>JANVCL010000004.1:8171276-8186356 GCA_026546855.1 Erythroxylum incrassatum
TGTTCATCCACCGTGAAACAACTGGAAAAGTAAGTTTTGGGAACTGGTTCACGATTTCTACTGTGAAGTAAGAATTTCAAGAATTGTTGGAAATATAGCTAACCCAAGTAAGTTGAGTTTTTAACTTTGTGATATTGTAGATGGTATTTGGACGATGTTTGAATTTGACTGAGTTGATTATGTTCAAGTAACTGACTGGAAATAATTGCAGAAATGAATATATATTCATACTTTGTATACTCTGCTCTTGGTTCACAACAAAACATATATAGGTTGTTTGTTACTATTCACGAGTGAATCTGTGGGGTATGTATGGTTATGAGTTTAAACGTGGTTATTGAATAAACTGTATTGAATAAACTGTTATTATTCACGAGGGACAAAAATCTTGTCCTGTGGTTATTGAATAAACCGTATTGATGTGGGCCGAATTAGGCTGAGTTGTCTTCACCAAATTGTATCTTATTCTTTTAGCTTTAACTTGGTATAAAGTTTGTAATTTTTGGATATCTGAGCTGAAAGATATGAGTTGTGCAATTAGAGGGTTTGATCATGTACTAGCTAAAAGTTCAAATGTGTACAGTCTGTGTTATTTTGTGCATAACTCATTGAATAATTAATCAAATTGGCTTATCTTAGAGTCATTAGAAACTTAAGATACTATAGAACAATATTCCAGAATGAAGTATTGCCTAATTTTGCCATTTATCCTATCAAATTAATTATGTAAAGTTGACCCGAAATTATATGGGTAGAAAATCTGAAATGGCCAATTAAGTTATGAAATTGATTTCATATTGTAATATTTTAACCCAAATTATAAGTACCAAATGATATTCATGAGGGCTTTGATATCTGATTGATTTGATGATGAAAATTACAATAAGATACCCAGAATTGTCATTGAACAATGCATTATGCAGATTTTATTTATTAAGCACATGTGCATAAAGGAATATGTTTTCAATTGTGCAAAATGTAATATTTTGTAAATGTGTTATGTATGTTTTAGAGGAGCACATTGGATGCCGGACAAACATTGCCGGACCATCCAGGTAATAGCTTCTTGGAGCGTACTGTTAGTCAACCTAGATGATTTCCTAGGATTGAATTGATTTGAATTTAATTTGATTTATTACACTTCCTTTATTATTGAAATGTTTGTGAGTTGTTTCCGGATTTCGGACCTGAGGTCCGAGGAGTTTAATAGTTAGGCATGTATTGGGAATGTTTTTATTTGATATGAATTTGACATTTGATTCTCAATAAAAGTTGAATGCCGGACTTAAGTCCTATGACTGTCAATCTTGTCTGAGCATTTGTATAAGATTGTGATATATGAGATATTCAAAAATTATTGCATTTCATAAAATGCATGCTCAAATAAAGGCGTTGTAACTTAAGTTGCCAGTATGAAGCGCTTCCACGTAGAGCTTTGCTCCGTGATTTTTGATTTTGCATATAGAGCTATGCTCTGTGATTCTATTTGAATGAGCCCTATGGGCCGATATTTGTATAATTTTTTGATAGGCACTCGGTCACAACAATAAGAAAGAATGTGAGTCTCATGTATATAGCATTATAAGATTGAAATTTATTAGATGGTTTGCAAAGCTGAATGAGTGATAAATTAATGTGATTTATTTGCTATACTTAGTAATGTGAACTGTGCGATTTTATGATATACCATGTTGTGTGAATATCTAGAATGTGTTTATGATCTGAATGAGTTTATGTGAAATGTGTATTATGTGTATGTGATCCAATGAAACCATCAACGATGGTTCACTCATTGAGTTCGCAAAACTCATAAAAATTACAATGTGGCTTTTTAGGTACGAGACAAGAGACTTAGTTTTTGTAGACAGGACTAAAGGACCTCTTTTGGATTTTGTTATGGCTCAGAGGTCTGTCAGTTGGCCCCAGAAGTGTTGTGTCTTGTATTTTGTTGTTTTTGTTAGAATCTGTATGAGGTTTTGTAATACTCGTCTAATGGAAACAGTGTAGACTTTGTGAATCATTGCAATGAATGGTTTTAAAAATTTGTTGACTTTCAAATGATGTCAGTTGATGCCATGTGTAAGTTGGATTTGTTTTTGTTCTAACTTGCCATTATCATAAGATATGTATTTGAATGTTCCTGAATGTTTGGGTATGTAATATATGGTAATGGGATGTTGCATCATTCTACCTCAAAACATATCTATAACAATATGTCAATTATTTCTCATCATACATATACAAAAACAAGACACTTACATAGGCTTTTCATCATCTATGACACACACATAAAAACTCACAAAATTAAGTCATCAATCTTACATTTATCATCATTCTAGTTTCATTTAACAGAAGATTAACAAGCTACTTACTTGATTTAGCTCCAAAATCTTCAAAATCTCACTCAACCCTAGCTTAACACACAACCCACGATCATCATCTTGAAGGTTGGAAGGTTTGGGTTTTCTTATGGAAATGAAGAAGGTGACATGGTGGGAGTAGCAAGTGAAAGATGAGGGAGCTAGGTTCAATTTTGGTGGAGGTTGTCAACAAAAATGTAATGAAGAAGATGAAGAAGCTTGAAGACAATGGAGAAAGTCACGTAGAAGAGAAGAAAAGAGTAAAATTAAAGACATTAGAGTGTCTTGCAAAGAGGAACAACGTGAGAGAGAGAAGTGGTGAGTGGTGGTGACACTTTTCACTGCCACTTGTCACCTCCTTATGGTCCCATTTGGACCCTTATTAATAATTAATCTATTTGTCTCCAATTTCTAATCCAATTGTCTCCCTATTTTCAATGACATTTGTCAATAATTGTCAAAGTCATTTATCAAAATTTCCATTGCCATTGGACAGTAAATTCTACTACCATTTATCATTTGTCTTGCCACTTGACATTTTTCTAATCCAAAAATTACTGAAATTTTTAGAAATTTTTCCTAAAATTCACTGAAAATTCAAAATAAGTACATATACTCTCCATATCAATTTCAACACATAAAAACCACAATTCTCAATATAATCACATTTATAAACAATTATACCTGAAAATTGTCAATGAATGCATATACAATTATTTTCATGTGCAAAAATTCAATATTTACGTTTATGTGCATATCATATAATGCATGAGCATAAAATGCATTTTCTAATCTCTTATATATATATATATATTGTTTAAGCCTTAACGTGGGTAATGAAATGTTACAACTAACCAAGGGACAAGAAACTCAAGCAAAATTAGCAAAACATGATATGTTATTCAAAAGATTATTTGGCCAGATAATGACAGAAATAAAAAGGATAGGGAAAGATATTAATTTTATCTTATATACTTTTTTATCACTTATTGTATGTGCTATAATTTAATTTTAATACTTTTTCTAGAATTACAGAAGAGATGAAGATGTAATTGTTGCGTGATTATGTCATCAATGGCAAAGTTATGTGACACTTACTTTAATCAAAACCAAATATTTACTGTAACAATACTCTTACAATATTTTTAGTTTATTTTAACTAATCTTTTTAGATGATTATAGGTTTATGGACATGGACAACACTAAGTAATCATTTGGGCTATGCTATAATATTTTTGTAATATGTTAGCCAATTCTAACTTGTCAAGTGAACTATTTATTTATTGTTTTGTCTATAAGAATTACTCAAGTTCTCATTAACATCTTGTATATGAACGAACGATCATCCCTAAATGTCATATTTTTTGTTGAAATAATTTAATGATATTTATATAATTTTACTTTATGTACTTAATGCTCGATTTTTAAATTAATAAAATTTTTCTGCAATTTATTTTATAATAATTAACAAATAATTCATAATAAAAATATGTCGATATAGTGTATACAAAACATATTGTTCAATATCATAAATTAAAAATGTAACAAATAATATGTCTTGACACTACAAGAAAAGAAGCCCTTTCGCGACGTTTTTAAAACGTCACAAAAGCTCATAAAACGTCTCAGAAGAGAATTTGCGACGTTTAAAAAAAAGTCACTAAAAACGTCGCAGAATGTGGAGTAAGCAAAGGGCATACTAGCTGTTGAGAGGCGCGTTGCTTCTGAATTTGCCCATTCCACAAACTCATCAATTTGCCCATTCCGAGTCCGAAAATTTCTAGATCTAAGATCTGCAAGGATCTCAACGAAACCTAATTCCAGAACAGAAATAAAAAAAACTGTCCAAAAAAACGAAACTCACTTAGCGTTCTTGGTATCGGACTTTAATTTACCTCCTTTCATCGCGAATCCTGCAAGTCAAACCGCAGATCAACTACAAAAACTCCTAAAACAAATCAAACAAAGCGAAAATCGATGAAAACCTATACAAAAGGCAAAAGGAACTTATCGGTGCGATTAGGCAGAGCTGTGCTTCGGGTTTCAAAGAGAGAGATAGAGAGAGACGAGAGGAATGGAAAAGAGTGGAGGGCGTTATTTATCAGGGACCGAAAGGCGGAGAAGAAGAAGAATCGTAACAGAAGAAGTAACTAGCAAAATGGTGGGAAATGAAAACTTGTAAATATTAATTGAACAACTACGACATTTTCTCCAACAAAACGTGGCGGATTTAATTTTGTGACGATTTGTTGAAAAAATGTCGCAAAAAATATAATAAATCTGTGACGTTACGCAAAAACGTTACAAAAAATTGATTCTTTTCATGACGTTTTTTAAACGTCGCAAAAAGACTGAATAATTCGTGACGTTTTTTTTAAACGTCATGAATTGCATATATTTCTTGTAGTCTGATATTAATAAAAAATGTAGCAAATAATTTTTTACTACGTTATGAAAAATGCAGCAAATAAAATTTGAATGCGTTATAAAAAAACGTAGCTAATACTATATAATTGCAAAGAGAAAAATGTAGTAGTCAAAAATTATTGTCTATGTTTTATTTTCTTTGTCAATCATTTAACACCAAATTTTTCTCCACCAACATTCGATTTTTAGTTATGTTTTTAATGTTTTAGCTACGAGAAATTTTCTTAACTAATATTTTTTGTCTACAATTTTTGGAAACTTTACCTATAGTTTTTAGCTATGAAAAATTAGTGACAGTTTATGCAACAAATCAAAAACGTTGTAAACGACTTTTTGAAACAATTAGCTACATTTTTTTCGTAATGAATTATCCAGTTACATTTTTTTCTAAATCAATTATCCACTTTGTTGTAGTGAGTAAATTTTCAAAAAACTTATTCCAAATTTTGGGGGTTCCTTTACGTGACTTCCATGGATGGGAAAACACCTCAATACGTTCGAATAGCAAAACAGGTATAATGCAGTTTATGCAGATAACTTTATGGTCCTTACTCACCACGCATAGAGTTCAATAATGCTTATAGGTGGCCTCACCATGCATAAAGGTCAACAATTTTAATGGCGAGGACAACTGATAACGTGTTAAAGTTATTCTGTAGGAAAAGGACTTGGTGGAGCTGGCTCTACCATATTCAGTTGTCTCGTAGCGTTTTGTTTTGATCGGGATTCGACCCACTAAGTGTACTCTTGAAAGAAAAAAAAGAAGTATATTTTATAGGATGCTAATATTTTAAAAATTATCAATAATTTTTTATAATTTTAATTTTATAAAAACATATTATTCTATCTTCAACTTCAATTATAAATTTAAATGTAAAATTTAAAACAACATCTTGTAATACTACGTATAATGTCACTTACAGTACTATATGTTAAGTATGTTGTCCTTATAATGTCACGTGCTAAAAGCTTGTAATTTGAACTTTTAACTGATCAATATATGATAAGAGGATGGATATTATAGAATTAAAATAATTTTAAAAATTAGTTAGTCTAATAAGCTAATTTTTAAAATTAAAACTTATATGGATAATGTACTAACTACAAGGGTCAATTTAGATAAAGAGTTCTGTAAAGAAATTTACCATTGATTTTGGAAACTGACTTGACTCGTCTGTGATTTGTGAACCGACACTTCTGTGTATGTGCTTGTAATTTGGACTTTGTCAGATTCATACATGTGACGAGTAAAGATCTCTGACAGGAAGAGTGAGAGAGAGCATGCACCTACTACGTGATTTACGCTACACCACACGTCATTATCGTATGACTCGGTATTTTAGGTTTTCAACACTTACATAAAATTACTAAATTAGCGGATATGGGGTCACGAAGGGCGAATGTTATAAATACCAGGACAGGGACTCATGTCATTTCATCGTGGAAAACGTCAAAAAAAAAATTTAATATATATATTGAATATTTAAGTCTGATTCAAAACTTAATTATTAAATTGTTATATTATTTAACATGGTTAATTTTAAATATATTTTCATATAAATATTTTTATATTATTAAAAACTAAAACTATAAAACTATTTCACTTTCACTCTCAACACTGAAAAAGAAAAAAAATATTTAAGAACAAATTTCGTACTAATTTTGACCCCCCTTTAAAAGTTTATTTTGTATTATCTCCTATTATCGTTTCATTTTATTTTCTACGGTGACACATTAAATAATATTTTTAAATCTTATTTCCTCCACATTCTCATCAAATTCTTTTAGTAATAGTCAGTTAGACTTTCGAGTCTAGATGGCATAATTGTATAAGTATTAATAAGTCTTGATCAATACTTAGCACTCAGGTTGACATTAAAAAAAAACCATGTTGACAGGAGAACAAGATAAAAAATATGTGAAAAGTTGAAGCAAAATAGGCAATAAAGATGAAAGATTGAGAAAAAGCAAGTGCTAGCATATATTAATAGGCATTGACAAAATTTTTTAATAAAAGTAATATTCAAATATGAGACTAAAGATGATGGTACGACTAAATCATACTAAGTCTAAAGATCAGTGGCGAAGCCAGGAATTTGTTTCAGGGGGGGCAAAAAAAAATTTTATCCAATCCACCATGGGCAACGACATTCTTTTAGGTGGGCAACCTCTATATGTATATATATCTTTTTTAATAAAAAAAATTTCAGGGTGGGCAACCATAGCTGTAGCTTCGCTACTGCTAAAGATGCTAGAAGACACTTAAATGACAAAAAGATCAGAAGGTATAAAAATATGTGAGGTATATTACATAATGACTTGGATTGTTGCTAACTTAGGTTAGGAAATAATGTGACTACAACATAAATGTATTTAGATGGACCATGCACAAAAATGACTCAAGATGGATAAACAAAAGGTTCATTAATGCACTTGTCTTAGAGAGATGATAATATGGCAACATATAGCAAGAACATAGAGTAGTGGGCTAAGAATGAGATAACAATATCTTACAAAGTGGGAACACTTCTTTAAATAAAGAAAAAGTAGTTTAGATGATATGGGAATCGAGAGGGCATAATATATGTTTATATTATATATAATCTTATTGGTGTTTGTAGACCAAAAGGGGATAAAATAAGTGGCAACTCCCTGTTAATTTAGTGAGTTAGTGGAGAAAGTGGCTAAGTTAGTTTACTTGTTCTATACGTTCTTAGATAGAACTTATAAATCTATATAAAAGTATCATTTGTAAGTTTATTTGTGTTGTTTTATATATTCGATCATCTATACAGAGAGTTGAGAGATTTGACAGAAAGATTTTTATTGAGAGTTTCGAGTAGAAAGGTGTTAAATGGTTATTTTGTAGAAAACTTTAAGTTGGAAGTATCATGAATTCTTGTATTATTTCTTTATGGATAGATTAATACAAGGTTGGTTATATCTCTTGTTCATCTCATTTGAATTGATTTATGTTAAACATTTACGTGTTTAAAATGTGAGTAAAATACCAAAATAAAAGTGATGTGAGGTATTTGAAATCAAACGAACTTGTTGATATATGATTACAAGGGAAGGCTGAATTAGGCTGTGACAGACTAAATCTTGACAACCATATAAAAATTTTGGTAATCTTATTTGATCTCATCAAAAAAAATTCCTTACGAAAGCTAGTATTAAAGTTGAGTGAGGAGTTATTTCATTGTTCATCTACGATGGCCGTGGAAACAATATTATGAAAAGAGTTGATAGAATAAAAGCAATCATTGGTCCTCTGATACAATTAATAGATGAGACTATGGTCCTTTATTGGAACTTTTTGAAGCTTTGGTAGCACTCGAGGAACTATTGAAAGCTCGAAAGGATATGAGCTACAACTTGATGCTTAAATATGCTATGTTTAGGCATAAATCAAGAGTCTGTTCAAAGAGCACTTTAATGAAGATGTGAGAACTATAAGTTTTTTAATAACAAGCAGAATGTCAAAGATATCGAGACGATAAAGATGTCCGATGTAAAAAAGGTGTCAATCATGATAATATACATGGTAGATGATATAAAGCGATAGAACATTTATTAACATTAGCACCGATAGACCTTCCATTAACACTTGAAAGAAGATAAAGGAGGAGTTAATAGATCATTTCCTCCATAATTACACTTATTAGCAAGTGAGGAATGCTTTGAAGCACTTAAGGTAAGACAACTCAGGGATATGTGCGTCAAAAAATTCACATATTTAATGTTAGACATGAAAAACATGTCAAAGGACGAATTTTTAATCAATGTTATGAGTAATTTATAAGGATAGGCTAAGATTGAACTTCAAAGGCATAATATAAAAGACCTCCCTAGTGCAATTGTGGCTACAAATGCCTTGATGGATCTTCAACTATCATCGCTAATTCAAACTAATAAAGAGGGAAAAAAGAATAGTAGGAAACGAAATAACTTAGAGAAAAGTAAAGAGAAGGTATATGAAACTTCTTACTGTAAGCCGAGAAAATAACCAAAATAAGATATTATTTGCTTCATTTGTAAAAGCTTATACTTTGTTCGAAAATACCTATAACAGAAGGTGGGTTAGGAGAAAATCAATTTTATAGTCACAAAGGACTAAGGAAATGAAGGTAAAGACTTAAGACAAGAAGTCTACCTCAATAATTATGCTATGTTAGGTGCAATGAGTCTTGTGAAGGAGTGTTCAAACAAAAGAAAACCTGTCAAAAAAGATAGATGGAACATAAGTGACATGCTTATGAAAACATAAACTTGCTATTGTCTTTAAATTTTGGCTAAAAAGTCTTCAAAGAATTACTTGTGGAGGAGTATCCACGAATTATTTTTGCGATAAAGTTGACATTCTTATGATTGAGTGGTTTGTTAGATCTCTAAGTTCAAATGGCAGAATCATACAAATGTTAGCAATTCTTGGTTGATGTGTAATAGTTAGATTGATATAAGAAATGCATGTTGACAAAGGAATAAGACAAACTTTTAAGTAGGTGAGTAAAATGAATAATATCAATGAAATCTTGAAATGGGTGAGTGTTAGTGTGAACTGATGTGCATTAACAAAAATCATCGATAAGAGATTCATATACGAGACCAAAGATGATAGTTTAAATAAGTAGTGCTAAGTTCAAAGGTGCATGAAGATACTTAACTTCAATGAGGAGGTTAGAAGGTATGTGAATTTATAAAGTTTATTACACAATGATTCATATTGTTGTTAACTTAGATCATGCATTATTGGACGCTTTTGGATGGATCATGCATAAAAAGTTTATGATGACTTAACTAAAGGCTCATCAAAGTTTTTATCTTTAAAAGGCAGTACATAATAAGAATACGATGTGGTGGAGTAAGAAAGGTGGAAGCATTACCTTTGAAAGTGAGAATACTCTTTTAAATAGTCAAAATGGTTTGATTGATGTGGCAAACTAATAGGCGTGAGCTAAAAATATGTTCATCTTGAAATTAATGAAGTTAGTATCTCAAAGGAGATATTTTTCAATGAGTTGGGTGAAGTAGTTGTAAAAGTGATCATTCTCCATTAGCTTATTACAATAGTGAAGAAAATAAGTAGGTTAGTTTATTTGGTTTCTAAACTTTTGTAAATCTATACAAAGATATTTTTATCAATTCATTTATGTAATTTTAGATATTTAATCATCCATATAAAATGTTAAAATCTTTAAAAGAAATTTCTTATAGAGTGTTTCAAGTGAGAAGTTAAGAGGGCAAGCTTTGGAGTAACTGGAAAAGTTACTCATTTGCGACGTAAAGGTCACAGGTTTGAGTTACAGAAACAGTCTCTTTGTAAATGCAAAGGGAAGGTTGAGTATAATTGATGTCCTTCACTCAACCCTCACAAAGCAGGGAGCCTTGTATACTGAAGTTATTACTGTTGTTGTTGTTTCAAGCTAGAAGTTCTCAAAAAATTAATTTATCTTATTTATTTTATTAGTTTATTTATATAAAATATTTGTATATTAAAATCTAAATAACATGAGACATTTAAAATTAAATAAATTTATTGATTAACAAGAGAAGGTTAACTTTTTACGAAAAACTTTGTCAATCTTATTTAATTCGGTTGCACCTTAAAAAAAGGTACTTAGCCCGGCACTTTCAGAAGAAAAAAATATACATAAATAAAAAGTTTTATAAAAAATTACCATTTATTTCGAAGTCTGACTGACTTCAGTCAGTTGTGATAGTTGAACACTATTTACTTTATGAGCCAACAATTTTGTGTGTCATCTTAATTTGGACTTTTGAGTTATACTCATAGATAAAATTGTTGGTGTTGTTCCAAAACTTGGAACATTTCTCTTTCTTACTTCGGTTTGTGTCCCACATTGACAGAGTAAGGACTTTCACCTACTTTATATACTATATTGTTTTGTGAGACTTTGAATCAAGTCTCTTAAGGAAGGTATGGAAACCACACATGCACGCATGTGCCACCTGGCCTAGCTCTGTTGCTTCATGGCATCCTCGCGCGTGTGACATAAATATTTTGGGGCCCACTTACTTTAAATCATTCATTTTTCTACTTATCCGTTACTCTCTCTACATATTCCCTTCATACATTAAAAGAATGCATCTCTGCTCTCTATAAATGTCACGCCTCTACTCTGCTTTTTCCTCTACTATCACACGTCTGCTTTGCTCCAAACGACGTCTCTGTATCTGCTACATTATGTCTTCTTCTGATTTGTTTTTCTTCATCATTCACGAAGATAGTTCCTACTCTACCATTTGGAATGTACTAAAGTTGGTAGAGAAGGCATTAACCCTGGGGTCAAATCTCATTATCCTGTTGTACCTTAGAGAGAGAATTTTCGACTTAAGGTTGTCGTTTTCAAACTCCTTAAATTTAGATAAGTTGTTCTAATTAATTTTATTGCTATTTTGCTAACAATTTAAGTCGGAATCTTGCTAATGTTTGTTGAAAATTGTTACATTTTTGTTTTGTGTGTTTATTTTGGTATAAGTCAGAATATTGTGTTGCTGCGTGTTTATTTCGAATATTGTTCTTTTCTTACTATTGTGTTGGTTGGAATATCATTTGTTCTTGCTGATGTTTCCAAATTCATTTGGTCGTCTGCGAATGAGACCAAGTAGTATCTACCCTTACTGTTCCCTATATAGGCTCTGCCCTTGTCACTGTATCTTAGAGAATATACCTGACCATACTAGATTAGAGCCTCTAGATGAGAGAAACTTCAAACGATGATTTAAGAAAATTTTATTTTACTTTCAACGAAACGAAATTGATTATATACTGTTTCTAGATATTCCTAATGACAACACCAATCCTAAGACAACTAAGGATAACTGTACCATTAGGGGAGTGTTGCTTAACTATATGATAATCTCATTATTTGATATCTATTGCAAGTACAAAACTCCCAAGAAAATTTGGGATGCATTAGAAGTTAAATATGGGATTGAGGATGTTGGTACAAAGAAATATGCAGTTACTTAGTGGTTAAAATTTACTATTATTGATGATAAGCCCATTATGGACCAACTATATGAGTATAAAAACCTAGTTGTTGAAATCCTTATTGAGGGTATGAACATGTGTGAGTTGTTTCAAGCTAATGCACTTATGGAGAAATTAACTACATCATGGAATGAGTATAAAAACTAGTTGAGACATAAGAAGAAGGATATGAAGCTATAGGAATTGATCAGGCATATAAAAATTAAGGGTGTCAACCGTACATAGGATAAGGCCAAATCAGTCACCCCTGCCCCTACTATTAAGCCTATCATTATTGAACACAAAAATGCAGGTAACTTCAATAAGAATGGTGGACAAACAAGTCCTTCAATAACAAGAAGTATGGTCAGTTTAAGCATAAAAGGATTGATGGTGATTATTATTGGTGCCACAAGCCAGGCCATCTTGCTACTCATTGCCAAGCTAGAATCATCCATGAGTAGAAGGGGCAAAGATATAAACCATGATAGTTTAGGAAAAGAAGCCAGAAGGGGTACCAACGGGGCAATTAGAAAAGCTTATATAAGCCTCAAGCTAATATGGTCAAAGCTGGTGATGATGATGAGGAGATCATTACTCTTATGGTGTCTGAAGTCAACCTTGCTAGAAAATTGGTCAAGTGGATCATTGGCACAAGAGCCACATGCCACATCTGAACCAATAAGGGCCTATTCAAATAGTTAAATGATGCTGACGATGGTGAATTCGTGTACATGGGCAACTCTAGTAAAGTTCCTATCCAAGGAATTGGAAAGGTCACTCTCAATCTCACTTCTGGAAAATTTTTTGCTTTAAAAAATGTTTTATTTGTTCCTAGTGTTCGTAGAAACTTTATTTTTGGAGCATTACCTAACAAAGTTTGTGTTAAAGTTATTTTTGATTCTGGCAAGCTAGTTCTTACTAAAAATGGGAACTTTGTTGGTAATGGGTTTTGTAATGGGGGCTTATTTGTACTTGATGTTAAAATGAATTCATTTACTTCTTTTGCGTATATTGTTGACTCTCTAGACCTATGACACTCTAGACTTGGGCACGTGAATGTGAGGTCAATTAAGAGGATGCAAAGCTTAAACTTGTTGCCTAATGGAGTGGGGGGGGGGGCTGCCATTCTTTCAACTTATTATGTTTTAAACAGAATCCCTCATAAAAAACTAGATCAAATCCCTTATGAAATTTTGAAAGGTTATCCACCTAACTTGCATTTTTTGAAAGTGTAGGGTGTCTTGCTAAGGTTGCTCTACCTAAACATAAGAGGAAGTAAATTGGGCCTAAGACCATTGATTCAATTTTTATGGTATATGCCTAAGACCATTGATTCAATTTCTGTATCTTCTTAGGTTGACCTTCCGTATCTTCTTAGGTTGACCTTCTGCATCTTCTTATGTTGACTTCTGTATCTTCTTTGGTTGACTTTCTGTATCTTCTTAGGTTGACCTTCTGTATCTTCTTAGGTTGACCATCTGCATCTTCTTATGCACTATTCTTCTTCTTATGCACTGTTCATCTTATATTTTCTGTTCCATTTTTGACCCCTAAGAAGATGGAATTTGTCTTCAAGATCTGCATGAAAGTTGTAGATCTTAAAGTCCTCTTTCTAACCATATAAAGAACACCTTGATCCGATATCTGTAGGGAAAGTTATAGCAATTTCCCCCTTCCTTTTGTCTTTTTGCTATCTTCTATGTTTTGCTATCTTCTGTCTTTTTGGCCTACTTTATGTTCTATGTTTCAACCTTTAAAAGATAAAATTTGTCTTCGAAATCTTCATAAAAAATGTTGTTAGCATTAGTTAACTCGAATGGCATTACTAGAAATTTATAATGTCCATAATGAGTCTTAAATGCAGTCTTTGGTACATCCACTTCCTTTACCCGAAGTTGATAGTACCCCGATCTCAGATCTGTCTTCGACAACACTCCTGCATCTTTCAACTGATCAAATAGATTGTCAATCCTTGGCAACGGATACCTATTCTTCACTAAGACTCTATTCAACTACCTGTAATCGATGCACATATGTAGTGTGCCATCCTTCTTCTTAACATATAACACCGGTGCTCCCCACGGTGACACACTGGGTCTAACAATGTTGGATCTCGTCTCTGGAACCCAACCCTTTTGCTCTGATACCACCTATGCTGGATCCCGCTTGCTTCCAGAACCCAACTCTTGCTAAAACATGAATGCATGCATATTACCTTGAAGGGTTATTGCATTAAACCCTCATTATCAATCATAATTTTTTTCTTCATTCTCATAATATCCCAAAAAATTTCCTCACAAATTATTCAATGGTGTGCCCATACAAATCAGTCACCATGCTTGAACTCATTTCTCCTATTTATGAACAGAATTTGTCAATCTTTAAATCAGAATTTCAATTTGACTTCTTCATAGAACTCACAGCTCTATGTCTCTAGTTCGTTTTAAAGCAAGAACCATCTTAATCGGAGCTTTATAGCTCAAAATATGCTTAAAAGCTCAAGTCTGCTCAAACCCTAATCATGCTCTCCTAACCGACCTCTCACTTACTTTCATGAAAACTTTCTCAAATCAACTCCAAATAATAAAAATTGTCATGGAGAGATAGATACAAGTCTTAGGAATCTATTTCTTCAAGAATCACTTCATTTGGAGGTCGGATGAGGGAGTTGTGACCAAAAGACTCACACATGTTTACACCCCAAATCGATTTGAACCTATCTTGGCGCGATCGCTATAACTTTCAATATAGATGTCGGCTTGCGTTCGTTTTTAGACCATTAGAAAGAATACATCAATACCTACAACTTTCATGAAGACCACAAAATAAGAATCTGCTTCTAAAATGGACAAAAAGCACAATCTTTCCCTTTAATTTCAATCAAACGGACATGCATCGGGCTTAAAAGGCCAAAATGACCTGAGATTGTCCGTTAAACAGACATCCATGTCCGTTTAAAGGACATAGACTGGACAAAGGGCGTTTTTACACCCGAGAAGGTCCGTTAACTGGACCTTATGTCTATTAAATGGACATTGGGGCTCCCCAAAGTCCTCCAAACCCTCTCTAATGCTTCCAACCTTCATCCTAACACCATATACACTTATAATCTTCACAAATTCACTTCTTCTCATGCAAAATCACTTCATAACAATTCAAACATCAAATTTATCTCATAAAACTCTCAAATCTTGTCTCATTTGATTCATCAAAACCACAAATTCTCATCATACATCATAGCTGTCATGTTCATACACTCCATGCAACATCATAACTTGTATCAATCATATCTC
>JANVCL010000004.1:8232604-8243919 GCA_026546855.1 Erythroxylum incrassatum
AGGCTCACTATGTAAAATGAGTCATGTATCCTCATCGGATAAGTAACAGCTATTAATGAGCCGGGTATCCAAAATAGATATGAGATAGTTCAGGCACTCAGTTACAACAATGTAAAAATTGGAAAGTGTCTCATGAGCATTTCATATGCATATTGTTAAGTATGTTTGTTGAAACGAAATGCCAAATTTACCTATGCTTAAGTGAAAATATGATATTTATGTAAAGTGCAGTATGTGATTATATGTTATGGAAAATAATGTGTTACATGAATTGAGTGAACCATCGATGATGGTTACCTAATTGAGTTCGCAAAACTCACCAAAATTGCAACGTTGTCTTTTTAAGACCTAGAGACGACTCTAGCTACTGAGAGGCTTTACCAGCCGTGTAGATTGTGATTGGCAAGAGAAGTCATGGCTTAAAGGTCAGTCGGCTGAAAATTTTAAACAGATTAGTTAGGCTTTGAATATTTTCCTCTTTCATATAGTACTTTTGTACTACGCCTTGATGTTGTACATATAGAAAATATTGAAAGACGCAATATAGACATTCAGGTTCTATGAAATGAAATGAGGAAAAAGTTGGTTTTAAAATATTGTGGTGTTTCTTATGATGCTTTATAAGTGAATTATGATACCATGACATTTGAAATGAATGTAGTGATCAATCGTAGATCACCCTTATCATTGGATATGTACCAGAATGACCTCTGGGGTCCCGGTGCGTACCCTGTGGTAAGAGGGCACTACATGTCTTCTTGTATAGCCATCACTTTAGCTTCTCACGTCTTTGGAAGTGACCTAATGAACTTTCTTACTATTTCAGCATTATTATTGGTGTTTCTATGACCTTTAAGAGCATTAATAATACCAATATATCTAATGTACATGCTAAATATGCTTTGATCATGCTTTATTTGAAACAAATCATATTGATATGTTAATATGCTAACTTTGCTCTCCTTTGATTGATTTGTTCATTCATATGTAAATTCTAAAATGTGTCAAATTTTTTAATTCATTTTATACATAAAGATCCTATTAAATTCATTTCTTTTTAATGCATAACATAAGAAGTTTACGACCCTACTATTTAAGGAAATTAGTCTCTTATCTTGAGGTTCCCGTTCTTCCTTTAATTTTATTGTCTTTTTAGTATCTACAATTTTAATAAGAATAAAGAGGTCATTTGAAGTTACTCCTTGAGGTCAACGCTTTTGACCATTAATAAAAATCTCGTTATAGTTTTCCAATAGTGGTAATGATTCCCATTAAAGAAAGGTGATCAATTAATAATTTGTTCCTTTTGGTTGAATGGTGTGTTGCTTTTAGATATGCCATTAATATCTTTGTTATATGATTTCTTTATAAATGCTAGCCTAATGCCACTTATTAGTCATTAATTACATATAAACTTAATTGCATATATAAGGGTTGAATTAAGTGTTCATAGAACATATAAACTTAATTACATATACATCAAAATCCTTTCTTTTGGAGAATTTCTACTTATAGTTTGTTCTAACGTTTCTCTTCATTTTTCTATCTGTGGTTTATTATGTTTTAGTGTTTGAAAATGCTCCATTCAAAATGTTTGTTTACAAACTAAAGATTCCTTGAATACCTTCTACGATGTGCAGTGTTCATCTTCAAGATATGTTTAAGAGTTTGGTTGATGATGTTTGTTTTGAATAATCCTTAACAGTCTGCTTAAAATCTTTGCCATCGTTTACTATTTTAGGTGGACAAAGTTTGTGCTATTTGTTTTCGTTCATCATAAAATGCTTTGCCTCATATTTCCTATTACCATGAGCAGATCATACTCCTTAAGAGAAAAACAACATTTTGTAGAGATTCATAGGTCATATTTCTCCACTTATGCGGTTGTCCCTTCATGAAACATGAAACTTTTAAAAGCATTGTACCTAAATGTCACATTTCACATGACACTGCACATGGATGCCTTTGTTTTAATTAAAGAAAATATGATCTCAAATAGACATTAATCATATTTATAAGTGGGTTGGGCCAGCATTTGTCTGGCAGGACCCGCCAGGAAACTTAAAAGAGGGGAGAGAGAGCAAATAGCTTACGATGGACGCTGCGAAAGGCGAGATTGATTTGCCTCCAAAACGTGTAGATTTACCCAAAAGGGTCACGTCATTCAATGAATGCGATGGCTGAGGTTCAAAGTTAGAAGGAATACAATACAACCCGCGCAATTTTTGAATTTGGTTTTCTTTCTGTAATAATTAATTTATAATAGTACACAAACATCCAACGAGAAAGAGAGAGCACGCGTGTGTTTGAGTTATACCGTGGTTAATGAAGACCAAAGGGCTGAGGAGCAAGAGGAAGAGTGAGAGCGACAACAGTAAAATGAACAAGGGAACTCTTCATTTACAGGTGCCTATCCACTTCAACCATGCCTTTCCTTCTGCATCCGCTTCCTCTCGTTTCCAGAACCTTCTAGACTCCGAAGCCTCCGATTCCCAGCTCCCTCCAACCGCCGGCAACGGCGACCTAGACGCCGATGAGAAAGATTTCATTCTCAGCCAGGACTTCTTCTGGTAAAATAAAAAAACAATCTTATTATCTCTTCTTCTTCTTCTCATGGCATTTTGGTAAATATTCTATTTCGTTCCTTGTTTGGGCATCCGCAGCACTCCAGATTATATAACACCGGACAATCAACAGTTAACGATGGATTGCAACAAGGTGATTATCTTAAATCCCAATTTTACAGGTTGGGTGATATATGGTAATTTCCTTATTCTTAAAGTGATTAACCGTATGCAGGAAAACATTCCCTGCCCCAAGTCACCTGAGAAATCAACCACCACCGCCAACAAAAAGCGTCGGAAGTTTGGAGCTGTTGTTGCTCCACTCAGCCCGACGTTGTCTGATCAGCAAGAAAGTTTGAAGCTTGCAGAAGACAGTCTTGAATATGATGTTTTGACGTTTGAGAAATCAATAACAACTGGGTATCAGAAGACTCCCAGTTTAGTCCCTCAGTCTGCTGTTGCTTTGCGCTGCCGAGTTATGCCCCCTCCTTGCATTAAGAACCCATATCTCTCTGATAATTCAGGAGTGGATGCTGATCCGTTTGGCAATCAAAGATTAAAATGTGCCGGTCTGTCGCTGCGGATTTTGATTATTGTAGTATTAGTTAGAAAATCGTGTCCTTAATTTTTATTTTTCTTTGTTAAATGTCAACTTAATGATGTGATGGTTTGATCTGTAGGGATTTTACCTCTATTCACTGGTGGGAATGGTCTCTCTCGCTATCATACAGATTTTCATGAGATTCAGGTAGTGCTACATATTTCATTCTCAAGTAATTCTAAGTGGCGTACATATTTTGCTTTGTAATTCTGTTGTGCATATTTTTGTCAATATAATCTAGTGCCTTGCTTTCTTGTGTAGCAAATTGGTGTTGGAAACTTTAGTCACGTCTTCAAAGTTCTCAAGAGAATTGATGGTTGTTTGTACGCTGTGAAACTTAGTACAAGACAGTTGCATCGTGATGCAGAAAGGTGGACTTCTCATACTTTTGGATACTTGTATTATTCTTTGAGCAACGTTTTTAAGGAAATTTGTTTGTATCCTGAAGGAGGAAGGCTTTGATGGAGGTTCAGGCATTGGCAGCTTTAGGTATGAATATTACTTCGCAGGAATTTTTTTTTTTAACGTTATGAACTAGTCAACTAAGTTTGCATATTGGTTTACCATTTTGCTCTTCAGGTAGTCACGAAAACATTGTAGGATACCACTCTTCTTGGTTTGAAGATGAGCAACTATACATTCAAATGGAACTTTGTGATTACAGTTTATCCATCAACAAGTCCTTTGAGTCATTTTCAGAGCCAGAAGTGTTGAAAATATTGCATCAGGTTAGCATATTTTGTTGGGTATCTGGCTAAAACTTAAGAGGTGAATAAAACTATGTGATCCAAACTTGCGGCTTACATACAATGGCACAGCGGCATTTGTTCTGAAAGTGTATTTAGAATAATTTGTCTTTTGAATTGAAAGTTTCTGTATCCTGAATCTGTGAATTGCATTTCTCTAAGTCTAGACTCTTGAATGTGTAGTCAGTCCAATCGCAAGATCTATGGAAAATTGCAGTTAGTTGGGATACCCTGTATAAATGTGTATAGTTGGTTTGAGGCTGTAAACTTACCGTTGAGGGTAGAACAAGACAACGTATGCAAATATTTTTCATTTAATCATTTTCTTTGTTGATATGACTAACAATTTTGATTAGTAGCTTGATAATCATTGATTTATTGTACTATAATTGAACCTCAACGACATTGCAGCATCCAAATTAGTTTTTGTTCAAGACTGCTGTCGAGAAAATCCTACAAACAAAAATTTGTACTTCCAGTTATCTAATTATGTCTTGAAACTACAGAGTTCCTGTTTTTGCTATCTATTTGATGTTGCTAATTACTGGATTTTGGCAGATTGCAAAGGCCTTGCAGTTTGTCCATGGGAATGGAATAGCACACCTGGATGTCAAACCAGATAATATTTATGTGAAGGATAGGGAATATAAGCTAGGTGATTTTGGTTGTGCAACTCTTCTTGACCAGAGTATGCCAATTGAAGAAGGGGATGCACGTTATATGCCTCAAGAAATTCTCAACGAGAATTATGATCATCTTGATAAAGTGGATATTTTCTCATTGGGTGCTGCTATTTATGAGCTTATTAGAGGTTCACCTTTACCAGAATCAAGATCACAGTTTTTCAACCTTAGAAAGGGAAAACTGCCTCTTCTTCCTGGTCATTCGTTGCAGCTTCAGAACTTACTCAAGGTATTTATGTAATCTTCATTGCATACTTTCATCAACCTTAATGTTCAGGAGGCAGTGCTTGGTTGTGACGAAGTCTTTTAGCTTTGCAGATTTTGCTATTAGACAGAATACTTGCCAAATCTTTTTTTGACCACCTTAATTTCAATAAACTGCAAATTCAACAAATATGAGATAAATACGAGTTTTGGTGTACCCTTCTCTTTATTGTTCGCTTTAATTCATCAGTTCAGACTACCTTCAATTACATGTAACTTTTTCTGCTTCTTTTAATTCACTTTTTGAACAGTCGAAATCTACTTTTTTAGAGTTCATATAGAACAGGAAAATGAATGGAAATAAGAAAGTTCACAAAACTTTTGCTGGCCGTGGAACTCCATTTCAATTTTAAGTTTGTTATTAACTGAATCTACAGAAACAATTTACATGCCATCATGGATTGCGTAATGCATTTCTGATTATATAGTTCTGAATATTGACAGTCAATGGTTGACCCGGATCCCGTTTGGAGGCCTTCTGCTAAAGAACTGCTAGAAAATCCTATATTTGACAGGGTGCGAAGAAATACAAGAGACTAAGCATACTCTTAGTACAGGTGGACAAATTTTGTATTCATGATCACTTCGGATCATTGACAGGTTCATGACCACTTTGGATCACCTACTGTACAAGGGAGGCAATTGGAAAGGGTTTTCACATTCAATTTTTGTGGCGATACAAGAGCTAAAACTTTACGCAGGCCTGTGGATGTATGTCTTCTCAACAAGTACCATCCGTTCTCAGGGCTTCAGTTTTGCAATCCTGCTGAGCAAGTCTGGATTGATGTTTCAGCATCATTTTGTGATTGTGATGACTCGCCAGAATGTGAAAGCAGAAGTCTAACGACTTCAATTTTTTTTTAATTTTGGTATTGAGCAAATGGTGCACTACGGAAATGCAGTACTCTAATTTAAGAGTATAGAAAATGCAGATCTAATTCAAGATTTACAAAGAATTCAAAAGGTAGACAAAAATCTTAAGAGAAATAGAGTACTTTAATTGAAAATAGGCAAAGGTTTTTTTGCAATATAATAAAGAAGTGTTTATATGAGTTATAATGATCTAAAACTTAATAATAAGGATAAAAATGTCTTTGTAGTTCTAATAAAAGTAAAATAGAATAAATAAACAAATTTTTTAACCTAAAGTTTTGTGTCAGTTCCTCCACTTATAAAAAACTCAACCTTAAGTTATGTTTTGGATAACTTAATTTGCATTACAGTAAGTAGGGGTAAATATTTGTAAAATTAAAGATTGGGTTGATATTTTCTATCCACGAAGGTAATTAAATGACATGTATTATTATTAATTTTTTAACAATTTTGAATGGACCATACTTCTTGGCCTTTAACTTGTGGTGATGTTCAGTAATTTGTTTCTTGATCATAAATATCATTATTTTATCTCTCATTTCAAGCACTTGATTCTTTCTATATGGGTCTATATTAGCTTTATATTTTGCATTAGCTTTTTTAAGTCGTTCTTTCACCTCAACTTGTATTTCTTAGGTTTCTTTAGCAAACTTGGCTGCACTTGTATGGATGTTAACATTTTTAAGTAACTAAATAAGGTTTAGTTCATGATTTGGTATCTTAGTATAAACCACAGAGAATAGAGATCGACCGATAGAGTTATGGATAGCATTGTTGTAAGTAAATTTAACTTGTGTGATAAGAAAATCTCAATTTTTTGATTTATCACGACAAATACATCGCATTAAATTACCCAGAGTCCTATTCATTACTTTTGTTTGTCCATCAGTTTGTCGATGAGTTGTGCTATTACACTTCAAGGATGAATCAAACATACTTCACAAAATTCTCTAGAAATGACTTAGAAATTTAGTGTCTTTATTAGAGGTAATTGATTTTGGAATTCTATAGAGCCTTACCACCTCTCGGAAGAACAATTTAGTGATGGTTGTCGCATCCACTGTCTTCTTACATGGTAAAAAATATGTCATCTTAGAGAATTAGTCAACCATCACGAAAACTAAATTCATGTCCTTTTACATTCTTGGTAAACCCAGTACAAAGTCCATGGAAAGGTCTTCCCAAATATTGTCAGGTGTAGGTAATGGCATGTATAAACCCGCGTTTGATGCATGACCTTTATAAGTTTGACAAATTTGGCACCTAAAAATAATAGAAATAACATCTCTCCTTAATTTAAGCCAAAATGCTTTTTACGTGCCTCCTCAATTATCTTGTCTCTACCCAAGTGTCCAGCTAACCCTCCTTCGTGTTAGTCTCTAATTACCTTCTCCCTTATTGATGTCTGCGGGAGGCATAGTTGGTTACCTCTCATAAGAAACCCATCATGAATATGGTAGTCTTTATATGGCTTCTCACCTTAACAAGTTTGTCATATTCCTTTGAAATTTTCATCATCAACATATAAGTCTTTCAAGTATTCGAAACTTTCAGTCTCAATTGTTAGTATTCTGATAATGGCTACTCGTTAACTCAATGCGTCTACTATTACATTGTTTCTCTCAACTTTATGGACAAGTTTATAAGCGAACTTGTCAATATAAGATGACCATCTAGCATGCATTTTGGTCCTCAATTGTTTTTAACTTTCCAAATACTTCAATGCTTGGTGATCGTTATAAAGAATAAACTATTTTCCAATTAAGTAATGCTCCCATATCTTCAAAGCCCCCACAATGGCGTAGAACTCCTTATCATAGGTAGCCCATTTTTGCCTTGCTTTGCTTAGTTTCTCACTGAAGTATGTCATAGACCTTTTGTCTTAGGATAATACTGCTCGGATACCTATGCCATTCACTTCATACTCCACTTTAAGTAACTTTTCAAAGTCTGGTAAGACTAGGACCGGTGTTGTACACAGTTTCTCCTTGATATGGGCGAAGCTTTGTTTTTGCTATTCTTCTCATCTAAACTTCCCTTCCTTCAGACAGTCCGCAATAGGAGCTACAATGTTACTGAAATTCTTAATAAACCTCCTATAGAACATCGCCAAACCATGAAAACTCTTCACAACTCTAACGGTTCTTGGTGTAGGCCAATTTCTAATGGCCTTTTCCTTATCTTTATCCACTCGGATGCTATCTTTTCTCACAATATATCTGAGAAATAGCAAATTCTCCAACATAAATAGGTATTTCTTCAAGTTGGCATATAATTGATTTTCTCTTAAGGCCTCGAGTACATGCCTGAAATGTCTCACATCCTCTTTAATAAATCTACTATAGATAAGGATATCATCAAAATAAACAACCACAAACTTACCGATGAAAGGTCGTAATACCTAGTTGATAAGACGCATAAAAGTGTTAGGTGCGTTGGATAATTCGAAAGGCATGACTAGCCACTCACATAAGTCATCCCTTGTCTTGAAGGTTGTCTTTCATTCATCTCTAGGCCTTATTTTTATTTGATGGTATCCACCCCGAAGATCAATTTTAGAGAAAATAATGGTTTCACTCAGCTGATCCAATAGATCATCAAGTCTTGAAATGGAAAATTTATAGTTAAAAGTGATTTTGTTGGTTGCTCTACTATCAACGCACATCCTCCAGCTCCCATCCTTCTTCGGCGTAAGTAATGCTGGGATTGCACATAGACTCATACTCTCTCGAATATGGCCTTTACTTATCAACTTTTCTACTTTCTCCGGTAGAATCTCATTCTCTCTTATCAACTTCTCTACTTTCTCCGATAGAATCTCATTCTCTTTTGGGCTCATCCTATAATGAGGCAGATTAGGCAAGCTGACTCTTGGAAACAAGTCAATATGGTGTTGGATATCTGTTGGGACCCGATCTCGAGACCGAACCCCAATCGAAAAATGAAACGAAGAACAAAAGCAAACGGAAACAGATCAATTCCGATCCGACTCAAATCCGAAGCGGAACAAAGCGAACGGAAACGAATCGAAACGAAGGTTCGAAAACTAAACTCGAAAGCGAAATCGAAAGAAACGAAAACGAAACGAATATCCGACATCCGCGAAACAAAAACTTGAGAAAATGTCGTCGCGTTGAAAACCTTAAGACTAAACAAATCCAAAGTCTGGTATAAATTTTTTTAAATTTTTTTCATTCTTATTCAATCCTTACACATTCTTATACAAGCAAAACACTTTTCCACTTGGAAAAATAATCCTCAATCAAACTTATTTCTTCAAATCCTATCATAACTCAAAACCCATCAATTTAATTGAACTTTTATTATTCCTTCTCTTTAATACACAAACAAGCCACGCCCAATTCAACAAAAATTGGGTAGCATAACGGCTGTATTTTGCTAAACCCAAAAATCTGCAAATCAAAAATACACACTTCTAAAATCATATCCAACCATAACAATCTTTATCATCGGACCTCCCGTCCGAAAATCCAAACACAAATAACGCAATTCTACACCTAACACTTCCATAGTTCTCATTCATAATCACATGCAAGTTCCATTATTCAATCCAATTCATAACCAAAAGTAATACATATATACAAAACCATAAGCCACAATTATAATCAACTCCATCCATATTCCAAGATCATACACCAATTTATGTTTCAAATCAAAACATAATCCCATACATAAACTCGTAACTTATATACATCATGAATTAAAAGCTTAAGAACATTCATGGCTTTCCAAGCCATAACAATACCATAATCAAAATCCAAAATACACAAAATACAAGATGTGCGAAAATCGAAAAGAAGTCTTGACGTTCTTTCATCCGAACTCCCGCTTATAACCTGGAGATGGGGATGAAGGGGGGTGAGCTCGACGGCTCAGTGGATAACATATTTATCAATTGAAAAATAAGCAAAAATTATTTATCAAAACAATTTCCATTTAGCAAAATTTTTCAAAACACTTATTTCTCAAAACTTTCCACATTTTCTAAACATTTAAACTTACTTTCCAAAAATTTCTCAATTTCAACACTTAACTTTTCATTTCTCAAAATTCTCAAATTTCTCAACTTCTTTCCCACAATGTATGAACAATTTCAAAAACATGAATGCATTTTTCTCATTTCTCAAACTTCACAAATCACTAATAATTTCAAAACATGATTGCAGCACATAAAAATGCATCACAAACATAAACAAAACAAAACACATAGCACATCAAACGGTTTGGGTCGGTTCTAACGGAACGTACTGCACATTTTCGCATAGTGGTCATGTGCAGCCGTGAACAGAATGTACTACACCTTCCCGCATAGCGGTCCGGTGTAGCCGTGAACAGAGGGGAGTCCGTAATCGGAGCTCTTATGCCACTAGCGGGCAGCCGGGAGAAGGCTATCAAAGGGAGACCAGTGCACTGACTCATACGGAGGGGACCTAACCAAACCCACATAATACACATATTCATACTTGAAAATCGGAATGCCCGAAGGCGTATTTCAAAACTTAACTTTTTCACATCGTGTCATGCTAGACACATTAACAGTCACAATGCACATACATGCATATAATCACAATTCATCACATCAGCTCATAACAATCAAAATCACAACAATTCATAACAAAGTATGCCACCCCTTTGATAATTTATCAAATCAGTAAAACACATTTAACTCAAAAATCGTATCAATCTTCATCAAATCATTCAAATCATTGAATTCACTCATGGTAGTCATTCGGAATTAAAAAGAATTCCAATTTCTGAAATCGTTGAACATATAACAAATTCTAAAATCATTCCAAAAGCAAGAACTTAATCATACGAAAATCAAAATTCTTTCAAACATTTACATAAACAATAATTTTATAAAACTTTCAAACTTTTTCCAACATTTTTATACACAACATTTTATAAATAATTTCAAAAGTATTCTGAAATCATAAATTTTCAAACATTTGCCTAAACAATATTTTCTGTTCAATTTCAAAAGCATTCAGAAATCATAATATTTTTCAAACATCTTTATAAACAATATTTCTAACCAATCCCAAAAGTATTCGAAAATCACAATTTTCACACCTTTACATAAACTATATTTTATAAACACTTTCAACAATCTTCGGAAATTATTTTCTATCACTTTGATAAACGATAGTTTTATAACAATTTCAAAAGCTTTCGGAAATCATAGTTTTTTAAACACTTTCATAAACAAGAGTTTTAAAGCATTAACTTTAATCATTCAAACCCAAAAATTTCTCAATTTTCAAATATCAAAGAATGGAACATTTTTCAAAAGTTAACAATTCATTTATTAACTTCAGAAATTCTATCCATTTATCAAAATCATACGGAAACAATAAAAATTCAAAAATACTTTCTTTCTTGATTTTTTCAAAAATATAAACAATAAACTTCCAAAACATTTTTCTTCTAGATCTTTCAAAAACATACAAATAATCATTAATTTCATCAAAATAGTCAAAACAATATTTTCGAAAACAATAATTAAAAATCCATTCACTTTCTTAATTCCTCAAGAACACACACAAAGCTTATAATTCGAAAT
>JANVCL010000004.1:8244019-8256947 GCA_026546855.1 Erythroxylum incrassatum
TCATTGCGCCCGACAACAGTGGGTTACACAGCCCGTTATGAAGCAAAATCACAAGGGTTGAAGAAGAAACGTGAGAAGCAGTGAGGACAACCATTATCTTCTTTCTAACCATTTGTGAGTAGGTGAAGGTCATTCCTTTGCGTGACAGACAAATTTGAACGGCTGTCTAGCCATCGACTCAATCAATATAGACATGTAAGCTCCAAAAGCAAAGGAAATCCTTCATGTTGCAACGTACATAAATGTATAATAAACACTATCGTCCCCTTGCTACTCTAGGAATATGGACTCCATTGCCTCTGTATTCAGTCCCTAACTATCACGGTAGTTCCATCAAATCTGCTTCCTTTCTGTTGCTGTTCTTTGCAACAATTGCCATAAAAGGTAACAGGCAATGAGGCAAAGACAACAATACCAAACGCCAATTACAATCCAATCTATATACATATCCTCGCACAGAGATGAGGGAAATAAAGGAGATATTAGCGAGTACTATTCGGAGGTAATGATGAAAATGCGATTCCATAAAACTCCATGCCTTACTTCGCCATTACAGACATACACCATAAAGGCACGGATGAATCGAGTCAACGATTGACCTATCAAGTTTTTTTGTGAATAAAGAAAGACCTATCGAGTTGGGTCGTACTTATGGTGTTGTTACCGCGTTCGTACCAACTACCCCCCTATAATGCTGTAATTAAAAGGGTGCCTGAACTTTCTTGGCTGCTAAACCATTAAAACGAAACCTAATGTTTGCTCTCTACTAGTTCTCACTCTTCTTTCCTCTCTTGTTCGTTACAGTAAGTTAACAGAGAACATGGAAAGTTTGTTAGAGGACTTTCACGTGGAGCACGAGAACCCGTTGATGAGATGGCGGAGAGCAGCAGTGGTTATCCTAAAAAATCCTCGCCGGCGGTTCCGTTATGTAGTCGATCTCGCCAGTCAAAAAGAGGCCAAAAGAAAGAAAGAAAGCATCCAGGTTCGTTCCTTCAAGAAAGAAAGCATCGAGGTTCGTTCCTTCTCATTTCCTTTCATTTCACCAATTTTCTGATCTGACTCTCAAAATCGCAAGATCAAGTAGTTTGTTCCCATCATCAGCAAAAATGCTTAATTTATATTCGTTACTTATGAAATGGTTACAGGGCTTTTATATTTCACTAGTAACAGAGCGTGCTTAATTCATAATCTTTGCTTATGAAAAAGTTACAGGGCTTTTATATTTCACTAGTAACAGAGCATGCTTAATTCATACTCTTTGCTTACGAAACAGTTACAGGGTTTTTATATTTCGCTAGTAACAGAAAAGTGACGGATATATTGGAAAATATTTGAGTGTGTATCATGTAAAGATAGAGATGGGATATCTATAAATAACGATAGAGTAGAATAATCAGTTAGGAGAAAATGGTAAAAATCCTGTAATGTATAAATAGAGCACAGATACCTCAAAAAAAAAAAGGAATTGAAATTATTAATTACATGTTATCAAACCCAGGAGGAGTTCGGTTGACCTTAACAGAATCAATAGTTGATACCACAGCCTCAAGCGGAAATGAGCTGGGGATCATCGACGTCTTCTGTAAACAATGATATTTTAGGGTTAAAAACTGCAGTGCTTTTCTTCTTTCGAGCGAAGGGAATATCCTATGTTTATTCAATCAACAATTCCTATTCGAAAGTGGGAACCTACCCAAATGATGATTTCTCCTGGTAGTATCTGTTGCAACCAAAAGAATAAAGTTGGAGAAGATTACTCCATGATTATAGTGATTAGGATTCAGATTGTATTTACTTATTTTGTGTCCTTATTTAGCCCATAATCATTGTAAATTTACTTTAGCAAAACCTAAACCTCAAGTGTATATATATACGAGGAAAAGGAGGAAGAAATATATATGAAAAGCATACTTTCATCCATTTACTCTTCATGGTATCAGAGCCATCTGCGTAACCTCATATTATCCAGCTTCTTGAACATATCCCTCTCACTCGAAACCCACTTCAAATGGCAGATGCTATCCCCAAACTTCCATCACCCGAAACTGAACCAAATAACCAACCCATCATTCAATATCAAAACGAATCTACCCATTTAAACCCCGACATCATTCTGAATGAAGAGAACTATGATGTCTAGTCACAAATCGTCGAAATCCATATTGCAGCCAGGGAGAAACAAGAGTTTATCATAGGCGTAGACCCACCTCCTGCCATGGGCGATCCTAAATATCAGAAGTGGAATGTTGACAATCAAAAGGTGCGTGGTTGGCTGCTTACTAACATGAAACCAGAGCTGATGAAGAGATATATGCGATTACCTACAGCTAGAGCAATCTGGACAGCTTTATCTAAGGCGTATTATGATGGAAGCGATGAAACCCATATTTTTTCATTGCATCAGAAGACATGGATGCTTAGACAAGTTGGTCGGACCTTAGCCATATACTTTGGTGAGCTTTCTGAACTCTTTACCGAATTGGATTATCGTGAAACTGTTGTTATGAAAGATCCCGATGATGTGAAAATATATGAGGATTCAGTTCAACGTATGCGTGTTTATATATTCTTAAATGGTTTGGATTCTGATTATGACCAAGTTCGTGGTGAGATTTTGAGAATGGAACCCAGACCATGTCTCGAAAAAGCATATGCCTATGTGCGTCGAGAAGCTAATCGAAGAGTCCTACATCGAACTGAATCAACTGGAGAGGCTACAGTACTCATGGCCAAGGGTGGAAAATTTCGTAAGCAAAAGAACAATGGAAACACCGAAAGGAGCTATGAGGTTTCCAAGTCTTCCGAAAAAAAGGGAGGTAGTCAATTGTACTGTACAGATTGCGAGATGGTTGGTCACACAGCTGCACGTTGCTATACTAATATCGGATATCCATCATGGTGGGATCCCGAAAAAGCACCTAAGCGCAAAGGGAAGGCAAATCTTATGGAGACTTCCTTATCAGAAAAACAGGTTGATGAGGGGGAGAAAGAACATTCAACTGTTCTGAATGTCATATCTACTGGTAAGTCTTTTAAAGCTTCCTCTCTGTCTAGTTCAGATACTTGGATTATTGATTCAGGAGCGACTGAGCATATGACTTCTGATTGTACTGTGAAAGACATGCACAAACCAACCATCCATGAAGTCAAAACCGCGAGTGGTGAAATTGTAACCGTAATTGGTGAAGGTTCTAAAACTTTAAATGAATTAAACCTCAACTCCATTCTTGTTATTCCTTCTTTAAGTTATAGCCTATTATCTGTTGCGCAAATAACAACTGCACTTCAATGCATCGTAATATTTTGGCCTTATTTTTGTGTTTTTAAGGACATCAAGACGAGACAGACGATTGGCTGTGGCACTAGGAAGGGAAATCTATATTATTTGGATCTTAAGCCATCATCTTCGAAAGCTCTGGCAACGGCATCACGTCTATCCGCTACTTCATCTAATATTTCTGAACTTTGGCTTATTCATAAACAATTTGGTCACGCTTTGTTTGGATATTTGAAACATTTATTTCCGAATAAATTTATGAATCTTGATTTGAAATCTTTTGAATGTGATGTGTGTGCTTTGGCAAAAAGTCACCGTATGAATTTTAAGTCTCATGTTACTCGTAGTCCAAAACCATTTATGCTTGTTCATTCTGATGTATGGGGTCCTTGTAAAATTCCCACTTTAAATGGTGCAAAATGGTTTGTGTCATTTATAGATGATTGTAGTCGTATGACATGGATTTGTCTCATGAAAAATAAAAGTGAAGTCTGTGATTTATTTCAAAAATTCTTTGTCATGATTTCAAATCAATATAACATGAAAATACAAGTCTTAAGAACCGATAATGGCGGCGAATATGTGAATCATGAATTGTCGAATTTTTTAGTAAAACATGGTATTATTCATCAAACCTGATGTCCTTACACCCCACAACAAAATGGTATTGCTGAACGAAAAAATAGGCATTTGTTAGAAATGACAAGGTCTATGTTGATTGGGTCTAGAATGCCACTACAGTTTTGGGGCGAAGCTATTACTGCATCCATTTACTTGATAAATCGACTTCCTTCAAAGATTTTGAACTTAAGAACCCCTCTAGACGAATTGGCTAATCATATAACTATGCCTTCGATTTCAAATTTGTCTCCAAAAGTATATGGTTGCACTGCATTTGTACATGTGCATGAACGAAAAAGTAAACTGCATCCACGAGCATGTAAGTGTGTGTTTGTTGGGTATGGGGTGAATCAAAAAGGGTATAGGTGTTATAGTCCTACTTTACAGAAAATGTTTGTAACTAGAGATGTAACATTCCATAAAAATACTTTTTATTATGATAAGGAGGCAACTGCAAGTAAGGGGGATAAATATGAATTAGAATACTTGCAGTCCATTAGAAACGAAGGTAGTGAAAATGAATCTGTACATAGTTTACACGAACAAAGTGTAACATGATTTACATAAGAAAAACACATTGCATAGTTTACGTGAACAAAATGATTTTGAAACCATGGATTCTAGTATATTAAGGAACAGTACCACGCATGAAAATAAAGATTGTTTTTTTACCACAAACAGAACCTATGCATGACGGAATTTTATATGATGAGAGTCAAAGTAATGAAATACAAAATGAAGTTAAAGATGGATAGGATCACCGTTTAGACCTAGGAGCTGAGGACGAAGAAGAAAATATAGATGAACTTCCTTCAGTACAGCCATGTGTGTCTCAACTTGATGTTGAAGAAAAACGATCCTTACCGAACAGAACCACTCAAGGTAAGCCAAAACAGACATATGAACCGACACTATCTTCTACCCCAAGATACCCTCTTGCTTATCACATGTCTTATCATAGGATTAGTAGGGAATCTCAGTCTTTTTTTAATCAAATATCTGTAGTTTCTGTTCCTAATAGTATGCAGGATGCTTTAGAAGACCCAAGGTGGAGAAAGGCAATGGAAGAAGAAATGAAATCACTAGAAAAGAATGAAACATGGGAAGTGGTAGACTTACCCAGTGGAAAAAAGGCAGTTGGATGTAGATGGATTTTCACAGTAAAATACAAGGCCAATGGCGAGATTGAAAGGTTTAAAGCAAGACTTGTAGCAAAGGGGTATAGCCAAGTATATGGAATAGATTATGAGGATACTTTTGCACCCGTTGCAAAAATCAATACAGTACGTATACTTCTTTCTCTTACCGTTAATTATGATTGGCCATTGTATCAATATGATGTGAGGAATGCTTTCTTACATGGTGTTCTCGAAGAAGAAGTATATATGGATTTACCACCTGGTTGTAGCTTGAAGATGGAAGGAAGTAAAAGGGTCTGTAGGTTGAAGAAATCGTTGTATGGATTGAAACAATCCCCTAGAGCATGGTTTGGAAGGTTTACAAATTCCATGAAAGTTTTTGGTTATAAACAATGCAATTCTGACCATACCTTGTTCTTTAAAAGGTTTGGGGATAGAATAACTTTGTTGATTATATATGTAGATGATATGATTATCACAGGGAATGATGTTACAGAAAACTTATCAACTCCATTTGAAATGAAAGACCTAGGGGAATTGAAGTATTTTCTAGGGATTGAAGTCTTAAGGTCGAAGAAAGGAATCTTGTTGAGCCAAAGGAAATACGTGTTAGAATTGCTGAAAGAAGTAGGAATGACAGTTTGCAAGCCAGCTACATAAAAAATCAAATTGACCTGAGATTGTGAGAGTACACCAGTAAACAAAGAAAGATACCAACGATTAGTAGGAAGGTTGATGTGTCGTGCACATACTCGTCCTGACCTTGCCTATTCAATAAGTGTGGTCAGTCAGTACAAGCATGCACCATGTGAAGAATACCTTGAGGCTGTGATGAGAATCATAAAATACCTGAAGAATTCACTAGGAAAGGGAATTTTATTTTCAAAAATAAAAGAAATGAAGGTTTAGTGTTATACTGATGCAGGTTGGGCTAGATCAATTAATGATAAAAGGTCAACTGCTAGGTATCTAACATTTGTAGGTGGGACTTTAGTAACATGGCGAAGTAAGAAACAACCAGTAGTAGCAAGATCAAGTGTAGAAGCAGAATATAAAAGCATGGCAGTAGGAGTATGCGAAATATTATGGGTAAAAAATCTACTTAAAGAAATGGGAATTGATTTTATTAAACCTATGAATTTGTATTGTAACAATAAAACAGTGTGTGATATTGCTCATAATCCTATACAATATGATTGCACAAAGCATGCTGAAGTTGATAGTCATTTTATCAAGGAAAAAATCAAAAATGAAGAAGTTTCGGTTCTTCGCGTTCGTTCAAGTGAGCAATTGGCGGATATTCTAGCTAAAACTATAGTAGGTCCTGTGTTCCACAAGTTCTTGAAGAAGATAGGATTGGAAGACATTTTTTCTCCAACTTAGGGGGAGTGTTGCAACCAAAAGAATAAAAGTTGGAGGAGATTACTCTGTGATTATAGTGATTAGTATTCAGTTTGTATTTACTTATTCTGTCTCCTTATTTGACCCATAATTGTTGTGTAAATTTATACTAGCAAAACCTAACCTCAAGTGTATATATATACGAGAAAAAAGGAGGAAATATATACAAGAAAAAAAAATACTTTTACCCACGTACACTTCACGTGAGTCTGTTTCCATTTGAGCATTTCATTTTGTCAAAAAACAATAAACTTGTCTAGGGCATCAAGTATTCAAGTTGCTTAACCAAAAAGTTCAATCGTAGTAGTCTAAAAGCAGACGCTCAGTATCAAGCAAATTGCTCTAGTAACTGAACTTGGAAAACCTGCTCTATTACAGTCAGATGCTTGTTTCATCATTTAATTTCATACACGCATTGCATAGCAAATGTCAAGCCGACATTTTAGACTTCAGAGAAAACGTAAAGGCTAAAAAGTATCAAAATTTTTAAATAATACCCTTTACTTCCCTTCAATATTGACTTTCGTCGCCCCTTTGCGTCCATAGCCAGACTTTACATCGGCCCTTCATTTGTTTCGATCTGCCTGCTATGTTGCTTCGTACGCATAATAGTGAGGCCCATATTATCTTATATCGTCCATTATGGCGTCTAAGACTGCATGCATGAATCATATGTCCCTTTTTGTTGTTCTGTTCCAATGTAAACCAAAGTGCCTAAAGGTTTGGAGCAACTTGTACACAACTTTATCTTTCCATATGTTGGCTAAAATATAAATTCCGGTCAAATAAGTGAAAACAGAATAAAAATATTATAGTTTTTAGAATTGAAATGACGTATTTTATTCCTTAACAATGACAAATTCTTTTATGGCCATAAAAGGTGGTTGCTGAAATTATCCCATGACTTTTCCACTTTCCATAATTATGGAGGTCCATTACCCGACTTTTCAGAAGCTTCTTGCGTAGATGGCGCTTAGAGTGCATGTGAACACCTAGACTGTCGACACTGCGGCCCAATCATTATATGTAGTTTTGTTCTCGTCACCCTTTTGTAGAAAAAAGCCAATTTGTTTTCTCAGCGGACTTTTCCAAGGTTGTCCTGGCTACATTAACATGCTTTTGAATTTACATCTATAAATTTTCTTGGAAAGAAAACGAAAAGACTGCAAATTTGCTGCTATACAAGCCTACGATCACATCTTGTCTTCCAATTTAAAATATACCCGTAAAACAGCAAGACTTTGTTGTAAAACTTAAATTCCTCTAATTTGTCAGCTTCATGCTCCGGCAATAATCCAACAAGAGTTTATGATAAATCTTAGTCAACTAAATGAAACAATGACGTTAGAATACGCCTATTCCAATTGTTAAAGACTTGCAAGAAAAGCGAAAATTAGAAAAAGGAAAGCAACCACCTTTGGAAAAGTGCTGAAATATAAAAAGTGGAAATTGTCCATATCGGAGAAAGAGAAGAAAGTAAACTAACATATAAGTCTAGTGGGTTACTTCATCTATCATCAATTGGTTTTAGGATAGAACCTCTCTTAAATTTGTATGTGGTTTAGCTTTCCTTCTCGTGTGAACTTGTAGGTCTATTATAAATTCTAACATAATATCAGAGCGAGTTGCTCTTATGTTAGTCGTTAACACCTCAAAATGACAGATTATGTCACGTGTTAGACCCACACATGAGAGAAGTGTGTTGAAATATAAAGAGTAGGAGTTGTCTCATATTGGAGAAAGAGAGGAAAGTAAACTAACATGTAAGTCTAGTGGGCTACTCCACCTATCACCAATTGGTTTTAAGTTGAAACCTCACTTGAGCTTGTATATGGTCTAGTTTTCTTTCTCGTGTAGGCTTGTAGATCCATCGTGAATTCTAACAAAAAGTGACAAATAATATGAGTGCTAATGTACAATCGGGAATGAAATTTTCACTCTATACATGCTGAATCATGAATTAATAACTGCATCCAATTTTTAAAAAAAACCTAAAATTTCAAAAGCTTTCAATTTAATTGTTGAGTCCTGAGTGATCCGATACTAGCTTTGCCTTTATTAAGTTTGCACTGAAAGTCCCACGCTTGGATTTTTCGAAGATGAACAGGGGCATTATTGTTTTTCACTTTTGTGTCTTTGTCAATTCCATTTCATTGCCGTAGAAATTAGCTTTTGGGTCACAACTCACACCGACAAAGACAACCTTATTAAACTATTACAAAACCACATTTTGTTCCTGTTTTGTTGCCACTGCTAAAAATGAAAAGGTGAATGTATCCATCTTCCCATAATGTAATAACACACCTTTATATTTAAAAAAATGAAATGGTTGTATTAGAGTGTCCTATATTACCTAAACATGAAAATATTACTATATTATTTAGACATAAAAATGTTAAAAGATTTATAAGTGATAAAGGTCAATTATCCAAACAACTAGTTCTAGTTATTTGGACAATGGTTGACCCAAACCTAATTTTTGATAGTGAATTCTACACTCTACCCATATTAAAAAATTCAATATTGTATCAGAGCAGGTTTGATTTGGATTATTAATTTCTCGGTTATCCGTCTAGATGTCCAATCCCAGGGGCCGAGTCCGGTTACCACTGCGTGTATTTCAAGTGACAACTGGATGTCCAGCCTCAACTACACTTGAGGGGGAGTGTTAGAGTGTCTCATATTGTCTAAACATGAAAATGTTAAAGGATTTATAAGTGGTAAGGGTCAACTATCCAAACAACTAGTTCTAGTTATTTGGACAATGGTTGACCCAAGCTCAATTCTTGATAGTAAACTTTACACTCTGCTCATATTTAAAAATTCAATAGCTTCACGTTATCTACTGGTACAACTTTGAACATATTATTGCCTATGACAACAAAGGTGATCATAGGTCTTCTCGACACTACCATCTAACCGAGGGTAAGAAAGATCAATCTTGGTACATATCCTTCTTCAATCTTCTCCGTTCGTCAAACCCACCCAAATTAGAGATTGGGTAGAGGATTTTTCCAAAAGAGATACACCAGGCGATGTCTGATCTCCAAGGTTTTATGTTGCTCGTCCTCACTATTCGTGGATCAGAATCAGTTCTAATTTAATCTAAATGTTCTAAAACATAAACTTTGATAAAATATATTTTGAGCCTTTTATCTATTAATTAATGTAAGTTTCACGTATAATTTATTACTAACTAGCTGAATTAAAGTTGATGCTTTGGTCTAAAACGATGTGCTTAAATAAAAGATAAACAATTTATGTTTATTGTACTCCTCGTTACCAAAGAATATTATATAAAAGGACATATATAATGAGAATATCTCAATTAATGAATTTATATAATAATTCATTTATATTAAAAGAAAATTTAGGGTTAATAAATTTCTATATCTTAAAAGTTAATTTCATAAATATTTAATAAGAATAAAATATTATATCACGAGCTTATTTATTAAAAATTGATAACGCTATCAAATTATGTTAAAGAGCACATAAAAGTTCATGTGTACTTATTCATGCAAATTTAGAAACGTACCTATAAATTAAATTATAATTTTAGACATAAAAAATATTTAATAACATTATAAAGGATTTCTCCGATAATATTAGGTAAGACTTTTTAGTCTAAAAATAGAAGTTCTAATTTCTATTTATTTTTAATTATATGTGTTTGAGATTCTTATCTTCCATTCTTTATCTCTTGTTGCTTTTTTCCAAGTTCTTTAAAACATTCTTTGTGCATTGATTCTTCCTTTTACTCTTTCTCTTTCTTGGTTTCTTATACTTGTTCTCTGTACTTTCTCTTAATAGTATTGTTCCTTTCTTATTATTTATAGTAATTCTCCTTTTTGACTTTTGATAAAAGTTATTTTTTACTATATTATTACAGTTCAAAACTTTGAAGTTCCCTTTCTTATAGCTTATATACTTCGATCTTTAACTAACAAGGGAGAGACCCGTTCCTCTGCTATTTCCTACCCATATCCCATATAAGCCTCTTCAACCTTCTGATGTTATCATCATTTGCTTAACCTCCTTGCTAAACCCTTCTTTAGCTTCCTTTTCCATATCTTTTGATCCCCTTTCCTCCACCTGCTAACTAAGTTCTATAGCCTCTCATGCAAGTCAGGTAGTTACTCTCAACTAAGAGATAACTGTGAAGACGATTTGGTGTCAAGTTATTGGTGACCTATCCCCTTTTGATAAGTTGAAAATTTTATCTCCCTTAATGTTAGATAAAAATAATATAGTAGCTCCTTCATTGGACATTCTTAAGGTAGGTGTCTTGAATTGATCTACGATAATGGTCATTTTTTTCAATATGAGACCAACTTATCTATTGTTGAACTTATGGGCTCAATTTCATTGGAAGAAGGATGTTTTAGAAGAACTTCTCATTAATGAGAATGATATGTTTTTATTTAAATTCTATTTAGAAGCTAGAATGAAGAAGATAATAGGAGGGCCATGATATATAAATAATAAGTTAATATTTTTGCAAAAATGGAGGCTTAGTTTGGAGATGAAAAAGATAAGGATAATATGTATACCAATTTGAATTAATTTCCATAATATGTCATTAGAATATTGAACTACAATGAAAGTTAAGCTACCTAGCAAGTTTTATACGTAAGTCATTATACCCAAATGAATTTACAACATTGATGAAACACACGGGTTATGTAAGAGTAAGTTAAAATGGAGTAGGACTTGAATGATTCAATCCTAATCATAAAGTTAGAAGAGGGTGATAATATGATGGAGTCAGTTGTGACCATCATTTATTAATGGGGCCTTCTTTGTCTCAATTAAGTAAAAATGGCAAGACATTAATAAAAAATTTTAAAAAGTGGATTACAATAAACTTATGAAATAGAGGAGTATGATATGACTAACAACTATGTTAATAGGTCAAATGATATTAGGAATATATTTGTTGATCCATTGGAAAATCATTTGACCAATACCATTAAAGTTATACTAAATAAAGATAGCATTTTGTCACTACAAGGTCTAAACTATGAATCTTTATATGGGAGTTTTCCTCACTTTCCTCGGTAAGTTACTTAAATAAAATAACTTGCTTTGGAAGCAATTAACCATCATAATCTTGAGAAAGATTCAATCTATTAAGAGGAAGAAGCCCGTAAGAAATTGGAGCAGAGACGAATAGAACATCAAGATAATGTTTTTACCTTAGAATATCCAAAAGTTAATTCCCTAATGATGAATGATAAGATTAATGTCAATCACAGATCGTTAGAAGATGTATTTACACTTACAATTAGAAGAAGATCAAGGAGAAAATAAAGAGAAAGAGTTACAGCCAGAGCAAGAGTTGCAGCCAACTAATATTAATTATGGTTTAAAATGTCAAATAACTCAATTAACCAAAAAAACATTAAGTAATTTATGGCTACTTGATCAATAAAAATGTTACATTAGTAAAATTTCTAGAGACAAAGCTTAGATTAAAAACTTCTGATAGAGGTTTGTAGGCTTTAGGAAATGATTGATCCATTCTCTCCAATCATTAGGATCATTTTAATGGATGGATTATAGTTTCTTTTAATCCCAATAAAGTCAAGATTAGGCTTTTATCCTTATATGATTAGATGGTTCATCTTACTACAAATTTTGCCCAATCCTATTATGTTTTGCTTCACTTTTATTTATGCAGTATACTTGGCTTTCTATATAATTATTCTTTGGAATGATCTAATGAACATTGGAAACAATTTGAAATCCCTTTGGTTGTTATTAGGGGACTTTAATAATACTTTTTTTTCATTATGAAATTGAAAGGAAAACTTAAGCTCTAGAGGCAACATTAATGAATTTATGAGTTATGTGAGTCAACTATGAATGTTTTGTTGGATTGCTTATGACCTGAGTATTCACAATACGCTATGGAAAAGACCATAACACAACATGAAGTATAACTGAAAACATACAGGATGTACAAAATTCCCTTTGAAGGGGATTGGTTGTTTCTTTTCAGATTCGTAGACACTGCAATACACGAATGTCCTCTACCGGTATCCACACGAGTATAAACGATCCGGCCAGCGGCTATCGTGTACTAGCACGTCCTAAATCCCTTTCCGAACGCCGCACAATTGTCTCTCAGAAGGTGGCTAGGGTTTTGTCTCCTTCTCCTTATAATGAGACCTAAGTTTCTCTATTTATAGAGAAAACCTAATCTCATTGAAGCCCAATAAGTTTCGGCCCATATTATATTCCATATAATAAAATCTTGACAACATAATTCAATCTAGCCCAATAAATAGATCCACATATATTTATTCAATGCCTAATAAATTAGGCCCAAGAGAATAAACTCAGATCACATCACTCTTTGTGTGCGACCCTGTAGGCTCATTTGATGTTGGCAATGGGCTTGATCACATTTCAAGGCCCATAAGTCATAAGCGGCCTCTAGCAAGACATTATGACTACCCAAATCAAATGAGGATCGATAATCCGA
>JANVCL010000004.1:8266681-8278179 GCA_026546855.1 Erythroxylum incrassatum
TCTTTAATTCCTTTTAATTCATACTACCTACCTCAATTAATGCTATCATACTTAATTAATACCAACTTAATTTAATCCATTAATGCTTTAATTTCCTTTAATCATGCTTAATAACATAAAAAAATTCAGGGGCTAACAACGTGTAATCTTGTAATGTTGGAATAACATTAGTGAATGAAGTATTCATATCAAAGTACCAAAGGTATGAGTTTGTTTGGGAATAAAGATATTCACATGATTAAGGTTGTGATTCAAAGAAGAGGAGTAGAGTGTATAAAGTTAAAGTGAATGAGAATTTGATAATAAGAGTAATTAATGCTAACAATGAAATAGTGAGTAATTGAGTTATAAAATGATAATTTGGCTAAGATGTAAAATTTGATAATATTCCCAGGATTGTAATTGAGCATGCATTGTACATAGTCCATATACACATTTGTGCATAAATAAATGCTTAAAATTGTGCAAAGTTAATAATAAGTGTGTGCAATGTGTATATTACATAATTTGGATGTGCAGGATAAACGTTCGCATTCAGACGTTCCCAGAACTTAGAAGCAAATGCTAATCTAGAGCATGATGTGAGTCGACCTAGATGGTCTCATTCATTGTTTGTTATGTTTTAAATTTCTGCTTAGAATTGCTACTGAAATGAAATGTGATTGTTCTGATTCCGGACATTAAATGTCTGAAGAGTTTGATAAATGCATGAACAATAATAGAACTGCTCCTTGCATGTTAATTTGACGAAATGTGTGAAACTCAAGTTGATTGTTAAATGCCGGATCAATTTCCAAAGAGAAATGTGAATATGCATATAAATGAAAAAAAGTGATTCTCAATTCTAAGGTCTGCTGACATGTGTAAAGTGAATAAAGTAACTGATTGAAAATAAGTGAATGTAATGCATTTCATTTCATGAATTCATGAAAGATAAAGGCTGTTGTGACTAGAGGAGCCATCAAAAAGGAGCTTAAAGCTTAGAAAGTGTATAAGAGCCAAAGGCTCATAATGTAAAATGAGCCCGATATCTCCAACGGATACGAGATAGTTGTTAATGTGCCTGGTATCTACAATAGATATGGGACAGTTATAGACACTCGTTCACAACAATAACAAATTGAAAGTGAGTCTTATAAGCATTACATATGCATTTGATGTGTATGTTTTGAATAGTTTGACTGATTTTCTGAATGTAAGATATGTTTCAAGCGAATGTGAAATATATGTGACTCAATATGATTATTAATGGAATTATGTGAATTATGTGAATTGTATGTGTTATGTGATGAGTAAGTCATTGAGGATGGTCACTTACTGAGTTCGCAAAACTCACCCAAAATTTGCAAAATTTTTCAGGCTCAGAAGAGTTACCCCGTTGGGCAAACGGGAGTATAGCCACTGCATTCAAGTAAGAGGTAGAGGTAGGAATCAGTTCGTGTCTACATTGTAATTCTTTATTTTTGTACCGAGTTGAGTCTTCCGTGATTACTGTACCTTGTGTATTTGAATATTTCTGTTATGTATAACTTTCCAATTGGAAATGTTTTGCAAAAGAGATAGATCATAATGTAATAATAATCGTGATTTTGATTTTTATGAGATAAAAGTATGGGCCCGATTTGATTGGTGATTTTCGCATAAGTGTATGATAAATTTGAAAAAAAAAACAAATTGTACAGAGTTTTGAGTATTTGTCTATTCTAGCATACTGTCCTTGTGGGATATGTACTCGGACATCACTCACGATGTCGGATACGTGTCTTGCGAGAGTGGGGTGCTACATATACTATTTTCTATTTAGGGTAACCTTAGGGCTTTTTTTTGGGTCTGATAGGTTTGAAAAGTCCCTCAGAAACTCAAGTTGGAACGTCTTTTCACGTTTCTATTGCACAGGCCACAATTATGGAATTAAGTTTTAGCTTATGTCATGATCGTGGTATATCAGGCCACAATCGTGGCTCCTCATGGTTGGTTATGTCACGATCGTGGCTTATTGGCCACGATTTTGGCCTTAGGTCTAGCTTCAGGGTTTCTCTAAATCTTCTTTGTTCTTCTATATTTGCCCTAAAATACTAGCAAACACATCAAGGTACCTCAAAAATATAAAATTGAAGCTCAAACGTGTGGTCTAACAGATAAAAAACTTAAAGCACAAATATTTAACTAACTAACTAACACAATTCTACACGTATTAAACAATCAAATTAATAACTAAACACACACCAAATTACCCATTAAAACATGGTGCAATCTAAAACTATCACAGGTCCCAAATCTTTCATATTAAAAGATTTGGAAATTTCCTCCTTCAACTTTTAGATTCTACTAATTTCTTGATCCACAATTAGCATATTAACATAAAGAATAAGAATGATGAAGTTATCGCCCAAGAACTTCTTGAAATATGTGCAAGATTCAACATAAGTTCTCTTAAAAGCATGATTCGTTATAAAAAGAATCAAACTTCTTATACTATTGCCTTCGAGTTTGTTTTAAGCCATATAAACTTTTCTTCAACTTGTAGACCAAATTTTCCTTGCCTTTAACTTTGAAACCTTCTAATTACTCCATGTATATCTCCTCTTCTGAATCTCCAAATAAGAAGGTTGATTTAACATCTATTTGTTAGAGTTCAAGATTCAAACAGGCAATTAGACGAAAAACTATTGAGGTCATCTTGACTACAGGTAAAAAGATTTCATCAAAGTCAATACCTTTTTTTTACTAAATCCTTTCACTACTAACCTTGCCTTGTGCTTTACCAGCTTGTTACTATCTCTCTTTATCTTCAACACCTAATTATTCTTCAATGCCTTTTTATCTTTTGGAAGCTTTATAAGCTTGCATGTATTATTCTTCTTCAAAAAATCCATCTTTTCCTTCATAGTTGTGATCCAAAGATCTTTGTCTTCACAAGACATAACCTCTTACACATTCTCAAGCTCCCCCTCAATAGTAAGTAACATGCATTCAAAACTTAGACATCTTGTGAAAGGCTTTTTCTCCCTTGTTGAGTGTTAAAGTTGAGTTTCATTAGGAATTAGATCTAATTGCTCCCCCTGCTCATTATCATTAATAGATTCATTTTTAGTATTGCCTAGATATGTTTTATGTAACTCCTCATTATCAATTTGTATCTTATTACCACCAATGTGTGTTAGGTCACATAGTTCATCTTCTTCACCTATAGACTAGTCAATAGTTGAAGTAAGTGTTGAAGGGCCAACTATGTGATATGATAAGCTGCAGTGTGATGATTTATCTATATTAAAAAGATAAGCACTTCTCTCCTGACTACCTTTTGCTTCTTTTAGTTATAAAGCCTGAAGCCAAACTAATCACCACCATATCTAACAAACATGCAAGTTATCGACTTTAATTCAAGCTTCTTTCCCTTATCCTTATGTATGTGTCTGAATACCTTGCAGCTAAAAACTCTCAAATGATGACACGTGGGATCCTTTCTAGTTGGTGCAGTATCAAGAATCTTAATATCCAATTAGTTCAATCATAGCTCAACTAATCAGGTAGATCATAGCTTGACTAATTAGGTAGATCTTAGTTTGAAATGCTTCTAGCCAAAACTTCTTTATCAATATAGACATCCTAACTACGCAACAAACTTTGTTCAACATGGTGTTGCTCATCCTTTTAGTAACCCTATTATGTTGTGGAGTACCTAGTTTAATTTTCGCATGCTTAATGTCATACGATTTATAATATTCTTCAAACACCTTAAAAGTATACTCCTTTCTATTATTTGTTTAAAGCCATTTTAGCTTCCTCTCAGCTTCCCTTTCTACCATAATATGAAACTTTTGGAAAGTTTCAAATACTTGACTCTTAGAGTTAAACATTTACACCCAAGTCTTTTGTGAAACATCACCAATGAATTTAACAAAATATGTGTTACCTCCGAATGAATCCTCCTCAATAGGATCAAAGACATGTGTATGCACCAAATCTAATAACTTCAACTTCCTTGTAGATCTTATCTTGAAAGAGACTCTATACTACTTCCCAAGTAATGATCGCAAAGATTAATTGATTGTGAGTACTTAACTAGGATAAGATATTTTCCAGCTAGTAACTTTAATCTCTTCTCACTCATGTGTCCCAATCTTCGATGTCATAGATTCAGTAAATATTACTCTTCGGCTGTGTATACTTCTCCATCACCATACACCTTTAAATGTGTCTTATATAGTGAGTAACATAACTTTCCTCATACAACCGTCATGGTGCCTTTGGATAGTTGACATTTCCTACCCCCAAAAAAGTCCTAAAATCCTTCTTAATCTAACACATTAGCTGATAACATATTTAGCCTTAGATTGAGGATGTATCAAGCATTTCTTAAGGTCATTAAGCATCTAGCGTTTGTTTGAACTCAGATATCACTCATACTTACTATCTTAGCAAAATTTTGGTTTCCTATATTTACAATCCCAAAATCTTTGCTCTATAGTTTGAGAAGTACTCCACCTTTGGAATATAATAATAAGATGCTCTATTCTCAATCAATCATTTAGAGCTAAAATCACTAATATGGAAGCATTCACTAGTTGCACAAACTAAAGACGTCTCATTATCCATGCTTGAAGCTATTGTTGTTGTATTTTTATCGTTGCCATCATTCTAATCCTTCTTCCGCATATAGTAAAACTTATTAATGTGTCCTAGCTTATTGCAATAGTAACATGTCTTCAAGTCTTTGTCACATCTAGACTTTAAATGATTCTTAGACTTGCCACTACCTTTGGGACCCTTACTCTTGTTCATTCCCCTGCTTTTTTTCAAAAATTAATTGATTTCATTAATAAAAGGTTATTTGCAAATCAAGAATGTAACTAATCTAGTATAATATAAAAGAACTAGATTACAAGGTCAAATGGGTCCCTGTGATCAGCTTAATCTAATGCCTATGTCATGTTTATAGGTAAGTTATCCACAATTCCCCTCGCTAGCAGGTTGAATCGGGTTTGAAGAGTAACCTCCTGAAGAATCTGCTTTGCACTCCTAATTTATTGTCTGAATATCCTGTAAGTCCTTTCTTTACAAAATTGGTAAATCATTGAGGCACAACTTATCTTCAGTACTTTGTAATCTGCTTGGTTTCCTATCGTTACTTTCACTAACCAATTGATTGTTTCCTCTCATGAATCAGTTGAATTATAGATATTCAAAGTTGCTTGCAACCCTCTCCAAACCTTCCTTGTGTAACTATACTTGAGAAGAACTAAGTTTATTATGATGATGAAGTTAACCACTAAAGAAACATTATCAAATTAGAAAGTAAAAGAAGAAAATAAAATAATGAAAATTAAGGAATAAATTAATAATATGAAACTTGGCATTGATCTATTATAGATAGAATAAAGAGTTAAAACTGATTTGTAATAATTTTTAGTTCAATTTTCATATTATGTGTTGGTTTAATATAGATGTAGTGTATTGGTACCTTTGTTCTCATTTTTTGAGAGGTATATAAGTAAATGGAATGATAAACTTAAAGTCCAATGATGTTACGAAGCATTTGTATTATTAATTGTTTTTTCTATAATTGTATTATTAATGTAATATGTTTTTAATATAAATTGTTAGATAAAATTGTAATAAACAATTAAAAATCAATTAGGAATTGCATATATTAGCCAAAACGAGCATTTGTAAAATATACATTTTTATGGTTAAGTTCCCTGACCATAAGTAGCAAAATATATAAAATATGATTAAGTTCCCTTGCCGTATCACAAAATAGATATCCATTAACATTGGATCCAGATATGCTAATTATATTATAGTCAATTACTCATAAATAATTGGCCAAAAAATTACTCATAAATATGTAAACAACATTATTATGGTTGAGAGCTATACTACTAACTTGTTGCTAACAAACTAAGAAGTTTGCTACCCACTAAACTGAGAAGGTTATTACATGCGACCCATATTGCCACCCTCTTCAATTTAGCTCTCCTCTTGCTTGTTATAGCTTGCAATTTTCTTAAGATTATGCTTGATTTCCCTTTGAACCTTAGACCTCTTAGTTTAAAGGATAACTTGGAATTTATAGGATCAACATGTCTATATTTTTTTATTGCTATTTATAGAGCTACTAACTTATTAAATGATCCTTAATTAGCTATATTATGGATGAGAAATTATTGAATGAATATAACTACACATCAAGCTTATGTTTATGGTTTCTTGACTAAGTATTCATCCTTGATTAACTGATGTTAACAAATAACACATTATTTTGTTATTTATATATCATAAATAAATATATTCAACTGGTACTATTTAAATTATTCATATTAATAGGATTTTAGTAAATTTTGTTGATTTTTCTTTCATACATCTTCAAATATGTGTTTATATGCCCCATATTTTGTACTTTTTGCACTAAGCCCTTTTCAGACATCTTTTTTGTATTTCTTAATTTCTTTCACTCATTTTTTCATTTTTATCTACCTTATTAGCAGCACATTCTTTGTTGGTAGGTACATCTACTTATACTTAATGGTTGGCTAAAATATTTCTCGCCTTACAAAGTGTAACACTTGATCATACAAACTTCTACTTATGTTCTTCTTATAATAATAATTGAAAATCCTCCCCTTTTTGTTTGGAATGACATATATTACTAAGAGCATGCTTATATAGATAACCATATTGGTGTTATGGTTATCTACATGGTTATCTATAAGAATAATTCTCACAAAGTCTAACATTATGTAACAGCCCAAACCCCTCACCAACAAATATGGTCCGCTTTAGGTTGCTCATTAAGCCAAGGCCCTCATGGTTTTGCTCTTCCCACACTCAGGAAAACATGTCTGTAGGAAAGAGATATTCGTACCCTTATAAGGCGTACTTCGTTCTCCTCTCTAGCTGATGTGGGATCTCACAATCTACCCCCTTAAGGCCTAGCATCCTCGCTGGCACAACAGGTTGGGAACTAACTTTGATACCATTTGTAACAACCTAGACCACCCGCCCATAGATATTGTCCACTTTGGGTTGCCCATCAAACCAAGGCCCTTATGGTTTTGCTACTTCCACACTCGAGAAAACGTGCCTGCAGGAAAGCGGTATCCGTACCCTTATAAGGTGTACTTCGTTCTCCTCTCTAGTCGATGTCGAATCTCACACATCATATTTTCCACCCTCTCTATTAACTTCATAGGCTTCATCTATATTCCATATACTTATCCATTATATTGCCTCTTTTTTGCTCTTTTTTCTACTTTTTTTTATATCTTCCATCCATGAATATAGTCCTTTATATTAGTATGACTCCTTATGACCATGACACTTACAATTTCTACTACATTATAAGAGGTCTAAATTTTGGCTAAAAAATTTATCCATTTGAAGTATCACTCATGTTGTTATAATTACTAAATAGTTAGACTCAAATAACTAGTATGAACTAGTCTAAGTCTGTTTTGAATATTCAACCAAACCTAAAACACATCTATGTGAAATCCTATTAAGTCTCTTAAGCTACTCATCGACCTTTTCAACACATATAGACCATTCATATGCCTAGAATTTCCTTGTTAAGTCTTTTTAAGTGTCCAATATTTTAAAGTTTTTAGTTAAGTATCTAAATTTTTAAAAATTGAACATTTTAGTTCAAAAGATTGTCTTTGTTAATAGTTCATTAATGTGATTAACAAAGCAACATAAAGATATACATTTGGAGCAATTATAGGACATATTCTTTTCTTTATGATTTTTGAGTATTAAATAAATGCCCATATTTTGAATATATAAACACTAATATATTTATAATGGGAGGATCAAAAACTATGTTATAAAGTAAAGGGTCACGTAATCCTTCTAAATGTTCTTCATAAGTCACGTTAGTAAAATGTTAACGAAGTCAACTTTTTGAATTGAGTTGTTTAATTTTAAAAGTTTAGACACTTGATTAGAAACTTTAAAATTTGGACACTGAAAGTGAAACAATTTAAAAATTTTATATTTTCAATTCTTTATCCCTCACTATTAGAGTTAAGACATTGGATGACAACTTTTTTGTACCTAACTATCATTTCGCCACAGATATGAGGTTTTTGTGTGACAAAACAATTGATTGGCACTATTGTTTAGAATAAATGTGATGATTTATTTTTTGTCACTAATATAATGGTAATTATGACAATTTAGTGTCTTTCACAATTAAATTGTCACTATTAATTTTATTAGTAGTGTTAAAATTTCTTGTATTACTAAGTTCTATCACTAAAAACATACGCAATTTGGCGCCAAAGTAATTTTGGCGGGCACGAATTGTAATTGTGGCAAAACATATGTTGGTCACTAATATTTTCTATTTGTTGTGACAAAACATACTTTGGTCATTAATATTTTTCTCTTGCTGTGATGAAACGACTTATCGTCACTCGATATTTTTAACTTTTGTGACAAAAATTTTTGTGAATAAAAATATAATCAATTAGTGTCTACTTAATATTGTTACAAAAATGGAACTATCAATATGGTCACTACTATTTGTAATTTTTTGTGACAAGAAATTTTGTTGTGACTTGATCATCAACATTTTGTTACAAAAGTTATTATCAATATAAATAAAAAATTAATGATAACTATTTCTTGTTATAATAACATATTAAAATTAATCATTCTAATGATTAATTTTGTCATTATTGTATGAATTTTAGGGATTAGAAACTACTTGTCACAATTTTTCTTTAATATTACTATTTGCAATCAAATTTAAATATGTTCTTATAAAATATTCAAACTACATATAAAAATAATCCAAAAGTAATATTTTACATATCAATAGTTTTTTTTAGAAATTAAAAAATTTCATTGAGAAAAAATAATGTAACAAATGAAGCATGGTCTAAGAATCCAGGCAGGGCATGCTAAAATGGGCTCTGGAGACCAGGAGCAGAACACATAACACATAAGAGACAAATTGAACCAAAGCCAACGCAATGTCGTTTGTGCATTACAACTTAAGAGCTAAAAAACGATTGAGATCCTTGTCATTGAGTGCCATTTCTAGCTAGGGTAAAACTGCCTTCACCTTTCACGAAGCTTCGAAACAGCTTTCCCCAATTCGGCTAGTCGATGGCGAGTCGGCAGACGCAAAGGAAATGGGTGAACAAATCATCTCCTCCATGGAAAATAGGATTTGGGGTAGATTGATGATCTTCATAATGATTTGAAGGTGTATAGGTGTGCACATGCCGTCTGGGAAGGAAGGATCTGTCAGCCTAAGGAGCTCTGGATTACGGATCTGGACGTCGACTATCCGTGTGCTAAAGGAGTCAAGTCAAACCAGGTAGGCCATCTGTCCCGAATAAATCATAGTAGTTGATTTCCCCTGAGAAGGGGGGGGGGAGATCAGATCAGAGAGCTTGTAGTGTAAACTAGTTTCTGCATAAACTTGAGATGGATTGAGATGTAAATAGTTTCTGCATAGACTTGTGTATTAGATTGGGAGGAAGCGTGTCTACTGGGGGTTTAGAGTCTCCAAATGTAGGCTAGTCTCCCACTGCAGCTTAGATGAAACTAATTGACAATCAGTTGTTCTCTAATCTTTGCAGATATTTGCTAGTTTCCCCGATTCGTTATGTTTTTCATATCAGTAGATATTTGCTAAACATAACTTTGAAATTTCGTCAAAATAAAAATCAAAATAAATAAATGTTTAAATATAATGAAAATTGTCGCCTTCCTCGTCTTTGCTTATTAAATTTATCTCATAATCATTCATAAATTTAAATAATTTAAATAATATTGATTTAATTCAAATCTTGTTTATATAAAAATTGGACTATCAAGTCAAGCCCTGATCATCTTTCAATTAGGCATGGATTTAAATTTGTCATATCATGATTAAGTTGCAATATATTGTGAATGTGGTTTCTTTATTGTAAATATAATCTTAATTATAATTGTACTGTCCATAATATAAATTACTATTATTTGCAATTGGTATAATTTACATTTCACAATTTAAAAGTCTTATATGATAGTAGACTAAATTATTTTTCTTTTTCTTTTAATATAGGAATAATTTTTATAGGAAGTAAAATCGCAAGCTTTGAAGATGTTATTGACACGACCTGCCTTTTTGGGCCGTGTTGGCACTAGGGAATGGGTAGGCTTAATGCCAACAAACCCGTAGTAAGCCCAACTTTTCTATATTCTACTAAAAATTCGGCATGACCCATTCATGTCTAATTAAACCTTATACCTGCTTAATAGATTGTAAGAAGTAAGGATCTACATCTGCAATTCTCACATACAACATCTGCTTATCATCAACATCAACCAACATCGTTCTCAATAACATAACATGTTCATACATATATCATGTACATATGATTATAACAAACCATGGAGTGTCTAAAAGCATCTGCAATTTACATCATGCCAAAAAATATTACTTGTTTGATTATCCAAACGAGTCTCAAAAGGCTTGGATTTCTTTCTCGTACTATCCGCTAATCTCCTGAAATGATGATAGTGAAGTGTGAGTCTACAACACGACTTAATGAGATATAAACATACTACCATGTTTGTAAGGCTAGGTAACACAAGGCTAGCTTCACAAGAATGGTCTATGGCATTATGAGCATCAATACATGATCAGTAAATGAACGGGTAGTAATATCAAATGTGGGAATCACATGAGTATCAATAATAAAGGTCAATATGAATTGTTCAAAGAAAACATGAATCTGGTTTCTGAATTCTTTTCTAGGTTCTGGGTTCTTTTCTTTTCTGAGTTCTTTTCTTTTCTGTTTTCTTTCTAGATTCCTAATTTTGGGCTTTCTCATTTCTGATTTCTGATTTCTTTCTGAATTTCTGAGGAAGAGACAGAGGCATGCTAGTATGGCATATCTCCCCTTTTTAGATTCTAGACAAGGTTGGCCTAACCTTGCCCCTGGAGGTCTGCCCTCTCCAGGTAGGACCCGGATCTAACCCATCATCGGTGGGTTACCTATGTGCACATAGTTTGATAATATACCCTATTAGCTGGGTATTTTGAGAACTCATCAATCATGGTTAACATGGGAAATATGATTCATCAAAGAATCACAATCAATAGGTTCAACAAATAAGGGAACCAGAAGGTGCAAAGAATCTGAAATTGTTGGGTCAATCTGACATACAACATGCTAGACTCAACTACTTGGAGTCAAATAGATTATATAGGTTCAAGAACAATTCAACAAGTTGCAAGATAAAAGAAAAGAATTACTACACAAGTATAGTAGTATGATTATACTCACCTCGACTATCTCAGTGGTTTTGATTTCTTTCTACCTTTCTTGAACTTGAGAGGTACTAGGTACAACTTCTAGTTCTATTCCTTATCCTCTTTCACAAGCTATTGGGTAACATGCATGAAAATATATATATCCTCATTAGTCATTCTCACATAAGTCTCATTTCTTAACAAATATCATAAAAATCTGCATAAGTCCCATTCGTGAAGG
>JANVCL010000004.1:8309635-8319860 GCA_026546855.1 Erythroxylum incrassatum
ATGTTATTTCAGGGTAGGGTCTAAGTCTTAATCAGTGTACGCTCACCACCAATGTGAGTTAGCAGCAAGTGTCAGGTTTAGAGTTTCAGCAAGGCACCAGGTCTCGGAAATGGGCTTCAGCAGGGCTCACCTCCCGGGATCGTTGGGTTCCGGGAACGGAGTCCGACAGTTGCACTTTATCTTGAGTTACTGTTATGGATTACGAGTTATGTGTGCAGCCATGACTTGATTCTGAGTTATGCGCAAATCAACTCATTGTTGTTGGGATGACTTTCAGATTTATTTCAGTGGAGCTGAAACTTTCGAAAAGTTGTTCTTCTCTTTTATCTCAAGTGTATGTTCTGAGTTAATTGATCACTTGAGTTCTTTATTTAATTGTCTTCTATTAAAAGTTATTTAGAAAAATCCTCTGTTAAGGTTACTATGAGCCGGTCGTACTATTGAGTATGAAATCTTTCACGGAAAATGATGTTGAGAAATAGTGTCAAAGGTTGAGTGGTGTCGGCTCAGTAAAGTCTTGTATAAATCTATTATACTTCAATGAAGGTATTAAGCTGAGTAAGGACCCCGCAAATGTAGACAAGGTGTACCGAATTATGTTACCAAATTTCGGTGTTGATCTGTTTAATTTCGTATTTATTTTTCTATTTTCGTTTGGTACAGAAAAATTAATAGTTGTTGATACAGTTACTTTATATCTAATAACTGACAGATACAGTTACAAGTGACTGTCGCATAACCTTACAAGTAACTACGTTCAAATCAAAAAACTTGCGAAACTACTACCATCTAAAGTTTTCAGATTACAGTCGCAAAAAATGATTAAAAAAAGGATTTAATTAGAGTGACTTTAATATTGCAAAAATTAGAAACAGAGTATTGGACCTTTTTTTATTTATAGACAAAATTGTCATATGAGATATACAAAATAATATACAACAAATATTAAGAAGATAATTTGCTCGTGATATGAATGAAATGTACAAAATAATTTAGTTGTAATACGTGGGATATATGGAAGATAATTTAGCTACCGTTGCAATTAATCTTAACCTTAAAAGGGCCGTGAAAAGTTTCAGCTTTACCTCCCTCTTTATACGAGTACGAGACCGAAAAAATATACAAAGCAGAAGTAAAGAGACCGTCACCAGACCCCTAATGAATGGGCGTTAAAGTGTTGACACGTGACCTCGGGTGTGCAGTCGGGCACAATTGGCTCGACTTCTGTGAGGACAATCACTGCTAAATGTCAAGTTAAGAACTCATGTTCCACATGCACTCTCTGAGGGTTTGTAGCCTTTGCCAAGTTACTTTCCTTTTTTGATTTATTAGTTAACGGCTATCATATCATCAAGGTTCCACGTATAACGACCATGGTAAGACTGAATATTTTGTACTGAAACAACTAAGCAATAAAGTTGATTTTAGTCATCCAACCAAAACTCCACACGTTATATTAGCTAAACTTTTCCGCTTTTGGTTTGTTGTTGGGATATGCAACCCAAGTGGTAACTTTAAGGGGAGAAAAGACTTTCACTCCCAGCAACATGCCAGCATGTACACAAGAACTTCCCTGGAAACATAGAAAATAATCTCTCCAGAGCCTTGTGTCTTTGTGGAATCAACATTTACAAACTTCCTAGTCCTCGACAACTTAATTACTTACCAGCGGGACATCCTCACTTGTACGAAGGTGATTCAAATCATCCAAAGTCCAAACTCATCTTTCAAAAAAATAACAAAATGACCCACAGATCTGGTGTGACTTTTCACCAAAAACTAAGATTATGTAGAGCCAAGAAAAACTACGGTCCCAGGGTCTGGCTGGGGCTTCGATGCATCCTTCTGATATGCAAGTTGAACAGTCTAAGACTATTAATGAAACTTATCCTCCTACATATCTGCCTCAATTTATTAAAGTCAATTCAGATATTAGTGATGTTGATTCTATAGGCTCAATAACGGAGTAACCTGGGGTCTAATTGCTATATTACATCACAACAACACAATGAATAACTAATTTTAAATTGCTCAATATTTTTGTTTTTTAATTTAACATTTAAATTTTTAAAATTTTCAATTAAGTGACTAATCTTTTAAAATTTTAATAATTTAATTCAAAATATTAGCTTTTGTTAATGTAGTTAATAGATAGACGTCTACGTGGTATTTAGTAGATATGTCATATTATTAAAAATAACCCTTTTAAAATGAATTGTTAATATTTTTAAAAAAGTTTTAGTTACAAAATTGAAAATTTTAAAAATTTAGAAAATAAACTGAATTTTTTTAAAAAAAGTCACCTACCATTCCCCGTTATGATGTAGTTCGACTCTTAACTTGAATGAGTTACGGGTGGTTGTAAATGGTAAATTTTTGCTTTTTAATGAATCAATTTTTACTTTTTTGGAGTAGAAAGGAGAGGATAATAATGTCTGAAAAGCATGCTAATTTTGGGGTAATATAATAAGAGATCATATTAATAATGATTTCCTGATTCTTGCAAGTTTTTAATTTAAAGTAGAGGTAAGTAGTTAGAAATCTATATATATAGGAGACTCGTATTGCTTCAGAAAAGATCTTAAATAGTGGATTGTAAGTGACATGATAATTTGCAAGTTACTATGATAATTATAAGTGATGAGTATGATTATAATTATAGCAAACTATAATAAGTCTAAATAGAATGGTCTTTCTAAAAATGTTTAGGCAAAACTTATAAAGTAGCGAACTTACTTTTAAAAAATGAAAGACAAGAATAGATTTCAACGTTATTATCATATAAAATTTGTTTGTATCTTTGACAAAAGCCAAAATTGTAAGTTCATCTCAGATAATTTCCCTTTGACTATTGTTCGGCAGTTAAAAAGTCAAAATACAGTTGAGGATGCGATCTTCCCCATCACTGGTTGTTCGAGTTGATGAAGTTTCCTTTCCCTTAATTATTTCCCCCTACACATAGTATTGAGACACTCACTTCTATGATACATTAGCAGACATTCTTATTTTGGGTATTAAACTCAGCCTCAGTCCTTAGGATCTCAAAGAAATATATCCAACTGATGAGGACATGCTTAAACACAAATCCAAAAGAACAAAAGATTTTGAAAATCTAAAGATAATGAATATGTTCTTCGGAACCCTAACTAAACATCCAATATCTTTAAAGAACCAACTATGCTAGATGAAAACCATTGATTAGTCTCAATTGAGGGAGGTTGAAAAGCATCCAGAGAGTGCATCTAGTCTTCGCATACTCTACAAGCCTGATTGTCAACAAATTTGAAGGATCCATAGTTAAAAGAAAAAAAAGAAAAGAGAAAGAACCACTAATTGGCTGTTCATCTTATTACTGCCATCAAATTAGGTATTCCGACCAAAAGGAATCTATTTAACAGCAATTAAGAGAACTTCCAATCCCATGCCAAGGAAAAATTACAACAGTTCACATTACTCTAACTAGAAGACACCAACAAACCCAGAAATTCTTCATGGTATACAAGATCAAAATGCAAAACCTAAAGAGAGGTTAAGGAGGAAAGTCATATTTGGTATTAAAGAAATCAGAAAGATAACCTTCTCAAAGTATGACATGCATTAATTAGATTAATTTGAGACTTTCTGGGCTCAATATAGATCTGAAAACGAAGCATTGGCTCTAGCACTGGCAGAAGTCTTCAAAGGAACTGAGGATTTCCTCGGAGTTTCAGCTCTATAATTCGATGAGTCATCTTTCTCTTCGCTTTGGTTCACCTTATTTTGGCTGCTGGCTTTCTCCCCCTCCACTTCTCTGTATTTGTGCAGATACCTCTTCAATGGCTCAGCATAGTCATCAAACCCTAGACTGGCAAGAGCAAAGCAAATATCATCCCCATTAACAGTTTTTCGCTTCTCTTTATGACACTTGTCTGATGCTTCTCCTGTAACAAAACTTATGAACTCAGACACGCATTCCTGCATAGTTTCTTTAGCTTCTTTGGAGATTTTAGCGTTTGGAGGTAGAATCTGCTTCATGATTCTTCCAACATTAGCAATTGGAAGCAACCTGTCTTGTTCTCTGATGATGCCATTAGCATCCTCGACATCAACTGAACCACATCTCGTCTCTCCAAATTCATACTTTTGGCACTGATCTCTATCTCTATTATTGCCAAGGTTGTCAACCATTGCTCAGTAACAAGTGGTAGAAGAAAATTCAGATATAGCCTGTTAAACACAGACACGTTGCTTACTTAGTAGCTAACCCCCTGATTATATAGGAACCAACAATAGATACAGCAATAAGACAGTCTATGTGTATGTTCACCATCAACAGATGCATGTTGATGGTATGCGACATGACGTGGCTCAAAGCAATGAAGAACTGGTCAGCGGAACACTATGGCGGGCAAGCTCCTTTTTGGTACTAGTTAGGTCTTTTTCTTAGTTAATTCTACTTTATTGTACACTAATCTCTTAGGCTTGGTGCGAGCGATTTCCGGCCCCAAATTGTTTTGAGAAAATGACTCGAAACTTATCAATTATAGGCAACAAGGTCCCCACCACTCCCTTAATTAGGAATTCAATCTTTATTAATGCCCTCGATAAGTTGGAACCAAGTATCTTAAATTATATATGTTGTTAATGACAAGATGTGGTCAATAAATATGCACGAGTGCATCTACTTGTGTGTACATAGATGCAAACCAAGAGCTAAAAATAATGGATTCGTTGAACATTGCAAACCCTAATAGTGGATTACCTACTTTGGCAATTCATTTGTACATGGATTATGTCACTCTTTACATATACAAATAATTTTCGCTTCTTACTTCTTTATGAGGTAAGAGTTTTGTATATCTAGGTTTCAAAACCTACAAAAAGTATGTACATAAGTTTAAGAATTAAATTATATATGTAAGATTAAGAGTTATGAATCATGTCATATCTATATCTGTCACTAACTGATTTATGTGTATAAGATAAATATTTCCTCCATAACTTTTCTAAAGAGAATCGTACGATCATTGATATTATTAAACTACCAACACCCTGTAATTATAATTAATTTAAGAAATATAAATTATATCTTAATTGAAGCCGAAGTGAAGAATCTTATGGTAACATAAACATAAACATAATCATAAACATATACGTAAACATAGTGTGAATAGATTCGCTTACAAAATAATTGGAGATAATTATCTATAGATTGGGATTGTATTAATTGTACTATATCTTTGATATTAGGTTAACTGCCAAAGTAGCATCTTGATTAGAAAAACTATGCCTAGATGCTCTATATTTTGTTGCGTAACTTCATACTCTGTTCACTTATATAATGACTAGATTAATTAGATATTTCACAACTGTTTTCTTGATTAAGAGAAAAAAATTGAAAGAAAAAGTGTTTAAATCTATAAGAATAACAAAAATCTCTGACATGCGCTCTAAACCAACCTTTCTCTTCATATACAGACACCAAAAAATTCACCCTTATCCGAAATATGAAAGAAAAAAAATTGACTTCTAGGGCATAGAAGAAACCAAATACACTTTCATAATACGTAAAAATTGAAGCAAACAATGGAGGAATACCTGCCGTATGCAAATTAAAAGCCTTTGGCTGGAAATTGGGTGGTGAAAAAGAACACTTGTGTGAGATGGAATTGTGTGAAACTCGTCTACAACTCACATGCTAGATTGTATATAAATTGCCTGTAGTTAACAATTACCAAATCCATGAACATTTCCAGTCACTTCCTTTTATATATATATATCAAACGCATCTTGATATCTGTTCAATATTTATCGCTAATCGGGAAAGTTGCTCATCAATTAGCCAGAGCTCGTAGCGTGAATGTACTGTTCAAAGAACATGATTTGTGGTCCATGCTTATTAAACATTTACTAAGCTAGCTAGTTACTACCATCATCACATGATGCATAAGAAAAGTAAAACAAAGCAACTAAGAGAAGAGGAAGAACGTTAACATACTTATGGGTTTCATGACCTCACTTTGAAGACAATTCTGCACTTAAAGTTGCCAAAGGACTTGCTTAATTTGCTTTTTACATTGTCATAATATCCCTAACCTGACCTGGAATGGAAAGGAACTTAGGCTATAGGACTTGCTGTGGTTGTGACTAGTGCAACTTTAATTATCAGTCTTGGACAGTAGCGCTTATGAAACGTAAATATCGTAATTACTTAATTAACAAGTGGATGTAGGAATTAATCCCTGAAAGTGATTTGGAGAAACCTTAACAAAGTCAGAAATTCTGTATTTCTTCCTTTTCACAAGATTATTCCAACTTTTGATCATATTCCCTCTTACGCCTGCGCACTAGTGGGCATCTTAGCTGATGTGATCTGATTTTCTGCATCTTGAGCACTTTCACAAGACCAATCCTAGAAAGTCTACTCTTTAAGAAGTACAGAAACATCCCCCATTGTGTCTAGTTGCGGACTGTTTAGGGTGTTCTTTAGACCAACATAGTATGTTTAATTATTTTTCCTGCTTTTGGAATACAACTTTTTTCTGTTCTTTATTTGTCCTTTATATGCTCCCATTCTTGGGATTTTAGTATTTGGTTAACTTTAGCATCTTCAGTCCATAAACGTACATTTACACTTTTATGTGCTTTTTTAATCGGAACTATAGTACTTACGGTTACACAAGCAACCAAAGCCAAGCTCACAACTGAGGCCAAAACACGGTAATTAGGGATACATAGGAGCGTAAAGAGTTCAGAATTTCACAGGGGCTTGCTCAGTGCTAGCATTTACCTGCATAACATCAAATATTTGTAAATCTGGGGTTTATAGGATCTTACTTGATAGTTTTGTTAAGGAAATTAAAAAATGTCTCATTAGAATTGACAATTGTTTTAATTATAATGTTCATAAAAAAGGAAAATAATTGTCTTCAATTTTATCTAGAATTTATGTAACACTTCAATTTTTGAAATTCATGAAATAAACCCTAAACTTGTATTATAAATTTAATGTTGTCAAGTTATGTCAAATGATATCATTTCTTTTCCTTTTTGATGGAATTAGCTTGAAACTTATTTATTATTTTGTCTGTAAGAATTTTTAAACTTGTAATTAAAATCTTGTACTACTTACTATACATCATTATATTTTGATCTTATTAGTATTAAAATTTTAGATATGTTTATCTTTTTATATTTAAATAATATTTACTTTTCAAATTTTAAACTACCTATCATGTGTTTTTCAACAATATGCTTAAAACTTTGAAAATATTTTACAATTTGTATATGCTCCATTCTAATTTTATGAAATATTTGTATGAATAGAGGCGCGTAGTATTATGTATAATAGGCACCTGAAATTATTTTTGTATAAATTCATAAATTTAAACAAATTTATAGAGTTTGAATGCACTTTACAACATAAGGCACATTTAGCGACAAAATAAATGTCACAAAATCGTTGCTAATAGTAATTCACAATAATTTAAATTCATCGTTAAAATCGTCACAAAATCCCCGTAGCAAAAAAACTATAAGCGATGTTTTCACCAAATCTTTACTAATATATGTTTGCTACGAATAGTTTTTATAGTAAAAAAGTATAGGCGACGTTTTTCTAATTGTCGCCAATAAGTTTTTACTACGCTTCATTTTCGTTGCTAAAACTTATTAATTATTTTATGAAAACATAGCTAAAAGTTTTTAGCTACAAAAAGTAAGCGTAGCGAAAACTTATTGGCGATGTTTTTAAAAAACATAGTCAAATATTGTTAGCAATGTTTTAAAATTTTAAATATGCATTATAACTAAATGTTATATCATGTAGATTATTATAAGTGAGATATTTTATCAATATTATTGTATGTAATTTTGTTGTATATTTAGTATGCAAAAATATAATAAAGAACTAATTGAAAATTGGAAGCATTGTATATAGAAATTAGAATATCATTAAATATGATCGTGTACAAGATGTTAATTACAATTTCAAAAATACTTATATACAAAATAGAAAAATACAAATATGAGTTTAATGACTAGTAATCGTTTTCATCTTCACTACTTACATAATTTAGGTCGAGTAAAATTTTGACCAACTTTTCAAGCTTGTCCAACCTTTTTTTCATTACATTTTAATTTAGCATGAAGTGACTGGTTATCCTCTTCAAGAAGTTGAACATATTGTGTTCTTAATGAGGATGAAGTAGTTGGCTTTGGCTTATTTCTGTTAGATATTAATGTTTGTAACAACTCTTAAATCTTATTCTAAAATTTTAAAAAACTTAATATTCAATTTAAACATTATCAATTAGTACTACATAAATAAATAAACTTAAAAATTAAACAATATTTTTTACTTATATAATTATTGTGCACTTCTTTTAAAATCCAACCTTCACCTTCCTTATAGTATGTCAGTTTGTAAAGTGTAATCCTATCACATTGTTTTCCATTTAGTTCCTTTTGACTCTGTTTTATGAAGAAAAAAAAATACAAAACACAATAAATAATATTGTATTTACTAATGTAACTATAACTTGTAAACAAAAAACTTACATATTCATTTCGCATGACAATAAATGATTTAGAGTTTTGGCTATGTGAAGTTTTCATTTTTTTTCTCTGTTAACCTTAGCTTTCTCACACTTTTCCTAAATACAAAAATAAATAGTCATTAAATTGTGTAACAAGATTAATGGAAGCAAATGTGATGAGAAAGAAAACAAACCTTAATGTTGACAGAGGCCCAATAGTCATACATATTGCTCTAATTTTCTTACGGCATCCATTTGGGAACATGTCACCTTGCCTTCTCATCCAAAGGAAAATATTTGTAATATTGATGTAGTTGATAATGATGATCCCTAGTCCTTTGTTTTAACAGTAAAGTCAGATAGTTTGAAATATCAGGGTTGTCGATATTGACAATATTGAGCTTCACCTGTAAATAACAAGTAAATGTGAAATTAATCTTTAAATAAGTAAAACAATATTACATATAATTAAATAAATTGAAATTTTACCAAAACTTTATCCAAAGCATTATATAGCAAGTTGCCTTCCTTCAACCGCTTCGTATGCTTAAGACAAGGCAATTCAGTTCTAGCAATTACCCCAACTCACTATACAATTTAGCTGATTGAATCCTATCTACAGGACGATCTTGCAGGGTATCAATATTTATAGATAACTTGTTGTTCATTACAACATTCATCTATTGCAACTCACAACCTTTAGTTATACCCTTACGCCTTTTTCTGACATTGATATTGGAACCTAACAACAAATCAATAGTGATAAGAAACAATGAATTAAACGTGTAAATTTATGTTTGAGTGTAAGTTTATTTGTATGTTTTAAAGATTAATAAACTCGTAAATTCCTCTATACTAGTTGAAGCATATAAAGGTTGCTGTTAACTAGGTTCATTGGTGGATGAAGTCAATTGTTATTATTAGGATTTGTTTGATCTAGTTATTGTGGGGGAGGAATAACCTCAATAATCGTCACCTTCTTCCCTGTGTTTCTACTAGTGCCATTATATTGGATATCTATAACTCAAAATCAATAATCCACAATAACATAACTCAAACATAAATAATTTGCACTAATATAAGGGAAACATCAACAATATGTATAAATATAAGTCAAACATCAACAATCCACATAAACATAACTCAAACATCAATAATATGCATAAACATAACTCAAACATCAACAATAGCAATAACATAACTCAAACATCAATAATACACTTCAAACAACACAAACAACAATTTTTTACCTTCAATTATCATTATCAAGATCTTGAAAATCATCATCATTTAATTACATTATGATTCGACTTTTTATCACTATTATATTAAGAGTGTCACCATTGTCATATAATTCATCCTCAATATAGTCTTCATCTCTTTCTGCAACAAGACTGGATTGTCCTTCATCCATTGGTACTATACTGGGATCAACATCACTCATACGAAATGATGATATATCTACATCTTCTATTTGTATGAGTCCATCATTCACCTCCAATTGAATCTCTTGATATACTTCATCACCATCTTCAATTATTTGACCATTTTTTTCTACAAAAATCAAAGAGATTTTGATCTTGAAATTTTTAAACAACCTTCCAACAAAGAGTATAAAGATTGTAGGAATTAAATTAACGCCACAAGTTAGAACTTACTTGATAAGTTGAATCAATCCTTAAGGTAAAACAAGCAAGAATCCATATTCT
>JANVCL010000004.1:8324276-8338344 GCA_026546855.1 Erythroxylum incrassatum
AAATGAGTTCAAGAGTGTCATGACACATGTTATGACACTTGGCATTTAAATACAAGAATCCAATTAATAGCTTGTAATAAAAGAACCCTAATAAAAATGATATCTTTAATCCATCCAATTCTAATGGCTCTAATTACAATCCCAAAATCATTTACCTTAATTGCCAGTGCCATTGGACAGAAATTTTCAGTGCCGGAAACCAATCAGTCCGCCACTTGGTAATTTTTTCGGTTCGAAAATTTTCCCCGAAAAATTCCAGAAAAATGCCTAAAATTCCCCAAAAATGAAAAACACAAAAAAATCACTCCAATTAATTTTTCAAGCACAAATACCACATTTTCTACAACAAAATCACATTTAGGCACATATACCGGGAAATGTCATGAATGCATGTACAGTTATTTTCATATGCAAATTTCACTATTCACAAGTACAAGTATGCATGACTATGTCCATTCAATCCTAACTACTCTCGACCCTTCCCAAATTACAATTCTATCCTTCCCATCAAGGGTGGAATGTTACATATGAATACATATTCACTTTTGTTATTTTCTTGGAAACAATTCACTTATTAATATATCTTGATGCCTAAAATCGTTGGAGGATTCATTAGATGTCAAGTTTGCTTTTCTTAACAACTATTTATAAGAAGAAGTAGCATTGAGAAATCAATGAGAAATATAATTAAAGGTCAAGAAGATAAATTAATGAAGTTAAAGAAGGTATTATATAAACTTTAAACAAGTGACAAAAGCTTAGAATAACTTAATCAATAATTACTTTTAAAACATTAGTTTTATTATATGCTTCCACGAATATACTCTTTATATTAAAAAAGGTAAAGATGATTTATTATTTTTTATTTATATGGATGATCTTATCTTCACAAAAAAATAATTCAAAGACATTTGAAGAGTTCAGAGATTCCATGAAGCTAGAGTTTGGGATGAGTGACATGGAATTGATGTCTATCAACTTAGGCATTCAACTAAAGCATATGGTAAGTGAAATTTTCATAAATCAAGAAGGACATGGACATAAAGTTCTTAATAACTTCAATACTTTAAATAATATACTGATTAACACTCCTATTCAATATGGAATAAAGTTAACCAATTTTGTTGGGCATGAGAGAGTATATCTAACATCATGTAAAGTACGATAATTTGAATTGTTTTTCCTGCACATTATTTTCAATTATAAAACACCATATTCTATTTAGAATTTGGGATGTGTTGAAAACGCCCAAACATATACCCATTATATAAAACAAGGACATATTAATTGATTAACACTAGATCTACAATCATCTGTTAGTTAGTTAGTAGTGGTAGAAGTGTAGAAAATCTTTAAAATGTTGTAAAGTTTAAATTATTAATCAGCTTAATATTAGGAAATGCTTTCATGACATAATTATCAAAACAAATTATTTATTTCTAAGAGAACTTTAGTCGAACATGTTATAGACAATAGTGAAACAAGGTTCCTAACCATATTCAGTTTCAATCAACCCATCCTACGTGCATTACCCATCTCTATGTATCATTATTATGACTACACACATTTACCACATTAATAACCACAACACACACGGGTGGAAAACAACACACATGGATATAACAAAAACATAAATGAATAAACACATCCATCACTTAAATCCAATATCAGAAACAACACCCATATACACCCAACACTTACCTCAACCAACGATTACACGGAGAAGACGACGAAGAATTGAAGAAGACAACAACGCCGTGGAAGAAAACCCACCAAGTCGCTAGAAGAAAATCCACCAAGTCGAACATGAAATGAGTTGGGGGAGGGGGGCTTCTACTGCAACACATAAGTTTTAAGGAAAACGACGTCGTTTGTTTTTAATACAAATGACATCGTTTTCCTTTAATTAAACATGTTGAAGTCGAAGCTCCTCAACGATGCTGTTTGTTGTTAAAAACAAACGATGTTGTTTTCCACTAATTTTAAACGTTGCAACTGAAGACCACAATGACGTCATTTATGGTTCATCATTTATCGATGACCTCACGTAATCATCGCTAAATGGATATATGATAATTTTTTTAAATCCCAAATTTTTTATAATATATCAATGATATAAAATACTAGATAATTTATATATAATAAATGTAGTTTTTACTACAAATGTTTCATATTTATGATAATTTTTTTAATATCCCAAATTTCTTATAATATATCATTTATATAAAATACTATATAATTTATATATAATAAATTTAGTTTTTACTACAAATAAAATTGTCAAATCATAATTTTAAAGGTGATTAATAAAAAGTATAAATTAATGTAATATAAATTAATTTTGTGTTTTTAGTTTTATAAATTGCAAGAAATGACATTGTTGTTAACTAAATTTATTTTTAGATTTATAATCATTTCCATAATATTAAATTTATTTTTTAAGAAAATGGTATTAATATGTTATATTTATTTCCATTTTTACTATATTGAAATTATTTTTAATTATATTGCAGTAAATATAATTATATATGGTAATTAATATAATTTTATATGAATGCATACATAATAGTTGTAACCAGTATAATGTTTTATGAATGCATAGATAATAGATAAATTTTCTCATATATTAGTTAAGTAATATATTTGTCTATTTAAACATAATTATGTATTTATTATGTATAATTTGGTTTTGTTATAAAAATTATATTTTATATAATTTCGACACCAAAGGTCAAGTCAAATGATAATAGGCTACCATTTGTTGACGATTATCTGAATCATTGCCTAATAGTATATTTCTTCCAAATTAATAGAAAACAACGTCATTTTACTTAACAACAAATAATGCTAATTTCTACTAGGTTATTAACACAAAAACGAAGCTTTCTTTGCTTTCATGTTAGCCATCGTGTTTTCAAAGAAGCGTCGTCTCTTCTATAGTCGTTGTCTCCTGTGTTGTGGTCATAACAGACAAACAAGCATCGTATCCTGTGTTCATACTGTTTTTATTTTTTGTCTTTAAGAACTCTAATTTTGTTATGCTTTATTTTTCTACTACGCTTTGGGGTTTATGTCAGTTTTGTGTTCTTCTTATATTGTTTTAAATTTGTTTGTGTTTATGTTTGGAAGATGGTCAATTGTCTTTCTTTGTTGGTTGTATATGGGTTGACATTTTTTTCCCACCTTCAATGCTTCTTTGAGGAAAGCCTACTAATTGTTTGATGAAAGGTTTGCGACAGTATTTAACTTCTAGAAGGTTGTTTTTTCGGTTTTGAGGAATGACCTTTTTTTTGTTGGTAGGATTTGTATAATAAAGTTCTATTCAATTTTGGATCAGTTCATTCCACCCCTGAGAATTTATGGGATTTGGCTGCCAAAACAATTTGATTGAAAATTATGAATTTTATGTTAAGTTGACTTTTCAGAATAAAACTATTAACATTAATTCATCGTGGAATGCCGACATGGTGAATAGTTTCCAATGGTGGAAATGAGCTCCGCTGGGAGGAATATGGCAAAATTCTCCCTAATGAAGAACAAATCGATAAACAACAAATCTCCTCATCAAAGTCTAATGACCGGCTACCTTCAATAGTCGATTTTCTTCTTCAAGGTTTTTAGCATCATCCGAATTGTCACTTTTTCTTAATTATCTATATCTTATTTCTATTACAAAGCTATCAAAAGAAAGTTTGATTGTATATACTACATGATGTGTAAAACTTCCTCAAATCTTCAAGAGAACATAGATGAAAATAGGGTCAGTGACAATGTCTCGATGGTCGGCACAGGATTAGTAAAATCGGTTGTTTTAAAACATTCATCTATTTTAATTACTTTGTCTGTTCAACCAAGTATGCACGTGATAGAATTTAGATTCGTTATATTGTTCGACATAATTAGTTATTTGCTATACTAATTGTTTTTTAGGTGAAAGATATCGTATAAGTGATTCATCTAATTTAGTGATCCATACTATATATGAGGATTCGTTCACTATATATTATGTTAATTTAATTAAAGTCAAAAAGTTATTGAAAGAGGATGTCAATAACCTAATACATAAGGAAAGATCTTAAACTATTTCAATTGATGCCTTCGAACATGTAAGGACCCTTCTTAGGAATCCAAACATAAGGAACTCTTTTACCTTTTTTATCGAGTCTTATATCACTTGGAATTCAAGAAAATAATTATTTCTTTTCCTTTTTTATGGAATTAGTGTGAAACTTTATTTATTATTTAGTTTGTAATAATTGTTGAACTTCTAATTAAAATATTGTATTACTTACCTTCTATGATTATATTATAATGCTTACCATATTTCAATATTTATATTTGTTATTATTTTATTTTTAAGAAATATTAATGATTACGAATAGTAGTCAATTTAAATTTATTATATGTTGATTTTATTAATATTAAAATTTTAGGTATGTTTATCTTTTTATTTTCAAATAATATTTAATTTTCAAAATGTTAATTACCTACTATATGTTTTTTAACAATATGTTTAAAACTTTGAAAATATTTTGCAATTTTTAGATGCTCCATTCTATTTTATTAAATATTTTTACGAGTAGAGGTTTAGTATTATGTATAATAGGTATCATAACCAGCAATTATTTGTGTATAAATTAATAAATTATAACAAATTTATAAAGTTTGAATGCACTAGCTATTTAAACAAATTTATGAAGAAGTCAAATGAAAAAAATGAAAATCATATAAATATCAATTATAATTAACCTTAGTATTATTATCCATGCTAACCATTAAAAATTTATCTGCTAACCATTAAAATTTTATCTTTTTAACATTATTAATTTTAAAAATATTATCACACAAAAAATTCTCAAAATTCTCCTCAGAATTCCATAAGATTTAAAATATTTAATATCAACTTTTGGCGACAATTTTTGACTTTTAGCTATGATTATGGGAATCTTCGACAAAGGCTCAACATTTGATGACGAAATTGTTAAACCGTTGCAAAAGGTCGCGCTTTTTGTGACAATTCACATAAATCATCATAAAAGACATTCCTTAAGTGACGATTTTGTAAAGTATCGCGAAAAGCTATACTTTTGGTGACAAATTTGAAAATCATTGTCAAAGCTGACTTTTAGTGATGATTTTCAAATCATCGGCAAAAAACATAGCTAAAAGCCAGTTTTGTTGTAGTGTCATTAGCTATTTAAACAAATTTATAAAGAAGGCAAAAAAATAAAAAATCATATAAATGTCAATTATAATTAAACGTAAGATTATTAACCACACTAACAATTAAAATTTATCATTTTAACATTAATAATTGTAAGAATACTATCACGTAAAAATTTCCTTAAGAAATCATAAATTTTAAAATTTTTAATATCAACTTTTGGTAGTGATTTCTAAATTCGCTACCAAGAGTCTAACTTTTAGTAACGATTATGGGAATCATCACCGAAGGCTCAACATTTGACAATAAAATAGTTAAACCATCGCAAAAGGTCGCGCCTTTTGCGAGGATTCACATATAATAACGATTTGGTAAAACATCCCCAAAAGTTACACTTTTGGTGATGAATTTGGAAATTGTCGCTAACTTTTGGTGACAATTTGGCAAATAAAAACGTAGCTAAAAGTCATTTTTGTTGTAAAAATAACAATTTTAATTGGACACGATCATATACTGATGAACAGGTGCGAGCTGATATATATTTGACACATTCCAAATTTTGATTTATGATCCGAAATTCTCACATCCAAAGCCGCAAATTCCTAGTGCCCCTCGTAGATGCTGAATGGTGCTTGATCCGCATGTACGCAGTAAAATAATTTGTTTACTCGATTATTCGGAAATTGTAACAATTTGTCCAAAACTCCGAATGTTGTTGGACTTGAAGTCTAGGTCCTAAAGCTCGAAAATGATACGCATATAAGCTTTCAACTCAAGGACAGATCCTGAGCTAAGGTTTCGAAGTCCAGTTGCTTAGCTTAGTTTTAGGGTCATGTCTTTTCTATATTAGAAAAGGTGACTATGATGGCCCAATAAAGCAGGCTTGGGTTTCTCATAACATGAACCTCATTTGTAAATTGTAAGTAATGGCACATTGGCAATGTATGCTTACATGTAATTTGGATGAGCAACAGTCGAAAAACTGGAAAAAGCATAGAAAACTAAAGCGATGGCTTCCAAGATCCTTTTGACCCTACAAGTAGAGCTTTGGGTTTGTTCCACAAGTTATCTAATTTTGACTTGCTGACTCCCTTTAATCTGTTTTAAATTTTAAAATTAGAATTAAAAAAAAAATCGGTGAAAACAATGACCAAAGTTGTGGACATTGTCTTGTTTACGACGATTCTGCGGTGGCTCTTAGAGATCATGGAAGGCCGTTGCGCGTTCAATCCGACGGTGCAAGAAGAAGCCTTTTATTTAGATGTCTTTCTAAAATATAATCCAATCAAAACTCAACCGTACCACGATCTTAATTCTTACCCCACGTGTCATTAACATACAATATTTTCTCCATTCTCCATCTATAATCTATTCTACGTTCCAATTCCACTTACATTTCTAAGCCACCCACAGACTCTTCAAACTCATCCTTTTTAATATCCTTTTCAGCTTAGTTATTAATCAACTCTAACTAAGGAGAACGTACGGATAGGGTTGTATTATATATATATATATATATATAAGCAGCTCATATTATGCGTGAGTCTACCTGAAATAACTTTTCTATAAGGATAAGGTTGTATGTTATCGTATCTTTTCAAACCTTACATCTTAGTAGAACTTCAAGTAAAGTGTCGGTGACGGGGAAGACGATGATATGAGCAGTCTTGCTTTAACGTTGATTTTTCCCCGAAGAAAAAGAATCAACTGGCCCGTAACAAAATTTTGCGTGTATTTATTAGATTATTCTTCTCATCACCGAAAGAAAAAAAGTTGAGCTTTGTGATGGACAGCAAAACGGTCAACCGTCACAACTCACAACCCTAGATTGGTTCTGGTGAAATGAGCCTACATTTATAATAACTAAATTACAATCAGGACCATCCAATCCATTCCATCAAAATATTCACTTCTAAATTCTTGTGATGTATTAGCACCACGTTGGCGTATGGACGTTTATCATGCATTTTTAATTACGTGTTCAAACTTTAATAAAACTTACATTTTCTGTAAACAATTGGAAGATATAAATAATCCTTTTGCATAAATTTTAATTTTTCAAAATATGTGAAAACAAAAAGGAGAATTAGACACAAATCCTAGGAAGTCAGTGGAGAAAGACCAAAAGGTCCAACGTAGGGCGAGGGGAGAACAGGCAGAAAGAAAGCACCTTTTAGTAATTTTATGAGCTGAGAGACCCATCCACTTTCATTAAATAAATATAAATCGAACCGAATAACAAATATTATTAACAATCTCTCTTTTGAGTTGTTATTCGTTCATCTCCTGAGTCCTTTCTGCCTTGGCCTCCCTGCTAGTCCTCGTCAATTTAACCCATCGTGTCCATGAAACTTCTGCTCTCTGTTTCCAGTTCAAAGTAAGAATCTTGTTTGTCTTATATCTTCCATTTTCTTTCACGTATTCTCTCTTCCGTTTCGTTTTTTCTTTTATCAGTTTATTGCTATATTGTTACTTTCACCAAAAAATAAAAAAGGAAGAGGTTTATAGAAAGAAGTTGACAATCGAGGGGTAATAGACGGGTCATGAGGAACACAAATTTTTCCAGACTCTGTCTTCTACGTGGGTTTTAACGTCAAGTATTTGTGCGGAGGTTCGTAAATATATATATATATATATTCCTTTTGATTCATTAACTCTTTTTGAACTTTCTTTGTCAAGTTTTTTTTCGTTAAGGTTTTGTCCACTCTGTATTTCTTACTGTTAAGAACAATCGTTTTCTATTTCTTATTTTTAGTTCTTGAGTATAATGGGGTCTCTGAGAATTGTCGCTCAGCAATGGAAAGTTCGTTTCTTCCACTTAATGCTGATTCCGTGGATGTGATTTTATGGTGCTTTCCATACGAAGCGTTGCGTAACTTTTGGGTTCGTTTGATTTTCGTTCTCTTACTTGGTCGTATGATGTAGAATCGTTAAATAATCACGTATTTTATCTACGTTTCTCTGTATTGGGCGTTGATGGCGATACTGACGATGAGTTTCTTACTTTTCCTTCCTTTTTTTCTTTCTTATTCTTCTCTGGATTGCATTATTCTGGATATGCATTTTGGTCCTTGTTTTGCCGACAATGTCAGATAAGATGGACGTTTATCATCAGTTAAACATTTCATTATCTTTCTTATGCTTAACTGAGAACTTCATTGTTTCCTACATGTTTTGAATCGAGAATTATTATGAAACGTACAAAATGAGTCAACTGGACTTGTGCGTAAACTCATTTGCCTTGGATGCTCAGCTGTACTAATTGCAGTTTACTTTCTTTTGTATTGGCTTCATAACTTGATTTATGCTCAAAAACGTTTCGGGTGCTTGTTAATGAAAGAAATTTTAGTTGTCTATGTCATGCCAGCAGTAAATAGCAAGGGATTGTTACTTGTTTCTTCTCTTCTTTCATGATTGTTTATTTTATTTGTATTATGTTATATGTAATAACTCTGTTATGCCCATAATGATATCTATATCCACTATTAATTCCCTTCATGCTAACCAAGCAGAAGTAGTACTTTTGCCATTCGTCCTAGCAGGATAATCCCTCTTATTTCTTGTTTATATGGAGCAATAGAAAAAATGTCATCAGTTAAACTAAATATTTTATTCTTAAGGAGTGCACTAAATGTGTTTTATTTAGCCATTTATACATACGGTGTTCTTATTAAGGCATTCATTGATTCCTTTTGAGGCAATCCTTTTAAATTTTCAATAATTTTCTGTTTAGTTCATATATAATGAAAAGGCTGTGAATTTTCAAGGTTATGGTTATCTTTTGCCTGGCACCAGTTTCATGCTTAATATACTATTTTTATTCCGATGTTCAATCAGGTACTACTCCCTCTGCTAAGTTTACGTTTAACCCAGTGGCTTCCAGTTCACCTGATAACGTGGAAGAAGACATACACTCTAAGGTGGTGAATAATGTTATGTTCAAAGGAAAATTAATCCCACTCATCCTGATTCCCTGAGTTCAATCCCTACCCCATTTTCATCAGACTGCGTTTGGATAGCACCATGGAAGACATTCAAGATGGAAACACTGAGCAATCGCTTTCTCCAACTTCTTCTGACATGGGAGATACTGGAGATGCACAGGTGGTTCCTCGTGTTGGAGATCAATACCAAGCAAATGTCCCTTGCCTTATTACAGAATATGATCCCCTACAGCTTAAAAATATGCCAGGAAACTCAATAGTGACGTTTGATACTCACTGCTCTTTTGTGCTGGGATTACCTATTCCCCTTATGTGGCTAGAAGCTGAAATAAAAAACGTCAATGGTACTGTTGAATCTGTTAACAGTGAAGAGAGCCTGGTTATTTCCAAAAATGAATGCCAGGAATTTGAAATTCAACCTGTAGCTTTTTCATTAAACCGTCGAAATTATTTAGAGGATTCAAATCGTCAACTGGGAGCTGCAAGTACTAAGATGAAGGCTGACTTGATCTTCTCTGAAAAACCTGAAAGTAAAATGAATAAAGTAGATGGTGAATCCTGTCCTTTTCCTGGCGTTGCAAGTGGATTTTGGACAGATCTTGAACGAGATAGTTTTCTCCTTGGATTGTTTATCTTTGGAAAGAATCTTATATCGGTGAAGAGATTTGTTAAGAGTAAAGGAATGGGTGACATTCTGGCCTTCTATTACGGTCGTTTCTACCGATCTGATGAATATCGTAGATGGTCAGAGTGTCGGAAGCTAAGGACCAGACGTAATGTACAGGGACAGAAGATATTTACAGGGTGGAGGCAACAGGAGTTATTATCACGTTTACTCTCTCATGTTTCACAAGAATGTCACCATATTTTACTGGAGGTATGACACATCAATGATGCTGTTGTTACTGAAACAGTTTACATAATTGCTAAAATCAGAAAACTGATATATAACAGGATTATCCATGTCTCATTTACCTGATGCAACTATTCTTGGTTGTGTACATAACCTTTGTCCTTTCTAATGCAGTACACTTTGTTATCCTCTACCTCTACTTGCCAAGATTACAAATGTCTACAGTCAATGTTCTCTGATGGTTCCTTTCATAATCTTAACTAAGTTACGACTCTAAACAATACTAATTTGAAAATAAAATGCTCTAATTTGATGTTTAGAGGATTGTACCTGAACAAAGGATAAAGCCTACTAGGCCTTAAAACTTTTTTCTCGCTCCTAAAACCCACAATGTCTATGTGCATGTTTGTTCATTTTTCATTTTATCTTGTAATGATCTTGTTTAGGAGTTTTTGTAAGAGTTTAGGTAAAGCGTATGGGGAACTCACAAAGATCAACTAAGCTTCCTAGTTCGCGTGCTTATGATGCATGAGAGTCCTATATGTCATGATTTTGGTATCGGATTATTTCCATTTTTGCAAGAGTTTAGACCTCAACAGATTGAAGCAAACTTTGAAATAATTTGGATTATTAAGGTCTTTGATATTCCTTTCCCTAATTCTTCCCCCTTTTTCTTCACATGTTTAATGTTGAACAAACCAGTCGCTCTTCCTTCCTTTTCCTGCGGTCTCATTCTCATCATCTATCTTAGGCAGTAAAATGGAATCGTGTTCATTTTGAGACTTTGATATGATTTGAACTTCCCTCTAAACTATGATTCTTTCTTTGTAGAGGAAAGTTTACGTCCCTCTAAACTATGATACTTTCTTTGTAGAGGAAAGTTTAGTTTTTTGAATTACATGTATTTCTGTTTTCAATTTACTATGTTCTGTATGACAGAGCTTTGTGAAGATTTAATCAAATATTGGTTCATGCACGACAGCTGCCTAGGTTGTTTATTAGGCTTTGTAATTGACTGGTCTAATGCCAGCCTTGTTGGTTCTTGGGATTTGTAGGCTAGTCTCTCATCGTGTGAGGATGATGAAAATTTTTCTTTAAATGAGGAGCTTGGAAACCTTAAAATTTAACCAGTCATTTATTCTCTTTTGCGAAGTTTTGCCTGCAAGGTGTCATATATTAAAATGTATTTAGTTTTCTTCATCCTTGATTCTTGATTCTGCTGATATTGGTTTTCTACTAGTAGAGTTGATAAGACAGACTAGATATTTGCCATATTCTCTTTGTAAAATAACTATATCATCTTTTCCCTAAGGTTATGTTTCCTTCTGCATTTTTCACTTGCTAATCTCGTGTTAACATAATGAGGTTTTTCTTTTTCCTGCAAAAAAGACATAAGAATCATTACAATTGTTCTCTTTGGAATTTTGGAAGTATGTTTTAGCAATTGGCATAGTAGGTTTTATGGTTGCAACCTGCAACTTTTCTATTCTGCCATTGGTAATAACAATTATCATGTCCTTACATGCTTGAAACCTTGTTTACTACAGGTTTTCAGGTTATATGGAGAGGGGAAAATTGCATTTGAAGAATATATTTTTGCGCTTACACATGCAGTTGGCATCAATGTGCTTGTAGAAGCCATAGGAATTGGGAAAGGGAAGCAAGATCTCACCAGTGTTGCCATAGAGCCAAAATCCAATCATGTTATTTCTGTCCGTCATGAAATACCTATTGGCAAAGCTTGCTCATCTCTTACATCTGCAGACATTATTAAATTTTTGACAGGGGATTTCAGGTTAAGTAAGGCCCGATCTAGTGATCTCTTCTGGGAAGCTGTTTGGCCTCGACTTTTAGCAAGAGGATGGCACTCTGAACAGCCTAAAGATCAAGCCATTTCTAGTTCCAACTCCAAGTATTCCTTGGTTTTTCTTGTTCCTGGAGTTAAAAAATTTTCTAGGAGATTGGTGAAAGGAAAGCACTACTTTGATTCAGTTAGTGATGTTTTGAATAAAGTGGCTTCAGATCCAGAACTTCTTGAGCTTCAAGTTGAATCTGCAAAAGGTGATCATAATAAGGATGAATATAGATGGGACCCACCCTCAAAAGAAAATCAAGATTGCTTGTCAAATAAGCGCCACTGTTACCTTCAGCCAAGAAACTTGAATTGTGATCGTAATGTCCAGAAGTTTACAATTATAGACACCAGTTTGGCTTATGGAGCCGAACAACCAAAGGTGAGAGAGCTGAGAAGTTTACCAGTTGGAGGTGCTGGTGCATCTTCTTTTTCTAGTATTTCAAGTGAATCAGAACAAGACACATCTGAAGAGTCGGAGGAGGAAGCAATTGAAATGAGAACACAAAATCCTGCAGAGAACGAGATTGATAGAAAAGCTATATGTGATTCATCAGATTGTGTAAACAGCATTAGAAATAGCAGTACATGCGATTCCTTAGATCCAACCACTGCAGCAGCTGAAAATCATGAAATTGACAGCTTGTGTCTGCTGAATGACAAGCAGCCAAGGGAGACTATGGAGTACAAATTCAGCTGGAAGTTTAAGCCTGACCCCCCTAAGTATTTGGTCCCACTCAGAAAGCAATTGAGTTACATCGGTTGCAATATTGAGCGGTCAAACAACACAAATAAAAACGTTTCTGCAGAGACAAAGCTAAATGAAGATGAGTCTCACTGTACATCAAATTCCCATACATACGAGGACGTAATATGTCCAGCTCAAAATTCGTCTTCTGCTACCTCATTGATAGGCAGTCCAGATAGGGATTGTGAAGCAGTTGTTGGTGAGGATTGCCGAGGTAGTGGACTGCATACAGAAAAGCCTCAATCACCAAAATTGATTGACTTAAATGTTCCTCATGTTTCATTGGATTTTGAAGATGAGCCTATAATGAAAGAAATGATTCAAAACAATGACAGTTTGCATGAAAATGAGACATGCTTGCCATCCAAAATGAACTGCCAATCTGACCCTGACTTGATGAAGTTATCTGGCGCTATGGCTGCTCCATGGCATCCACCCGATTTGAATAGCCGGAGGCAGAGTACCAGGAACCGGCCATTGACTACAAAAGCATTGGAAGCTATGGAACTAGGATTTTTCAATACAAAGAAGAGAAAATGTGGCAACTCACTGGCAAATAACAAAATGTCTATGTCTTCTAGACGAGTACGTGGAAGAAATGCTTCCGGAGGAAATGCTAATGATGATGTTCAGAACAACGCTGAAGACTCGGGAGGTGGGGAGGTTTTGGATGGCTCCTATAATAACACCGACATAGTTGATGAGTCTTTGGTTTAACGGATGCTGGAGAGTCAATATGGACACCCAAAAGTTGAATTGTGTTCTGTCATTAGCATGTAGACGTTTGGACATCTAACTTCCTCCTAACCATACTAGAAGATCACCGCAATCCCCACTTCTGTTATCCAAATCAGTGCAAATTTGAAGAAAAAGATGGCTGGTGAAAAATTCTGTAGCCACACAGTGGTCAGTGTGAGAAACAAACGTGAGATGAAACCTACTGGATGATGGAGGAACCCAGGTGCTTTCCAACCGAGCTTAACAAGTGCAGATGTCTGTCATTGGAGGTTTCGCTTAGTAGCTTCACTGGAGAAGATTGTGTTTCGTATAAAATATGATAGCCGTTTGTATTATTTTGATGTAAATGAATATTGTTTAACATCTATGATTCTTGAAACTTGAGATGTAATAAACATGCGATTCATATGTTGTCCGTGAAATGTATGGCAGAAAGCAGTTTAACAGTTTAAACTCGCGGTCGAGAAGATTAATGTGTTCGCTAAAGCAATGCTTTAATCTTTAACGCTTCCCAGTATTGCACGTAACATGGATATGAAATATAGTAAAACTTCGATAAATAAATATTATTGAGACATGAAAAATTATTATCTTATGCGGAGTTATTAATTTATCGATAAATGAATATTTTATTAATTTATTGATAAATGAATATTTATTAATTTATAGAATAATTTTTATTTTGTACATTGTATTTGTTAAATTAAACAATTAGTTTTTTCCGTAACTAAGAAAAGAAAATAAATAAACAATTAATTAATGATGGTGC
>JANVCL010000004.1:8346287-8364467 GCA_026546855.1 Erythroxylum incrassatum
TTGAAAGCATCAATGTTGATCTACCTTTTTCTGCACCAGCGGGGTGGAAGGGAATGGGGTGAGCTGCGAAGCTCAGTGGCTTATACATTTATAGCCATTGGCAACGAGCTACACAATAAAAAATACATATACTTCATATATTCATATACATTTAAATCTCAATGGGCTAGTAATTCGATCATTCACAACTCATAATTCAACATATCATCACATAGAACATGTCAAATGTAATTAATCATCAAAATATAACACTCAATCTTGCATCATAACTTGACAAATCAAAATGCAAATGCACACATAAATGGCTTGAGAGTTTCGTGGAGCAAAACGGATAAACTGAAGTTTAAACTGTGAATAAAACGAATCCGATTTCTTAGGATCTCGTGGCCTCATGCGGGCAGCTAGGAGAAGGCTATACGTCAATGTGCACGTGACTAACGAAACGTTACTCTCTTGCCCAACCACAAACAAATTTATGCTCAATTCATTTCCATACATTTTTCATATTCTCATGCTTCTTATGCTTTCTCTTTTTTTCATTCAATTCAAAATGTCATAACCTTTTTTAAGGTATAACATGGTCATAATTCATCATACGAAAAACCATTTGTCTTTCAGGCATGACATGATAATGAATCATCATACATGTTTTAATAATCACAGTCATTCAATTTAAGCAATTTAGCAAACATTCACGCATAAGACAAAATTGCTCATTTTACACAACAACCATAAACATATTACCCACCCATCATTAACTTACTACATTCACTACCTTAACCTCATATATCATTTCAAATTCAAGAATTCTCCTTTTTCTTTACTCATAACTAATCACTAACAATTTCTAATTTAATAGTTCTAACTTTCAAGAAAAGTTCGAGGTCCAACAATTACCTTCCACTTTTATAAAAATAAACCAGAGTTCTGTTTATTATAGACTTGTTGAGCAAACTCAAGGCGACTTTAACTCAAACATGTTTAGTCTTATGATAGTGGGTTCTACTTAATTAAATTTGTGAGATTTGGATGAACAAACTCATGATCACATGAAATTAGAGGTAGGGTTAGGAATAAAATATAAGATATGTTTTGGTAAGAGTTGTCTCTTAATAGATCTATGAGTCATATGAGATATGACTGATAAAGTTGTTATCTACCTAATTTAAGTCTAGTTGGTTTGTTGAGCAAACTCAATATTAGCTATACTTGAATGGGATCCTAGCCCACTAGAAAGATTAAAATAATCTTTTCGAATAGTAGTGAGGACTATTATTTCGAATAAAATAGTGAGAGTTAACAAATGCATGATTAAAGTCCTAAGTTTGTTTGGTAGTTATGGCGTATAATTAGTTATTTGTTTTCTTACATTTATGTTTTGTTCTTAGTGAAATTTACCTTCTTTAGTATAGTTGATACTAAGAGTTAGTGAACCCAATTTCTTGGGCATATGTTATGTTTAAGAAGAGTTCTCAAAGTTAGATAGAAAATTATATACCCATTATACAATGTTGTTATTAGTCCTTGTTGAAGATTTGATGTTAAAGTTTTAGAGATATATCAAAATTATATAGATGACAAAATGTATTGACAATTTGAGTTGACTAACGTCTCATAAACTTTGATGACAACATATAAGATATGTGTCAAGATCATGATAGCAAAATGCTAGAGGTTGCATATAGTAGAGCTTAAAGGTATAGTATCTTTTTGGAATTGTTCCACTTAATTTAGCCTACTAAAAGCATAAATAAGGACATCTATTAAAGACTTTGCTATAGTATGATAATAGTTGTCATAAGAAGAAAAATGAGTGTATAATTTTTATTGCCTATATGAGATATGATAGAGATCATATGTATTTTTAGTTGAAGCTTATAAGTATTTGATACTGAATTTAGATTCAACATTGTTATAATGTTTAAAGCATGATAAGAAATAGATTGTTAAGTAAAACTAGTTGTTCCAATCTTATACAAATAGTTTGTATATGTTAGATCAAAAAACTTATGCTTAATATAAGTCGCAAGAATACAAAGTTGGATAACCGAGTCTATTCTTTTATGTCGTGTTAGTAAATCAACATAATGAGAATCATAAAGTTACTTAGAAGGATATATGCGTCCTTTTGATTATGAATCGAATAAAACTTGTGAAACTTGTCAAGTTGAAGAATAACCAAATAAACTTTCAGTAAAAGGATGATGATGGTATTGAATTGTTAAATCTTATACATATGGTTTATTAGATAAAATAATAATTCATAAAAGGATGATACTTATATTTCATTAAATCATTAATGACTTTGTGTGATATAGACATATGTATCAAATGAAATATTGATTTAAAATTTTGAAAAGTTCAAGTTGTTTAAATCTAAGTGGAAATTAAGCATTAAGAATGTAAAAACTTCGATATGGTAAGCTTTAAATTTTTGGTTATTTATAGGAAATGAGATTCTTTAGTGAATACCTTCACAACAAAATTCTGTAAGAGTATCAATTCGTGTAAGGAGGAAAACATAATATGAGATATTGTATGATGCAATATTATTTCTTCTATAGCTATGCTTAATATAATAACTTACCTTCAATTGTTCCAATTGAATCAATTAGTAAGACTTCATATTAGATATGAAATACTAAGTCTTTGAAAGGGTTTAATAATTTAAGGATGTGATGCTTACAGACCTATTGAACAAATTGTTTATTTCAATGTATGCTTAGAGGAGAATGGTTCTTAAGACAAGTAGTGGGAGTAAGATCTATTGAACAGATTGTTTGTTTCAATTTATGCTTATAGGAGAATGGTTCTTACAATAAGTAGTGGGAGTAACAGATTTCTAATTGATTTGAAATGTTCAAATCTTATGACAAGACATCTAATTAGATCTAGTGCCTTTACTGATACATTTGATGTATAGTTAAAAGGCTACGAGAAATTGAAAGATTCACTTTCATGATGAATTCAAAGTGTTTGTTTTAAAGATGATTGTTCATTTATCATGTCTACAAAAAGGTTAGTAGGAGTATAGTCGTCCTCTTCGGCGTGAATATGTAAAGACATATTGCTTATAGAGAATAATAATTCTAATTTTTCAATTGTTGGAAATATGATTATCCAATAACAACTCTTATTGGATAAGAAAAGGTAACAACTTAATTATGAGAATTAGATCTATAGTAATAGATCGGACGTTGTTAACCTATTGTAAGTCCAAGTATATAGACAATGTACTAAGATGTTTAGTATTTGAGATATCATATACTTATGAAGTATTAAAGATATCCATTATTCTATGTATGAGTTGATATTTGAGTTCAAGATGATAAAGATATAACTTACAAGTAAATTCTAATTAAGGTTTATTTACTTAGAACAATATCATTCAAGATTGGAAAGGTTCCAATGAAACAATGGTTGCTATATAAGTCATAACACATTTTTTATTTAGTGAAAATGATTATTTGGATCACTAAGTTCTTTAATGAACTTAATATGGTTCCTTGTATTGTTTAAGACAGTAATGTAATAGGGAACATTAAAGCCATTGGGCATGAAAAAAAGAGCTAAGGTCTCATCAAAGATCTAAGTATGTATTTAGGAAAAATTTCTTAATTAAGATGATAATTAATATAGAAGTTGTAAGGTTTAAGCAACCGCCTCACTATAGAGAATCTTGTAGAATTAGCTCATTGAAACATTATCCCAGCAGTATAATGATCATCCTATGGTGATATGGTATGAGATATTTAAACAATTGGCTTAGTTCAAGTGGTAGATTGTTGGTTTATGTCCTACAACCAATTGTTTTGGTTGTAGTTTAGTGAGAAAATATTTAAAGACATTCTTTATCATGTATATGTTTATATGTATATGATAAAATCCTTGGGATAATTATACATTGCAAATAAAATTATAATAAGATTATAATTATGAGAATCATATTGCATTTATGCATTATTCCTAAATTGTTCCTAGTCATTGTTACATTATATTTTTTCTTATAAAGGAAATAGTCGATCTTATAGGCTAAAGTATGGAGATACTTAAACAAACATACGGGTGCTTGTTAGAGAACAAGTTCATTGAACGAACCCTATATGAGAAATCCATTTGAAATATTACTTGTATGCCTATAGGATTCTCATCGTGATGATTATATAAATGATTCTTTGACTTGAGATCACCAAAGTTATCTTGTATGGGGATTTATATGTTTTGATACTATTTATGATCTATTTAATCATGGTTCATTTAATTGGTAGTCATTGGATGTAGTATGAATTATATGAAAGTAGTTGAGTGAATAAGATAAGATTATTACCATAAAGTAATTAGGGAGAATGTTTCGTTATTCTCAATTAGTATTGATTTAGAAACCCTTGGCCAAAGTGGAATAGTGCTTTGTAAATAGTTTACAAATGTCATTAATTGAATCAATAACTAATGGTAGAGAACTAATATGATTGGACTTAAAATACAGTAGACTTTAATTTTATGTTCTATGTCTAATCGGAACATTGTGTAATGAAAGCATTGAATTATACAAAAAAATCATGTACAAAAAGGTTAGTCAAACTACTTTGACATTTCTAAATGGTTCGAGAGATACAACAAGGTAAGGATCAAGTTTCAAAATTAGGTATGAATTTTAATTCATGCTTTATTATAATTATTTGTTAATCATTTTTATAGAATTAAAGAGATCTTAGTTTTCAGTTTTTGGGAAACCAATTTGTGAAAAAGTTTCATAAATTATTCTGCTGCGATAAGAATCAGATCCTGATCAAGTTTCCCAACAATTTATAAAGATAGAATCTAATTATACAATGTTATCATCGAGTAAGAATTAATAACCTTTAAAAAATCTATCTAATTAAACTCTTCTTGCATAATAGAAAATTCCATCTAGTTAATTTTAACCAAATAAAAATGTCACATGCTCAAGATATGTGCTAAATAAAGTAGAGGAAATGAATTCAACAGGGTCACTTCGATACATATGATGAAGAATATGGTTTAAGTATCTAAAGAGGGCTATGAAGTAAACTAGAACCAAAAAAAGAAAATGGCTCCCTAAATTTTTTCAATTGTAAACTATCAAAATGTATTTATGAAGCTTTTACATTTCAAGTGGTTTTCCTAAGCCATTTTTTTGTATCCTTTATAGCAACGAACTATCTTTAAGTTATACGAATAAGATCTTAATTAGATTAGGAAAAATAAAAGGCTTGTTTCATTTATTTCGCTTGAAGACAAAATCAACATGCCAAAATTATAATGGATGTAGTAGGCGCCAAATATAACAAATATAATTATATCATAATTATAAATGGATTATATATAATGATAAGCAAGGTGAAATCCATAGGGAATATTAAAGCTTATATCCTTCACCTAATCAACAAAATAAAATAAAGGAAAGGAGGGTTTGAATATGTAAATTGAAACAGATTAAAAGTAAAAACAAGAAAATAAATCAAGAATGCAATTTAATGAAATCGAATGAAAAAAAATGTCTAATTTCAATTTCAATTCTTTCAATTAATCATTGATGCAAAGATAAACCCTTCTATTTCTAATGAATTGGTTATGGTTGTTAACAAACTCTAACTACTTATCTCTCCTTACTTCTTTATTAACCAAAATAAGCTCTTTGATTAATTCTCTTATCATTAAACAACCTTAAACAATCTCTTGAGATTTAATCTAGTGATAGCATTAAAAACTAGAGCAACCACTAATTCTAGCTAACAAACACATAAGCTCGACTTATTTATATTATAATATAAATTTACATTAAATGAGTCAAATATCCTATATTGAACTCTATTATTTTACCACTAAGCATTAGAATAATCAAACATTTACAGATCTAATCATTCCAATTAGCAGTATATTATTTTGATAATTGAACAATATCCATTTTTATTAATCAAATAAGAAAATAATGTTAGTAATCTCATAAGATATACAAATATTAAATAATAGAAGAGTAAAAAAATAGATTTTACAATTCTTGAAGAATCAAACTTCAATTAACCTTTTGTACTGTGTAATGTGTTGTACATGCATTTTATGGAGTATGCTCTATTTATGGCTAGAATAATTTAAGCATTCAAATGTAATATTGAGGTTATAACAAAGATCATGGATAAACCAGAGATAGTTTTGGACTTGACCAAAAATTTATCGAAAAATTTTCAAAAACTCCAAAAAGCTACGAAATGAGTCCGAACGAGCTTTAAAAGCCCAAAATATACTTTAGAGATTTAGGTGACACTTTTGAATGAAATTTGGATAATCTCGGTGACATTTAGTGATTTTCAATTTCAATCTGAAAATTCTTTCGGGCAACCAAAACGTTATCGAATAATTTCAAAATGTGATAAAAAGCTCCAAAATTAGAATTGGAGTCTATAGGAACTGAAACGGGTCAAAATGGAGGTTGTTTGAATAAAATTCAGTTAATATGAAATTATTGGACTAAAAAGCCCTTTTTGGAAAATAACGGGTATTGATGATTTTAAACCCAGTCAAAATTTTTAAAAGCATCCAATCAATGAATATTGACCGTAGTTAGTGTATTTCATGGTCAATTTGAAAATAAGACAGTTGTGGAAAGTTTTCAGGATTTAATTCGGTTGGTCGATCAATTAAATGCATTATAGGATAATTTGGTCTTTTTACATGATGTTAGTGGATTAATGAGTCATTAGAGATGATCATTGAGATGATTACATGTGTTTGAGAAGTCATTAGTCATGAAAAATAGGAAGGTTACATGTGTAATCCATTAAATGAGAATAAAAAGCAAAACTTAAGACATTTTACTTCTTTCTTTCACCATAAACGTGAGAGTGATGAGAGAGTAACGTGAGAGACAAAAAAAGAAAGGGAAAATTAGAGAAGCCAAGGGTGAGCATCGTCCAATGAGAGAGGAAGAAGAGTGTAGTCATTTTGGATGGAATTTGATGGTGATTTGGAGAAATCATGAAGTATTCGTCAAATACTCAAAAGATTTAAGGAAAAAGTGGTAAGTTTCCCAACTTAAATTTATAATTTTTATGGTTTTTCTTGAGTGAGATGGATGTGTTTAAGATCAATATTGTCTTGGTATTAATTTGATGTTTCTTTGAATAGAATTAGTTGAATATGACAAGAGAGGAATGTATAGTGTGATTCTGTCTTAGGTTAACTTAAACCAGTCTCAATATTTTATCCATAACTTGAACTATAGACCTCCAAATTGAGTGATTTCATCTGTAATTGACACCTAATGCATAGTACTAAATATCTCTAGAAGAGACCTAGACCTAATTTGGGACGAATGATATTAAAATTTGAGATCAAAAGTGGTAACCTGATACTGCCCTTGTATTGAAACAACTTGTGATATTTGGTACATTTTTCATGATTTAGAAGTTGAAATGACATGATTTTCGATGATATAGAAACTAGATACATAGGGGAACAAATGTCCAGAAGACCTTAAAATCGAATTTGAACGTTTACTATGCGAAAAGTAAGGAACATGTGGAGGTATGGATTCTGGACATGGGTCATATTCATGACTCATCATGCGTGATTGTGATATGGTGAATTAGATTGGGTGAGATTGTGTTTTGAAGGAATTAGTAAGCTAGAATGGATAAAATATGGCACTTAAGTGACTTTTGAAGTTAGATTTGGAAACGGCGACCCATAGTTTAGCTTACGGAAGTAAGCAGAATATGATTAGCATACGTGTTACACGATTAGATACAAATCTTAAATTCGGTTAAACCAAGTATATAGTTTTAATGCCTTATTTCCTAATTTGGAAATAATTGCCCAAGCAAAATGCATTTTGTGTAGGTAAATGAGAGGCACCAGTTTGCAAAATAGTAAGTGTATTTTAACCATTTCGTATGACGTAATTCTTTGCAAAAGAATTGATGACATGTGAGTGTTCTTTGAACTAAGTTTATGCTAATGGTTTTCATTTGATCATAAAATGAATAGTTATACTGAGTTTTATGCAAATGATATCTTACAAGTGAATATTGCTAGCATAAGTGTATGCTTTGGCAATATATGAGTTGTAATTTGAAAGTTAAATTTTATATAATTAGGAGTCATGTTGATATAATTCAATTATGAATCCTCTCGTACTTAATTTAGAAAATAAGACAAGTCGTAAATGTAAGAGTTGCTTTTGCTTATGGTACACTGTTAGGCTTTATACATGTTATTATACAGGTATATTTATAGCGGTTAACCTATTACAAGTAAGCGATGTAAAATAAGCTCTGTAAATAATGGTTAATCAGCCACGGGTAAAAGATGTAGAGCCAGCCATGTGACTTGTTACGAGTAAATGATGCAGAACTAGCTTCGTAACTACCGGTATATAGCGGTTAACCTGTTATGGGTAAGCGATGTAGACCCATCTCTGTAACTAGTGGCTAACCAGTCGCAGGTAAGCGATGCAGAACCAGCTCTGTGACTTTAGGCAGTGTACCGCATGATAAAGAAACGAGTGGTGGGCTACGTTGAAGAAGAAAAGTTATGTAATGATAACGCCGCCACTATTTATTTCAAAGTGATTTGAGAGGTACCATATAGTACCAATTCTAGTGGATGACTTATTTTTCAGTATTAAAGTTTTAAGAAAACTTATTGTCACCACTGTTTATTAATTAAGGAAAATGGGAAATGGAAACTTTTATATGATGAGTTTAATTGCAAAAGGCATGTTGAAATAGTTTTTCCAAAAAAATTGAAATTGTGTTTTACTAAATGTTATATTATTACTAGATTTGATGATACACGAATAAATTGTTATAGAAAATGTTTTATCACGAGCTTTATGATTGTATGGGATATTGCAGTTATTTTGTTATGAATTCAATTTTCTTATAAACTGATTACACTTACTGAGCTTGTTTAGCTCACCCTTATTTTTATGCTTTTAAACAAATCACCTTAGGTATGGTTACAGGTGCTGCGGTAATTGGGACTTCGCCTCAAGATTATTTGTATTGTCAGGTGCTGTTGTGCTTGTGTCATTTTGCTATGTATATTTGTGTAAATAATGGAGGTTTAATAAAGCTTTTAAATGGAATGAACAAATATGTGTTAGCTTTTAAAAGTTTATTGAAGTGACTTTTGAGAATTATTTGTTTGGGTTGCTTATGAGTGGACTTAAAGTCCAAAATTTGTAGTTGATAAATTGGTGTGAATATAGAAGTGTTTTCAAATTTTATAGGGCTTTTAAAAATTTTGGGAATGTCAAAATGTAGTTGTCATGCTGCCAAAATTTTCAATAAAATGATAGGAAAAAAAGTTCTTACTATTTTCCGCGCATTTAATTATTAAAGTATAAAAGGTTTTAAATATTTGAACGGTTTGGCTCTGCGAGAACCCTTCGATCAAGTTAGATATTGATTGGAGGGCTACCATAGGATCCTCAAGAGGCCTCTACTCGAGTTCCAAAACGGGAACTCCGGGATGGGTCCTTTCATAACTAAAACAAGTTTCATAAAATTTTGTTTTTTTTTGTAAAAAATTAACCAAAATAAGATACGCATAAGAAAAATCATCAAACGAAACTAAACATTAAACTACTCTCGCCCACACTTATTTCAGATATTGTCCTCAATATATCAAAACCAATACTTAATAATTTTAACAAGAATAAAAATATATGAGTAAGTGAGACTTCTATTTAAAAGAGTTTAGTATGGCTAATAAACCTCCTACACACTCGACAGTGAAGGTGAAGTGAATTGTATAAAAGTGAAAAGGGCCATCAAGGAAGGCTTAGTTCTTCATACTATAATTAGAGGAGAAAAGATATAGGGTTAGAAAGAAAAGAAATAAAGAAATAAGCTTTTTAAAAATTTTTGTTTGCAAAGCTCCTATTTATGTGTACTGGAATTAGAAGTAGCCCTGTGATAAGATGTGGGCATGCCTTAGTTAAACACTAATTTTGGATGTTTTGTTTATTGCTTTTATAAAGTGTGCAAGTAAGTCATGGGCATATCTTATTTAAGGGTTGCTTCTGGATGATTTATACCTTGCTTCTTTGAAATGTGTAAATAAGTGATGGGTGTGCCTTATTTAAGGAAACCTTTTAAATGATTTGTCCCTTCTTTTTTAATGTTCCAACTATGAAATGGGCTCATGCTTTATTAAAGATATTTTTTATTTATCTTATAATTTGGGCATTCCAAGATGATTTATTTATAATCTAAAATTTTCTTATTGTGAATTTATTACCAAATGTAACCTTTACATTGTCCTCATCATTTAACATAAACAGTTCAACATCTAAAATAAAGCCAAATGACACATTACTAGGGTATTTTACGACATTGTAAATATTAAGTTTAATAATTTCTCCATCAAATTTCATGGTGAGTGCACCATTATATACTTCAATCTTGGTTTTAGTTATCTTGAGAAACAACTTTCCTAGCAAAAAAAATTAAGTTGAGAGAATTTTCCTTTTTTTCATATCAAGTATATAAAAGTCAATAAGAAAAACTAATTCATTGAATTACACCTAAACATCCTACAACACTCTTATATGATACACAACAAATCTATTGGCAAGTAAGATGACTACCCTTGTCTCTTTTAATGGAATAACATTCAAAGATTGATAACTAATCAAATGCATGACATAAATAGAAGCACCCAAATCATACATAGTCTTCCCAATTCCAATATTACTAATCATATATGAGATAATAAACATACCTACGACTTTGGACTTAGGAAGAAATTTCATTTCAAGAATAGTCGACACATTTTTCCCTATGCTTACCCTTTCATTACCTTTTAATTTACCTTTGTTGGTGCATAATTCTTTGAGAAATTTTGCATAGCTAGGTATTTCTTTTATCATAATAAGTAAGGAAATGTTTACCTTTACCTTTACCTTGTAAAATTCTCAAGAATTTCCTTCTCCTCCTCTTTCTTGGATTTGGCAAATCTTTTAGGGAAGGGAGGTTTAGTCACTAATGCTTATAGTTATTTGTCATTGATCACCTTGGAATGATCGGTTTGTTGTTAAGGAGTGGATGAGTTATCACTTCTTTTTTTTCTCCTCCTCTAATGTAACATCCCATTACTTATGAGAAGGTCAGAATAGTAAATATGAGTGATCAATGAGAGCTTAGAAATGCATTTTCATGCTCATGCATAATATGTCATACACATACACATGAATAGTGAATTTGTCTACACATAAAAATAATTGTACTTGCATTCATGAATAATTTTGGGTATAATTGGATGAGTTGTGTTATTTTTGAGAAATTGCATTTATTTATATTGGAAATATTATTGATTAGTGGAATTATTGTAATTGTAAATTATGGTGAAATTAGAAATAATTTTTGGAATTCTTGGAAAATAGGAAATAAGAATCAATGATATTTGGAGATAACTGGATTGTAAAGATAGCATTTAAAGAGATTAGTCCAAAAGGAACTAAGTTAGAATTAGACCTTAGGAAAGTGACAAGTGTCACTTAATAAGTTGCGTAAGTAATTTGTTAAAAAATAAGTAGTGTTGCTTAGAGTGAGGTTATCTGAGAGTTGAAAAGGGGTTAGTTTTATTTCCTAAGTTTCCATATCTTTCGTAGCAACCTTCTTCAATTTTTCTTCAAATACACAAAGTTTCTGTCAAAATCCTTCTGAGGGATTTCATTGCTTTTCCTCATCCCACACCTCTACCATACTGCTATTTGCCTTTTTACCTAAGAAAAAACTAGAAGTTGGTTAGCTTACACAGTGAATATGTGATTCTTACATGGAGTTAGGGCTTAAAGATAGTTGAATCTTTTGGAGTTTTCAACAATTAGTGAATAAATTTTTTTAGATTTGTGGATTTATGAAATAAATTGGTGAATTACTGTTACTTGCATGGATTATGGCATTTACATATATATGTTCATGAACACTGTGGATGAGATGAAAATTTTGGTTATAGTGTTAATTTAGTTTGTGGTGGATTGTTAGTGATCAGGTGATGTGGAAATGGTTTTTGGAGTTGAAATAGCAATGAAATGATGTATAGGATTAGTGTAGAAAATTAGATGTAAAAAGGTGATATATGCTCTGTTCTTCACTGTGCATGTTTACATATATATATATATATGAGTGTATACGTGAGTTGATGAAAGCTTTAGAGAAGATCAAGGAAATGGTTTTTGAGTTGAAGAGCAATTGTAAAATGATGGTTTAAGATGGGAATGAGTGTAAAAATGAAGGTTGAAAGGAAAATATGGAATATGACAAAAGTTGAAAATGCAGTGAACATGGAGAGTTCACTCATTGATTTTTGTTGTTTTTGCTGTTTTCGATGGAACTTAGCTGAATTTTCATTTTTACAGGTAGTGTGAATTTATGGTGAATGAGTTGATTGAAATGGAGTAAAAAGGCTAATATTAATAAACTAAAGTGTTGGATGTTTGTGAATGAGAATTTGGAAATTCTGGGAATGAATAGTGAAAGAGTTTTAAAAAATTAGTCTAAAACTTCCATGAGTTTTCTGTACTGATCTAGATAGTTTTTGACAAAGTTGTCTTATGAAATTGTAGATCTTTCTTTAATCTTTGCATTGATATAATGTTTGTAATTTTTGGAGTTTTGAATCAAAAGTTATAGAGTTTAGAAGTTGAGTTTGTGGGTTCTGTCATGGTTTGGAACAGTCTGTAGTGTTTTTAGCATAACTTGCAGAATATCAAACAAAATTGTATGAAATTGGTTTCATTTGAAAGTTAAGACATAAAGAAATAATTTTTTAGAAGAAAGTTTGGCCTAAATCCTTCTTTTTCATTGTCAAAATGATCGGGTAAAAGTGGCCCGAAATACTGTTTTGGGAGGGTTGGAGAAAAATGGAAGAGATGAAGAAGATGCAATTTGTAGTTGAGTAGAAGTCATCGTCATGCTTAAGCACGACGATGACATTGCTTGGTAGGTTAGGAAGTGACATTGCTGAAATTGGTTGGAAAGCATCGTTGTGCTTGTTGGTTTGTCCAAAAGGTTGACTCACCCTGAACAACCTTCCTTCTTTCGATCATAACTTCTTCTCTAGACCTCCAAATGACTTGATTCTTGAACCAATAGATTTCTAACACATTTTTCTACCTTTCCACAAAAATTGGTAGCATTATGATTTGATTTGAAAAATATTGATTGAATGAAAGAGAGGGAATATGTTGGAATAGTGAACTGGTGTTATTTTACTGAACATACTTCAGTGTTTTGATTATATTTGGACCTGTAGGATTCCAAATGTTAGACCCTAAACTTTTCTTAGAAGTTAGAACTATTGAATGAGAAATTTTTGGTGATTAGTCATGAGTAAAGAACAAATGAATGACAATTTTTAAATTAGAAATTATAGACAAAAGTAAAGTAGTGAATGAGAAATGTGGATAGATTAATGTTTTGCTTTAGTGTTTTTGGTGGATAAGAGATTTTGAAATGGGAAGAATTAATGTGAAAGCTAGAAGTAAAATGTAAGCAAAAATGAAGTTGACTATACGCACTAAGTTGATGAAGGATGTGTATATATGTGCATGTTTTGTTATTAGTGTTCATGATTAATCATGGACTATAATTTCTTTATGAATGATATTGATTTGAAATAGAGTTGAGGATGAGGAGTAAATGAAGTAGAAAAGGTGATCTTGATGTGAGTTATGTTAAGGAAAGATTGTGAAACAAAATAGGTGGTTGATTTGGAAAATGTTCACTGAGTATGCTTCAGTCTTTTAGCCACAACTTTTTCTCTAGTTATTTGAACGAGATGATTTTTAATTTGGATTAAACTAGATACATATGGATACATGTCTTATGAAGACATTGAATTTAAATTTTGTCTCTAAAAATCTCAAAATTTGTCATAAAGTTATGAATAGGGTGCAGTACATTGAGAGATGAAATTTAAAGTTCATGTTCTGAATTCAGGGGAAAATTATGGGTTGATCTAGATAGATTTAACAAAATTTTCTTTTAGAAAGTTTTATTTCTTTCAAAAAAATTTATTTATTTCTTTTATCTTTCTAACGATATATAGTATGAGAATTTTCTACATTAGGGTTGAAAGTTATGGTCTTTATATGTTCAGAAGTATAGACAGTATCATCTGTGATGACGTCATATTGTCTATGATGACGTCATATCGTCTATAAAAATGTATCATATGTGATGATGTCATATTGTCTATGATGATGTCTAATCTTCTGTAAAATCTATCGTCTGTGATGACGTCATATCGCCTGTGATGACGCCATATCGTTTATGTTTGAATTCTGCTTCTTCTATGTTTGACCTTCTGTGCACTATTGTCTGGTCCATTGTTGACCTCCTAGATGATAGAATTTGTTTCAAAGTCTACATGAAAGTTGTATATCTTGAAGTTATCTTTCATATCATCTAAAGAGCACCTTAATCCGATATCTGTAGGGAAATTTATAGTAATTTTCCCAATCTTGTATCGTCTGATGATGTCACATCATCTATAAATGATGTCTTATCATCTGTTCCTATTGTTGACCCTTCATATGATAGAATTTGTCTTCAAGGTCTTCATAAAAGTTGTATAAATTGAAGTAATCTTTCAAACCATCCAAATAACACCTTAATTTGATGTCTGTATGGAAAGTGATAACAATTTTCCCAATCTTGTATCATCTGATGATGTCACATCATCTATAAATGATGTGATATTATCTGTTCCTATTTTTGACCCTTAAAATGATAGAATTTGTCTTATAGTCTTCATAAAAGTTGTATAAATTGAAGTAATCTTTCAAACCATCCAAAGAACACCCTAATTCGATGTCTGTATGGAAAGTGATAACAAATTTCCCAATCTTGTATCGTTTGATGATGTCACATCATCTATAAATGATGTGATATCGTCTATTCCTATTTTGACCCTTAAAATGATAGAATTTGTCTTATAGTCTTCGTAAAAGTTGTATTTCTCAAAGTCTATCCAAAGAACACCTTAATCTGATGTCGGTAGGGAAAGTTATAGCAATTTTCCCAATCTTGTATTGTCTAATAATGTCACATCGTCTATAAATGATGTCATATCATCTGCTCCTATTTTTAACCATCCATATGATAGAATTTATCTTAGAGTCTTTATGAAACTTGTAGATCTTGAAGTCTTCTTTCAAATCATCTAAAGAACACCCTAATCTGATGTCTATAGGGAAAGTTATAGCAATTTTCTCAATCTTGTATCATTTGATGATGTCACATCATCTATAAATGATGTCATAATGTTTGTTCCTATTTTTGACCCCTCAGATGATAGAATTTATCTTATAATCTTCATGAAAGTTAGATATCTTGAAGTCTTCTTTCAAACCGTTCAAGAATGATCTTGATCCAACATCTGTAGTGAAAGATATGTGAATTGTCCTAAGATAGGTTCAATATGATTGAGGGCAAAATCATGCTTGGTTCTTCTGGCCATAACCTTGATATCCAACCTGAAAATGAAGTGATTCTTGAACCTATAGATTCCTAACACATTTCTTTTTATATATCCATGAAAGGTTTTTGGTATTGATTCAAAAAAGGATTGAATGAATCAAAGTAAGGGTATCGATTGAAAGAGTGTGAATTGGATGTTTTACTGAACATACTTTGGTATTTTGATGATTTCTAGAACGGTAGAGCCCCAAATGAGATGATTTTTGATTTATGAGAAAATAGAGACATAGAGCTACAAATTATCTAAAGGAAGTGAATTGTAATTCAGCTCCTAAGACTTTCAAATTATGGATAGAAGTTGGGTATATTGTACTATTTCAATATAAGAACAGTCTGAAAATATTTGAGGGCAATACTTTCAAATTTTTGAACTAAATTGAATGATTTTGGTGTCATTAGGAATTTAAGACAACAGAGAACATTTTTATAAAAGAAAGTGTTATGTTAGAATGTTCAAGGGTATTGTTGGTAAGACACTTACGCATAAAAGACATAAGGCATAAATGGAAGGGCAAATGGGACTTTTAGGACTCATTAAGGGCATAAAAGGAAGAAGAAATTGTGGTCTTGCATTTTAAGAAGAGAGAAGAACAAAAATTGAAGAGAAAAAGAGAAGGAGAGAAAGAAGAGAAAACAAGCTAGGGTTTCAATTGTGTTAACCTTCAAGAGAGATTTTGGCGTTGTTCAAGAAAAGAAAAAGGTAGAGGAAGAAAAGAGCTTCCCTTTGAGTTAAAGATCCCTTCATTTGGTGAAGAATGAAGGTATGATCATTTTTAAATCTTTTGAATTTTTGGAAGGATTTTAGTGCATAGAGTTTAGAAAATGCTTGGTTTAAGTATTCTAGAACAAATTTTAGTGATTGTGCTTTGAGGGATTTTCAATTTAAAACCCTATTGAGTAGGATTTTTGTTATTGTATAAAGGGATAAAAAAAAGCAAGAGGAACAAGAGAAGAGGCATTTGAGCAAATTTATAACCAAGGAAATTAAGGTGGGTACATGTTTAAAATAAAGTAAATAAGCCACTAATGTAACGCCGAATTTTTGGAGTCCTTTTGTGTTGTATTGTATTTGGAGATACTACTGTCTAATAATGTATACATATGGATGTATATGAGTTCAAAGATGTATTTAAATCATTTGGGTGTATATGTTAATGATTTATAATATTATATGCCTTTACATGAACTTGGAATTTATCAGTAATGCGGAATCTTGGAGATTTCCAACATATGAGTTTTTAAGTGGATAAAATCGAGTCCATTGGATGGATATGGCCATAGTGGGAAAATTAAATGAGTTCTAATGCTTTAGAGGTGATTAGACATGATTTATAGACTCAAGGGAGACTTAGAAAGCTTAATTGGAAAAGTTAATGTATATAGGGCTTATTTGCAAATTGTCAAAAGTTAAAGGACTTAAACGTAATTTCTCAATTCTTGGAGGACCAATGTGTAATTTTATAAAGTTAAGGGCTTAATTATAATTCCCAAAAGTCCAAGGACCAAAAAAAAAGTTTTGGAGATTTCTAAATTTTGGGCTTAATTGCAAATTTAGAAAAAATTGGACGGTAAAATGGTAATTTCATACAACCTAAGGGCAAAATGGCAAATTCACCATATTTGGTCAAAGAAGAGCCAAATTTCTAGACTTTTCTTAGGTGTGGCCATGCATTCCATTTGGAAGACTTAAAACATGTTCTTTTAATTAAAAGAGAAAGAAGGAGAAGAGAGGAAAGAGAGGAAGTTTTGGGCATCATCAAAATTCACCCTTCGTTTTGGTTTTTCTACTTAAACCAAGGTGTTCTAAGCTAATTTGGGGTCAAGGAACTCAAATCCATCATTAGATTTGAGAAATTCTCAAAGGATTTGGAGATATCTCTAAAGGAAGGTTTAGGAAAATTTTGTCTCATCTCTCTATACATTATGATTTTGAGTTTGGTGTTAAGCTATGTTGTTCTCCATGCTTGAATATGCATGCAACATGGTTTAGATGAATGAAATGTGTCATGGAGAGGGTTCCTTAAGTCAAAACCAAAATGGTTCCCTTTAGGTGAAAGTGTGTGAATTGTTAAATATCTTTTGAAATTGATGGTTTAAATGAACTCTATGATGTTAATTATGTATGTGTGAAGTGAATTGATGATGGAAAATGAGGAAGAAGTACATTAGAAGGAGGCTTTCAATTTTATGCTTTTAGGTGTTTGATAAAATGCCTAAGTGAACTTGCTTTAGGATTTAAGGATTTTGATGGTGTGTGGTGATGTTGTCGCCTGCAACCAAATATAAAAGACTTTCACTCCCGTTAAAACAAATTAATGTAGTAGCGGTAAGCGGATATTGTTCCCACGAGGAATTTTACGATTATGGAAATTACGAATTCAAACGGCACAAATAATAAAAATAATAAAGGGGTTTTTTTGTTACTCACCACAATGATAATGAAAATAAAAAGGAAAATCGCAAATTGAAACACTGATTAAATATGAAAATTCAACAGGAAAAATACCTTGGTTTCGGTCACTGATGTTACCATGCTATTATGGATATTTGAAATAAAATTGTCATTATTAATGAACATTCATTGGAGGAAATTTCTCTTAAGTGTATTGACTAGAAACATGTATCCTAGCAATCTTATTAAACAATAATCTAGATACGATCATAGATT
>JANVCL010000004.1:8369525-8390917 GCA_026546855.1 Erythroxylum incrassatum
TTAAAATTTTATTATTTATAAACTAATATTTATTATATATATTTTTAATTATTAAATCAAATTTTATTTAAAATCTATATATTTTTAAAATATATTTTAATTTTAATTATATTTATTAAAAATTATTAAATTAATTTTATATATTAAATCAAAATTGTGATTATCTCTAATTAAATATAAAATTAAATGGAATGTGAAAAAATAACAATTCTAAAAAATAATTCAAAATTATGATAAAATACAAAATTTTGAATTATTTTCATTATTTTAGACTAAATTATTATAGTTATATAATTATTATATATAGATATATATTATACATAAATAATTACTATATATATATATATAGTAATAATTAGAATATAAGAAAAAATATATGAAAACTAAAATAGATAAGATATAAAAAAGTTAAATTAAATAAACTACAATTTGTACAATGATCATGAACTATTTTGTAATTTAAAAAAAATTTAAGGATTATTTTATAAATTTAAAAAATTACCTAAAATAATACCCGGTAGTAATTAGTACCGGTATACTACCATACTAGAATTCAATCCAATATCAAATTTGGTACGGTTTTCATAACATTGTTGAAAGGATAAAATTTATATTTTCAAAGGTAAAAGCTTATACGGACTATAAAAGTAATTTCGCCAGCTTATGGACGAAAATGAACTAGAGATGGCAAATTTGTCATCAGCTAAGAATCTAATTATTCTTGTGGATCGCTCCAGTAATATGGATTACACGAAATGGCTATTATACAAGCCTTACAAACGGCTTTGTCAGGAGTTACTAAAGATATTGGTTTGGTACTTGTTATGATTCCATGCTAAGCAGAGCAATGTAGTTGACATCTAGTTGCCATCTGACCTAGTTTCCTTCTCTGCTCGTTTGAAGATAGGAGGACCCAGTCTAAGTTGGAAGCTGACTTGAGTAACATCGGATGTTACCCTGAAGATTTCCTTTTCAGCTTCTTCTGCCACTCCCACTGCCTTCCTGCAAATGAGGGCAGTATATGATCAATACCACTAACCCTCAAGATTCCATAAAAAGAAGTTGGACTTCACTACAAACTTACTTCACCAGGATGTTGTGGGGCATTGAAACCTCAACTTGAAGAAATATCTTGCCTTGCAATGAGTGATGAGTGATGCGCTCAATCTCCAATTTCTACCCAAAATAAGGAGGGAAATTTTAGCAAGCATACCGCAGAACATGAATGATGAATGACTAGTATTTACCTAAATGAAGAAGAGATGTGAAAATTTTAAGACCATTTCATTAAATTGGCAAAAAAAGTAGGTAATGGCCACAACAAATTTTCATGTTTGTATGCAGAATAACGCATACATACAGGAAAACCTCAATGCGTTAGCAATGGGCAAGAACACAAAATAAAGGACTACCTGCCCAAACTTTGACGAGAGAATATCAGAAACAATTGTTTTGATGTTTTCGTCCTCCAAAGAGATATTGGAGGTTTGTTCCAAATTCTCCCATTCATCCTTCGTGCTGGGAGAAGAGGTTAGAAATGCAGGATCTGCAAATACGTAAATACTTGAAAAAGCATTACACATGATATTTGTAACTGCTTGAATCATGATATATTATACAGTAATCTGGGAGATTTCGCGTCAACCACTTGGTTACAAATAACAAAGAAGAGGATAAAAGCAATAACCTTCCTTAAATGAAGTTAAAAAGAGGTTCACTAAAATACCATCTTTAGGTTACATGTTCATAACTGCCAATTTTCATTTCATGAAAGTCCTAAAAACAAACATTAATTATGACCACAAAATAATTTGTGAGAAAGATTTAGCATCAAGTTTTTATATCAATAAAATATTAAAAAGATTTAAGCAATGCATTCATACTCAAAAGATTATTCACACTTGAATCACATTCGCTCCTGGTAAGGTCTACAAGCCATTTTGTCAAGTTTATAACCCAACTTCTTGAAAGTGTATTAAATAGAATAGACGATCGTCAATTCAAGGTTACAGATTCAGCTGTGTTCTATATTTGCAGAAACTGTCTTCAATTATTTGCATGCAATCAACCAAAGCATTTCAGGAGGACTTGGGTTAAGAGGGATGCCCATAAAAGTTAAAATGGGGCAACAAACAACTAAGGATTTCTTTCCCTTTTTTACTTTATTTATTTCTATTACCGAGCATCAAAATCTATGTCCATCTTCAGTTCAATTACTGCTCAACATACTGCACATAATATTTTGTGTAGCCTACCTATGTGTATGTAAACCTCCGCTATTTCAGGATACGACTTGTGAATTTCGTGACGCACTCTTTCACCAATTCCATGTGCAGCACTTAAACTACAGAAGGGGTCTACCTGCAAATCAGAAATAATAACCATGTTATTCCCATGAACAAAACCATAGTTTAATCAAAAGCCTAAAACTAAATTCTAGATATTTCAGTATACTTTTTGAGCTAAGTGCTTAAGAATCAAATACTTGCGCATAGACCAGAACCAACCTCAATATGTACATCAAGAAACAAATATGAACCAGCTCTCCTCCCTCTCAACCGATGGCATCCCTATTAACAATACGGGAGATTCTAGAGTAAGGTGCATGAAGACATTAAAGACAAAAATATATAATCAATTCCTTCAGTAAGATGTCACTAATGCCAGGACAATCAGTATCTATCCGATCAAATCTACATCAAATTAAAATCAAAATTTACGACGTGCTAAAAGTCGCAAAAATTACACACGATGGGAAGAACACATATCCAATCCACACAAAATCTTAAATTTGAGATAAGACACTAAAGGCTTCAAAGGTTTCATGTTGCAACAACTTTCTATTTGTACACTACACAGTGTTCTCTTTTTAATTGTTTTCTTTCTTGGCAAACAATACAATGTCAACAATGTTATGTATAAATGAATATTTACACCAATTTTATCATATGGAATATGCAAGCCTGTTGCAAGTAACAGTCTATGGTGTAACTGCTCTTGTCCCCTTAGCAGACTATGATTTTCAGTCAGAGAATCAATCTCCATATTATTTTACATAACAATCTAAGGCCCAAGTGATCTGAGCTGTACATAAGTGGTGATCAATAAATGAAGGGCATAAAAAAATAAAACCTGTACTACAGTTAGCAGGTGAAGTCCGGAAAATTAGTAATTTGCAAATATTAACAGATTCTAATCCATAACCTTGACTCCCTCCACTTGTAGTATTGTGCCCTTTATAGATTCCAAATGCTCCACAGGAATTGCAGCATCCACCAATTCCATGACACTGTCATCATTCCACAACAAGGTGTTAGTGATTTGTCAAAAAATATATAAATGTTGTTCGCATAGAACACAAGGTGAAATTTTAGAATTCCATGTCAGAAACAAGGAAACATGAATGCAAAAGCAGCCATTGTCAGCAGTTAAAAATCTGCTAGATAAAAGAAAAGCCAATTTAAGCAAGAAAGTTCTTGGCTACAACCTATAACTATACTAGATGCAGAGAGAACTGCTTAATACAATTGTGCCATATACATATAGATATCTTTAAACTCTACACACATAGTTCATACCCAAATGTTTCTACATGATTAAGAAGGTCAATCTGCAGGTATAGCAAAGATATGAGGGCACGTGTAATCAAGTTAGGAAGTATACCTCTGATATCCAGTTTCCAGTCCAGCTTTCAATATCATTCCCGAAACAAAAAGCCCAGCAAGGGGATCCAGAAACTTAACTCCAAGAATTGAGCCTCCTAAAGTCACGGTTAACAGATGCTTTGTCAACTTGTGCCTACAAAACTACCCTACTGAAGAACTTATGAGAATTTCAGATAAACCTGAAACTGGCAGGCGAACTAGAGTCAAGTGTAATCCTTATATACTTGGACCTAAGTGTATTCTTGAACCAATTAAGACCAAAATCTAAGTACATTACATGAGCCAATGATTCTTACCAACTCCAATAAGGGCAACAACAGATGAAATTGCATCTGCCCTATGATGCCATGCATTAGCTTTCATTAATCCACTGCCGTGTCTCTCCCCAGCTTGTTTTGTTATCCAATATAACCTACAGTTAACATAGCCTAATCAGGTTAAATTACCAAAAACAAAGACCTCATTTGAGAAGAAAAACTGCATCAAGAAGAATACAAGAAGCAGTGAACTTGTCAAAAGCACAAAATTAAAAGTGCCAAAAGTTTTCAACAGAAGTGCAATGACAGCAGAATGATCAGAAATATGTAACTATAGTTAAAATGGAAAGAAAACTGTGGCAAAAACAAACGTTATCAATGAATGTGAGGCTCTTGGGAGAAGGAAGGCACAGACAGTCACAAGTGTATCTGTTTACCTAGTTATATTCCAATAAGCATCACTACTTCGATATAATAATCAACTTATTCATGTAAAGGGAACTAATTGGGATGTCATCAATGAAAGGAGATGGATCTAAAGAGGTTGTGAAGGTTTGAGTGTTGTCAGACTGAGAGAAGGCTGAAAGAATATGTAGCATAAAAAAGGCTCTAAACTGAGTTACAAGTTTCCAACTTACGCTTCTTTAACCGATATGGACACAACAGTCATACTCAATGCAAGGATAGGGTGGTCCATGTCAATTTCATGATGATGCGCACCATCATTGTTGTGCTTATGTCCATGTTCATTAGACAGCAAATGGTTAGTTACTTCAGGTGCTGCTGGCCACAATCCCTACACATTAGAAAGCATATTAGCTAAGAAGAATGATACAAAAATATGTTGAACTAATTAAGAGATTAAATTCATTTAAGAATGCGCAAGGAATTTCTCATAATGGTTGTCCCTATGACGGGAAATGAGAAAGATAGATCAATACAGGAAAGAAATTATACAAGCAGAACATCAAAAGCATGCCACGTAATACCACCGGCAGTTGCCAAAAGCATGCACGAAATCCCCAGGGCTCCTAGGCTTTCGAATTTTCCATGCCCTGAAGGAAGTAAAGGCAAAACCAGAAACCGGTAAGGAGAAGTCATTACATATCTAGAAGCAGCATCAAAAGCAATTTTCTTCCACAGAGTAAACAAGTTGTACTAAACGGATTAGGACATGTATATGCATATTCTACAGATGAATGGAGTATTTAGTAGGTACAAATTTATAAGTGACCATATGGATGTTCTTTATCTTTTGGAGCTCGTCCAGCTTTGAACGACAATAAAGCAATTCCACTAAGAACCTGCAAATCACATTAACTATCAGTTATAGTCAAACTTTCTTAAAATGATTAATAATCATCATCCTCGTCATCATCAAGGTAACATTTACAAACGCCAAACAAAGAAAGAAAGAACAAGAAATTAGTAGTAGTGTAATTTAAACTCCTAAATTACAAAGCCTAACCGAACAGAAAAGAAAAAGAAGGGTGGGTGAAATTACAATATCGGAGATTGAATGCGCTGCATCGGCGATAATGGCAGTGCTCCCCGTGACATAACCAGTCAAAGCCTTTCCGGTAGCCAAGGCAATGTCAGCTGCGAGGCCGAGTCGGAAAATGCTCTCGCCCTCCTCGTGACGGGGATGCTCATGAGAATGACCGAAATGCCACCTTCTAGGGATTTTGTGATGAAAAGAGGATGCGTCATCGTTTCGTAAGTGAGAATTGAAGGATTGGAGCAGAGAAGGATTACGAAAAGAGAATCTGGAGAGAAGGTAAGATCTGACAACGGGATTTGAATAGCAAAATCTGGAACCCATGTTGGTGTTCTTTAGCTGTATTGTATCTTATTGTATTGTATTGCTTAGTTATGAGATTTAATTAAAGTGAAGCGCTTGTAGTCGTCTGTTTCTTTAGTCTTCAGAGGAAAGGAGAAGAGAGGAGAGGAAGGAGGAAGACGCATTTGATGTGGGTGAGGAATCTGTAATTTAGTCGACACGGCCCACAGGAGTTAGAGAAGAGAGGAAGGAGGAAGACGCATTTCATGTGGGTAAGGAATCTGTAATTTAGTCGAGACGGCCCACAGGACTTAGATGGTCATTGAATTGAATTGAACACAGTACTAGAAGAAATGAGATTTAGCCTTGATCAAAGTATAACCATAAGATTACACGTTTAACTCACAAAACAGCCTCTTATAACATTAACTAAAAAGTTTGATGAGAGGATGATCTGCGACTCATTTGTCTATATTTATCGGTTAGAAGAACAAGTGATAAATAATTAACCATATACAATACATGCATGCTGCGTAAAGTTTCAAGCTAGGCTTAGGCTGTGCCATAATTTCTTGAAGCATTATCACAATTTTCTATTCCAATAGGCAACAAGGGGAAGTTCCATTCCATGACTTTTTTTCTTATGTACAACAGAAGAAAAATTTTCCATAACGATACTCCCACAGTCCCTACTGTTGCTTCTCTAACATCTGGATTCTGGAGGATTGATCATAGATTTGTCGCAAAGTCCACGAGGAGGATATTAGAAAGTACCTGTTCATCAATGTCAACAACTTCAGACCCAAACATACAAATAAACAAACTTCTTTGCACTTTAACTAAAAACCATAAAGAGTTGTTTTACCTGTTAAATACGAAGGAACAAGTTCATGGGTATATACACATGAACCACTGCCAAAGAGAGAGCCAAGTGAACATATAGACAGTGCTTTGTACAAAGATACACATGGCCAGTGATTCTCTTCAAACCTTCCAACAAGAACAATTGAATGACGTGATACGAGTCGCATTACTATCTTCCACTATGCAAACAATAAACTAGTCCGTCCTAGTTTCCCATCAACAGCAGAGGAAAATTGCCCCAACACCGATTTCCAAAGTAACCTGCGTGATAAAGCAGAATCAACTTTGTATTCAAGAGAGACATAGTGACGTATGAAGAACGAAAGCAAAAGATGAAGCAGCCAACCTCAGACAGTAATGTAGTTTGGCTTCTGCTCGTATTGCTTGAACCAAACAGAAGCAGTTACTGATACAACTGAGACTATACTGATACTACATATTCTGAAGCTGCCTTTACAATGTCTTCAATGAATGTATAACAAATCAAAGCCGAATACCAAAGTAGAAGTCCACCCCAAAAATGAAAACAATTTCAAGTAAGAATATATACTCTTGATATTATATAACTCTACAACCCCGGCAAAATCCATAGTTAGGATACTCTGTCTTTATTGATTTATTTCTTCAATCACAATTTTGTTGAAACATCTAACAATCCTCCTATTTTTTTTCTCAACAGTCTCTTAGTTGCGTCGGTGGAAGGCTTGCGAATCAGAATTCATGGACACCGGTCTTAAAATGGAATTAAGTGCAGTCCTTGTCCCCACAAGGAAGAGCTGAAGTATGATACAAATATACATTTGTATTTCCGCATTTCTCTTTGTATATCACACATGTATACAGCAGGACATTGAGTTGGCGATTGGGGAAAGCAGGTCCCTCGACAGAAGTAATGCATCAGAGACATCTAGCCAGTCTTCCTTTCTTTTTCTAGAAGGCTTTGACCCCAGAACACACCAACCAAACAGATACAACTTCCCCAGTTTAAATCACTCCATCAACAGCCAGACTCTTTATCGGTTAATAGCTTCAAATGCAAGTCGCACAAGACGTAGTAATCCGTCTACATCTTGGAAGCTGAAATCAAGGGCTGTTCTAATGGAAAACATACTATCTCCACTCTGAGCATCTACCATTCTGGCATTTGCTGCTGCAAAAGCTATTCGTGATTTCCTAGAGGCTTCCATTGCAGAACTCACACGCTCTGCCTGAAGATAAATAATCAGCAATTTAGTAAAGTATCAGAGTACCAAATTCAGTATCAACAAAGCATTGTACACGTTGACACATACAAATCTCAAGTAGTACAATGATATTGAACATATGATGAGAAATATAAACCGGAAGCCTTTTACCAACAATTGTTTTTTTCAAAATTATTTACCAATGTTGAAAGGGGGGATTAGTTCATTTCAGATTTTTTAACCTTCCTTAAACTACATCCAGAGTGATCGAAAAACAACTATAGGTTTCTATATGATGTAGAAATACACTTACAAAATGGAGCAATCGTACAAGGCTGGGACGATTTTTAGCAGTAATAACGTGGCTTCCATTCACTTGAGGAGAGCTAACACCTTTAGCTACGGGAACCTTATCAACCGAAGTTGTGTGGTTCAAGTTGTCAATATCGGAGGCAGACGAAGATGGTGACTCACCTGGCAGTGGTGTGATAAGAACAATGAGTTTACACCATTTTCCTTAATAATAGTTGAATGATTCATTCATAAGTTGAGAAAGCTAAGCGCACAGTGCTATAAAAATCGTATCTTTAAGGTGAAATAGGAGAATATAACCATCAAATGTTCTTAAGCTACCATAGAATGACTCCAAACAAATTACCACCCTAAACTTGCAAATCCAGTCACATAATATCACAATAACATAACAATTTTTTTTTAGTTATTTGGAAAAAATTCTTGGCGGAGAATACTCGTGTTGCAGACTACAATACACATCAATGAAACAAAAATGTCATCCTAAACTTACTAAAGGTGCAACCTGATAAGCACAACAGCATAAGAAGTTGTTGCTGATTTGAGACGAACTCCAGTCCATATACAGAATCAAAAATGTGGTCAAAAACAAAACTTTCAGGCATCAAAATTCGCAGACCAAAAGTACCGAGTAACTCTCCCCAGAATAGAAGTATTAAACACACAATGCTTCCAGCCAAAGGAAAGGACCAGGTATAAACATCAGTCATGTTAACATTAAGAGCTTCATAAAATATTCATCTTCTAGAATGAGCAAGTTCATAATAGTTATTTTACAACCTGGAGGAATCTTTTGTAGATCCCTCTGCAACTCAAGTCGATCTCTATTTGCATTGCCATTCGAAGAAATAACCACCCTCATATATGCCACCTCCATGCACTTGTATGCCAAAGCAGCTGCCGCCATGTCTTCTAATTTCTCATACTCGTGCGCACAGAACCTAAAATATTACAAGATTTAGTAAGGATAATAAAGGTGGAATTTCTCTATCGACTACAAAAGAATCATCAATGCAGAACAACAAGAAAATAGTCCAGAAATATGATTGATAAAGGGCTAAAAAAAGCAGCGGCTGTCATTGAGTCCGTATAAATCAGCACAAGCATGACCACCGTCCCCTCTCATTAAACAATTATGTCACACTGAATAGAGCAGCATTTTAACAGTTTCATATTTAAGCTATGATGAAAATCTACACTGCAAGCACATTGTACAAATTTGCAGTGCCTAGATGCCCCAGCATGTTGTGATGGTAGTTTAAGTTCATCCCACAATTAACACCTCCCAATCACTAGGATAGAAAACATCATAATCAAAGAAAAAACAAGTTCAAATGACAGCATTTTATGATTCTAAAAATTCTTTGACAGAATCACATGTAATATACATTACAGAAAGAAATATAGCCTCATCAAAATGTAGACTTTTCAACTTACTCGCAGAGTTTTGCAGTGCTACCATATATTTGCATTGACTGAATCATCTCTGCACTTTTGGCAGTCTCAATGCTGCAACTTTCAAACAGCGCAGCTCCATCAAGAAATTTAAGGGCTGCCTCAAAATACAGCCTCGTGCTCTCAGGTTGTGACCCAGAGCTCTTCTAATAATAAATAAATAAATAAAATTCAGTGAGTTTCGAGGAAAATAAATAAGGTATTTCAAAACCTAAACCATCTAACAATAATAACCTTAAGACGATCCGCCATGTGCTTCAAAGTTGTAGCCTCTTTCACAGCATTGTTTGCAGCCTGGCTAGAGGAATCCCTCTTAACTGGACTTGCGGCTTCAAGATCCCTGCTCCTATGCCCATTTGACATGGAGTTTCTAGAATTATCGTAATGAATTCCATTAAGGTGATCAGCCCTTTTGATTTGTTGTGAAAGTTTTAATGCATTATCAGCATTACCAGATAAACCATTTTGTCCATTTCCTTTTTGAGGCCCACAAACCAGTTGATTGCAGTTGGCCAATGTCTCATTTTGAGCTCCCCTAGGGGGAGTTGATGAGAGTGCCTTTCCTCTGCCAGAGATCTCACAATCAGCTAGCATACTCTGCTTTGGAGTAGAAGTTGCATCATAGATGCAAATACTATCTACTTTCACATCTGGGTCAATGTGTCCCTCAGAATTGGATCTAATGTCTTTTTTACAGTTATCAATCATGGATAGTGAGCCCTTTGTGTCAGTGCATATATTTTCATCTTCATTAGACTTGATTCCACCCTTCTCAGCAATTTGTTTTTTACCAGTAGGCCTTACTTCACAAGGAGGGGCTTGCTTGCCAACAGAATCAAGGAACTTGGCATTACCATTCCCACTCTCAGAGTTGGAATTCCTATTTTTGTCCCTGGACAGTGAGGAGAATCCCTTCCTAGGATGAGAAACACTTTGATTCCCTTGAGTTTCATTTTGTCTTTCATCACCATGAAATTGATCCAAAGATGTTGATTCAATTTGACAACGCATGTTAGGACCTGAGCAACCAGTCACTTTGTCCAACAAGCCAGTATCAGTAAAGTCATCTTCTCTCTTAATCAGGCCTTTTCTTTCAGATGTAAGGTTATCTAGCTTTGAAACTCTCACAGGTAATGAAGAAACAGATTCCACTGGTGAGCCTTTAAAATCGTGGACATAGGCTTTGGTTTTATGTGAACCGGAGACCTTTGAAGAGCTAGAAGTAGCTGCCACAGCACGATGCAGAGATGCAGAGTTCCTTCTTGAAGAATCCCCACCATCCAAGCTTCGCTGAGACAGGGTACTCCCCGGCTCTTGTATCAGATGCTTGGTTTTCCCGTGACTACCTTTTCTGCCTGTTTTACCCCCGCTTTTACTTGCGCTAGACTCTTTTCCTTCAGACGCAGGTGCCCTCTCTTTCCTTTGGTCATTCTCACTGAACTCCTTCACCAAAATCCTGCTGTTCTGAAGTTGATCATGACTATCCTTCATTTTCTTTCTTTTTGAACTATCTCTACTATCACAAGCCACTATATCAATCTGCCCATCATGCAAGTTATCATCAGTGTCCCTCACTCTTTTACTGGACAGTTGCACCTGCTCCTTTCTAGAATTCTTTGTATCCTTATGATTGTTATGTTTAGGCATTGACTTTCCCGATGAGACAGAAGGTAAGCAGTTACTTAAACTGTCACCTACTTTATCACTGATCCGACCATGTTGAAACTGTTCCACAACTCCCTCGGTCCTGATTTTCTTGGAGGCTCTAAAGGACTCCTGATCATGGTCCCTTTTACCCTTCATCTTTGAGACTTTTGGATTACCTGTATTTTGTATCAGAAATAAATAAATTACATAAGACATGTGATGAATATTACCTAAAAGTTTGATTTTATACAAAATTTATCATATTTAGATTTACGTGGATTGACAAAGAGATAATTTACAAGATATGATCTATCAGTATCAAACATATCCATTTGAAAGTAAAATGAGAATTTCTTTATTCAATGGCTTATTCCAAATCTTTGCTTATTTCAAAATCTTACTAGATTACTTACCAATTTATCTAGTTAGAATTTCATTTCAATTAGTAAATAGTCTCATTATTAGATTAAAATACATTTAAGTTTGTTAAAGTGCAAGACTTTCTCATGTAGAACTGACTGTTAAGTTCTAGTAGGGATTCTTAGATACTATGTGTGAAGCCTTTTTCTTTTTTTCCCCCCCTTTTTTCTTTAATCCCTAGATGTGATTTCTAAGACTAGTTTGAAGTTCTCTTCTTCATTGATATCAATAAAGAGACTTTTAGTGTTCCTAATTCAATTTAAAATTAGTATGGCTGCTGTCCTCTACCCGTCCTACATCAGAATGTTTACACACACATAAAAGAACCATTTCAGATTCAGTACCTCCATCAGAATCAAGTTTTTTATTCTTCTCTTTCTGCTTATGCTTTGGCTTCTCCACAGCTATATCACCAAACTTGCTCAGTTGCAAGTCAGCTTCATTTACCAAAGAAGACCTATTCACATCATTTAATCTTACACTCTTCTTCACCAACTGAGAGGAACTGTCTCTGTTCAATGAATTTGATGATTCCTTGAGACTATTATTTCTCCTTTCCCCGCTACCAGCTGCATTCAAACCATTCACATGGCTGTTATAATCAGGATGAATTTCTCCAGAAGCAACCACACCAGGATTGCTTTGCATGAAAGTTTGACTTTCTGGAGCAGGGACCTGGTGCCGCGCAGTGAGAGCATTGGTTGTTTCTTCCTCGCTAAAACTACATCGGTTCATACCAGGCCTAAAGCATCAACAACAGAAACGTTAAACTTTCAGATGGAAAAAGATACTAACATCCAACACTTTTATATATTTGTTTAGAATTTCTAATTCATCCCATTTTTGAATATTGACCCGTATAAAAAATGAAGGTGCTGGATTGAAACTTACAGCCAATTAAGCATGCTACACACCCACTTCTCCGGTAGGTCATTAGGATTTTTACCAATTGGTAAAAGCCGCCACTGCTGACATTTGTCACAACAGACCCAATTCTCTTGTATCAAAACAGGAGCTGTTGTTGCATGAGGTACATCAGATATAGGCCCATTTCCAGGGTGAGGGCCAACATTTGAAGCTGCTCTTGGATATGCTTCAGGTGCTGATGGCTTCTGAATTTTCTTACCACTGGATCTCCCCTTTACCATTTGTGTTCCATGCATGCCAAGTTCAACCAAATTAGATTTCTTCATCCTATCCTCATAGTCAGCCTCCAGTGGGCTTATCTGGTTTTCTTCTTGCTCTATCTCCATGTCCCCGAAAAATTCTCTATACATATCCCCAGTTTTTTCAGAGTTCTTTGGTAATTTTAGCTCTCCTAACTCACCATCAGTTGTATGCTTGTCCATATAGGTGCTCTTCTTAGTTTTGGCTGCCAATGAAGGACTGTCCTCCACATTGGCATGACTTTGACTTTTTTTAGTTTTCACTTTCCCCTCAGATGATGAAGACGCCTTTCCAAAATGTGACTTCAGTTCAGGCCCATGAGATTTAGCTTTGTTATTGGCCTTCTGCTTGGAATGATCTTTTGTTTCAGATGTTTGATGTTTCCTCCCTTTTAAAGCATTGGAACCCACTTTCCCTGAAGTTTTAGGCTTTTCTCCTTTGCAATGGTCATCACTTCTTGTGTTGACTGAAACACTATCAGAGAAATTATCATTCTTACCTGCCCGCCCCTTAGAAACAATGCTTGCATTTCGATTTTCAAACCATCCATCCTCTTGCGTAAACATTGGTTCTAATGTCTCTTCTCTTGTTTCGTCTGATGAACCTCTGTCCCTCAGAAGTGGAAGATTTAAGGTATTTGTCACAAGCTCCTCACAAGTTAAAGAGTCATCAATGCCTCTATCTTTATGAGGAATACCATCAAAACTGCTCTGAGAGTCCAGATCATTCCTACAAGAAGGAATTTCACTAATATGTACTGACTTCACTTTTTTATCTCTTGATGCTTTCCTATGAACTTTCAGGGAATCAGACCCATTCATTCCTATATCCAAACTTTCTCGAGCTTGCCTCAACGCATTCATTCCTATGTCTTTAGGACGCTTCTCCTTTTCTTTCAGGTGAATGAGATCATCAGGAAGGGGTGATAGCAGTTGACTTCCATACAATGGGGAGGAAGTCATTATCTGCACCAAAAGAATAAATAAATAACATAACATAACCTTTATATGACATCTGGAAATGTATGGACAATGAATAAAGATATCAAAATATCAATGAGATAATTCACCGATAAAATTTGCGCATGAGATTCAAAGGGACTATCTTGAGGTTCATGGGACATCCCTTCACTTTCTGATGGGCTGTCATCCAGTGATGAAGATGGTGAGACATCAAGCCCAAGACCACTGTAAATTGCAGCATTTTTTCGTGTCGACAAGTTATCAGAACCAACTTTGATTCGAACTCTCAACTTCTTCTGATCAGGTAAATTAGCAGGTCTCCTGTTTCTAGATTCATGTATTATAGAAAAATTTTCAGCTTGATAAGTTGATGGCATTGATGCTTCCTTTTTGACAGAATCATGCAGGGAGGATGATGCTTTTGATACAGGCTGCAACAATGTACTTGTAGAAGTAGCTTCAGACTTTGTTGACTGAGGTGCCATTGATGAACATACATAGCTAACAGGCCCACCCTATAAAAGAAGTAATGTTGAAGCGCTTGAGTAAAATAAAACCCAAATTTGGCCAAAGAGGCAAGACATAAATCAAATGAAAAAGAATAAGATGGTAACAGGTAACGCGCTAGATATCAAAACAGTTCTACCTCCAAGTGAAAATTTGCCGGAGATCTAGAAGCACTGTGCTGGTTGTTTGGTGGAGTCCTTGGGTGAGACCATACAGGAGACCGTTGATAGGTAGGTAAAAATGAGCCATAGCCTCCAAATTTTGCCCCTGTAGAATTTAAAATCCACAGGTAACACGGATAACACATGGAAGATGTGCTTACTCATATGCAATTTAGATGTTTGTGAGATAGTAACACAAATATGTTCTCTTTCAACATACCCAAATTCTCAGCTGAGACTCCACCTTCAAAATCTTTTTGAAAGTGTCCCAAGAGATGTTGGAGTTTCTCACCCTTCACCATGTAAAAAATAAAACAAAAACCTGATCATGTACCGAGCAGAAGTACGATCATACGCACAAGAAGGCAAGCTCTAATAGCACAAGTATGCTTAAACGAAATCCTTAATTTATAGCATGCCTGTGAACAAACTTAATCATTCAACCTAATTCTAAAACTAAAGTATGCTTCCATTAGCTGAACAATGTGATCCTCGTAATTGATATGCTGATTGCAGAACCATAAATTGATCACTAAACAGTTAAGACTGGCAAAATGATACTATTAAAAAGAACCTCCCATAATCTTTGTGTCCATATCTAACCAGAACTCACAGCCTTTCTTTACTTCTATCCTAATTTTCTTCCAGGCAGGCATAGGCCATATCACATTACCGATCACAATTATAACATGTTAAGACCTCCGGATAATCAAAATTAAAGATCAAATATCCACAGGCACGTGTAATTCGGATCCTAAACGTACCAAAGAAGTCAACACATGATAATTAACCTACCTACATCAATCTCAGATGAATAAGTTATGAAGCCAGAAACAAAAGAGCCAACGGAAACAAAACAGCTTACTATGTAAGAGAGATCAATATCAGGGTCCACGCTCGAATCACAATCATCATCGTTGTGATTATGATAAGAGCAAGCCTCCCCTTCTTCAAGCTCAGTATCCTCCATCTCTCTCACAACGCCAAACCCTAACCCTAACCCTAGCTCCTTTCTCGCATCTCTCCTCCCCAAAGAAATCATGTAAAACCAAATAACACCAAAAAACAATCAAGAACAGGAACTGAGACCTCCTGTCCCACGAATCCAAACACAAAACTGGAACCGACCCATTCAACAAAACCGACAACCCATCAAAACCCAGAAAGGATTTCCAATGAAATGACGCCGATCACAAAATCCCAATCGATATCACCGACCTAGAGAAGAATGATCCTAAAACCCCAAGAAGTAGAGTAATTCAATCGAAAGATCCTCAACGAAAACAAATCATGTTAACCCAAAGGCTATGGGCTTAGTTTGTGTTCGATCTCCAAAGTTGGAATGGATTAGCGGAGAGATGAAACTCTCTCTGGTTTTTGGTGTAAAGAATTAGAACAGCCGCGTTTTTTCCTTTCTTTCTTTTTTTAAATTTTATTTTTCCTTTAAGTTAATATTTTCCCTTCTCCGTTTCGTTTTCGGTTTCCCTTTGAAATATAACCGGAGGCCATAGGATAGGATAGGATAGGATACAGAGAGTGTATGTATGTATATATATACGGGTTAATATTTTTCACTTGTGTTGGTTCTGTTCTGTTCTGTGGACAGTGTTCATACCAGGCCCACTATTCGCGCGTGCACTTCACGCTTCCCTTTACCCAAGCGCCGTCATTCATTTTCGCAAGCATGAGATATGATCCAACGTTTGTTTAAATTCTGAATAAATATTTTATTAAACCTGATCCTTATTATCTAATAATTATATATAAGTAAATCATATTTACGAAGGATTTTTTTTTTGGTTCATTGATTTGTTCTCAACGAGAAAAGCATGTGCGTAAAAAAAGATGAATGGTTATCAGGTGGCGCGTGGGACAAAAGTGGTTCCAAAACGTAGGGGTCGGCTCTGTGGGTTTGGGTGTCAATCCGACGTGTTGTTACGAGCATGCGTAAACAAATTATGTATTTTACGTATTCCTTTTGAAAATGTTATGTGGAAATTGATATATGGGAAGCAATTAGATTACAACAACATAGAATGTAGTTTTAGTTTGGCAAGGTCCAATGACAAAATACGAAACTCCTGTTTTGACCCTCAAATTACCCCTTTTTGCCTTTCCTCCTAATCTTTTTAACTGCATACATTAGCCAAAGTTAACCAATACACGTGTTAGGCACTTCGTCCAATCTTGTTAAGCAGAAAATAAAAAGTGTAATTTAAACCATAATATTTATATAAAAATTCAACATTTTAAATATATAAAATCTTAGATTTGGTATAAATCATTCAAATTTAAACTATATAATATGTTTTATTATTTTATAATTTTTATTATATAGTTGAATATCTCAATCAATAAAAAAGGGTTTTTTTTTTCTTTTGATAGTCTAGGAATGATCATGTGTTATGGAAGTTAATCTAATTGATGATTATAGGATAACATGGAAGTGATGTGTTCATTGACTAGTTGGGTTGATGGTAACTTCAAATTCTTGAGTTGATGCTAAACTTGGATCCTTATGGGTTTCACCACCTGTTGAACTCTGTTATGACCTTTTTCCTTTTATAAAAATAAAAATATAGTGAAAATGATACGTGTCATATCATGGATTATAAGGAGTAGGAGGAGCAAATGAGTGCAACATTTGCATGATATGGATAAGTGAACATGAACAAAATGACGAAAAATCCTACTTCAAATGTTCTATTCTTATTTGGGAATCAAACAGAACTGGAACTGTCATGGACCCTCACCCTGACCCTGAGGGCCGACTGTCTTAACACGAAAGCCAACTCATAGACATCTGCTAAACATTGTGGTTTTCTTGGAAAATTCCTATACTCTATTAAGGTCGTCCGGTCAAGCCAGGTAGTTGATTCTTTTAGTATTTTATTAAATACAACATTCGCAAACTGTGTTGACCATGCTCTCTTAGACCTTTCAAAGGTTCTACTCTAAAGAGCTGAATGGTCAAAGCGCATTCGTAAGAGGAATGTGACACTACCACAATAGGCAAGCCTTTGCTTGGTGCCGTTGGATTAGGAAGCTGACAATAATCCAACTAAAGGAATCAAAGAAAAAGATCAAAACAGAACTGAAACAAAAACAAGCTTGTTACAAACTAATGAGGATCTAGCGTGAGCTCTGTGCCAAGTCAGCAGCTTCAAAGTAGCTCAACCCAGGAAATGAGTTCAAAACTGAGTGAAACTTCCACTTCGCGATTACTTGTTAGTTTTACAATCTAAAGAATTTATTGTACAGTAAAAAAAGGCCTATAATAATTATGTTACTAGTGGTGCATATAAATTACAAGTCGAGTATAGAATTTGTTAGCTTAAAAAGTAACTCAGCTTGGTGCGCCTTCAAATTGATCTCTCAACAACTCGTACTTCTTAAGCTCTGCAGTTGAGAGAGACGGAGAGAGTTCCGTTAAGACCTGCAGATTAGGATTTACACGCATTTAATGAACAAGAATGACATCTGACAGCAATGCTCAAATCCAAGTTTACACATGCTTCTGTAATTTCAAAAATTACTATAAAAGCACATCGTAGCATTCCAAAATGTATGAATTGCTCCTTACAAGGAAATGAACGAAGAGGTACAATTTCTCATACTAAAGGCCAAATGCTTCAGTGAAAACTTACGTTCAGAGCAATCTTTTTGAGAAGATAAGTACTTTTGGTAACTCAAATAGCCTTTCCTATAACCCACAATGCCATACCTCAACAAAATCTTCGTGTTGGACAACAACAGCCTCAGTTTGATCTCCTGTTGACAACCCTGAATTTGACTTCAAAACCTAGAAAGTGAAAATGGTATATGTACTGTTCAGGAGGCACAGAGATAATTAACATAACACAGTATTAAATACTCACAAGTAAGCAAAGATGACGAGATAAAGTGAACAATCAAGAACATATCTGAGTTTTGCTTCTACGCTGATACAAATATTAAAAATATATCAAACTAATTTGCTCTCTTGACTCTCTCAAGATCACTGGGCCTTACAGAGACTATGCCCCATTCTGTAAAATCCCACTCGCTCAACTCTTACAGGATTTTGCATGCCAGAATCCCTAGCTGAAAATGCATATCACAATTAACCATACAAAGGATGATGGTAACTATACTTTTGCGGAAGTGCTTAAATCTACCCACCTTCCGCTTTGCAGCATGAAACCAAGCATCTGCACATAATGCATACATATCTGCACCAGTGAAGTTGGCTGGGCACCTTTTTGCAATTGAATAAAGAGAAACATCTTGATGAAGAGTGAACTTTCGAGTTAGTGCCTCAAGGACCCTAGAAAGGAAGGCAATTAACAACTTGAGTAGAAGAATCAAATTGAATAAACATTATCACATAAGATGAGAACACTAACCGCTCCCTGTAAGATGCGTCAGAGTTCACCCCAACATAAAGTAGCTTATCAAAACGGCCAGGTCGAAGAAGTGCCGGGTCAATGAGATCTGGTCTGTTGCTTGCTCCAATAATGAATAGATCCTTCGGAATCAGGAAAATGAGAATAAAAAAAAATATTGGCAATTTGACTTTGATAATAAGTAAAAACCTGCATTTAATAGTACAAAAAACAGAATGAAAACTACCATAGTAGCAACTGCAAGCTTATTACCTGTGCAGAGTCATTCAGGCCATCAATTTCTGCAAGCATCTGACAGGGCAAAAATATTACAGATTACAAGAGGATCGGGAAAATCTTTATAGGCAATTAATTAAGCTATAGTAACACTATATTCACCTGAGAAACAACTCTATCCATGACACCACCAGAATCTCCAGAGGCCCCTCGAGCTGGAGCAAGGGAATCAAGCTCATCAAAGAATATAACGCATGGGCGTGCTGATCTTGCCTGCAAAGAACATGTCAACGGAAGAAAGAAGTCAAATCTATTACCAAATGTAAGTTAGTACAGATTATTAGGCATAACACATTTCAAGGGTTACAGCTTGATGGAGACAAAAATCTTACTTTCTGGAAAATATCCCGGATATTTTTCTCTGATTCTCCTATGTACATGTTGATCAGTTCAGGCCCCTTTACACTCAGAAAATTTAAGGAACACTCCGTAGCAACTGCCTTTGCCAATAATGTCTAAGTTTCAAAACAATAAAAACACAGTGACTGTAAGGCATTCTTTTCCTCATTTTAACTGTTTGTATTGAGAGCGCATAATTGAGGAATTGATTACTCGATATGACTCACTTTCCCAGTTCCAGGAGGACCATAAAGAAGAACACCAGAGCGCTTACGTAACCCAGATGAAAACAAATCCTTATGCAATAGGGGTAACTGCAGATGTGGAAAATAAAAAAAAGTAATAACTTGTTGTCAAGTTCTGAATCACAAGACTTTTGAAGTTTTAGCAATTGAATCATATGTAAGCACGTTAGAAAACCAAGAAAAACCTGTAATATTACTACTATTAGGAAAAACAAAGCTATACAACTCAATGGTTGCATTTATATGCAATTCTCCATTCCCATTTTTCCTTTAGATGTCCACAAAGGAATTTTTTGATAGTACGAATGCCCATATTTTCTCACGAAATCCTCCACGTAAATGTCTACTTCGCTGAGAATGAAAGATGATAAAACTGCTGAAAAGGGAGGATTTGCCTACTACAACAGAAAACATATGAATAATTTTAAAATCCATTAAATAAGCTTATGGAATGTATCACATTAGTTGGATCTTGTAGCAAGGTTCTATTGGCAGAATCCCATAATGATGTGCATGACTGCACAAGAAGCTTAAAATGCAAAATATGCGACTCAAAATGCTAAAAGACATATTCAACTTTGCAACATGAGAAAAAAGGAAATGACAATAAACAGTAAGCCTACCTGAACAGTATCCAGGATTGATTTCTTGACGTCTTCAAGCCCACCGACATCTTCCCATTTCACATTAGGAACCTGTGTGTAAGAAATGTAGAATAAAACTCTCCTGACACAAAGAAAAGGATTCTTCATAACAGAGTTGACAGGGTGAATAATCACCATGACACATAATATTTCTAGAAAAAGAAAACAAGCTAGAAAATGCAAATCTATGATTGATATACATGCTGGATTAATTTCATGGCATCAAGTTACCATTAGTGATCTAATTACCTTTGGGGTACCCAATGCTGAAGCATTCCTCTTCTTAGCTCGATCCAATGCTTTAGATAAATGTTCTTTAAATTTATTTTGCAATGCTATCCCTCCAAGAGAGATATCCAAGTCTTGAGACTCAATTTCATCAACTTCAGCATTGTCCTTCAAGACTATGTTTGCACCGGCATCAGCAACTAAAGCTTGCAGATCCCTAGGCATGAAACCAGACGTCTGTGCAACAGTATCCTTAATAGTATCTTCCAACCCAATCTCCAGGAAGGAACCATGAAATCCACAAAAGTGAGACTTATGATTAAAAGAAAAGATTAGACAGAGAAAAAAAATCACTTAAAACTGTATTTAGCAACTTCGTAATGAATATTTGAAGAAAGCATTGAATAATATTTATACACAGGAGCATGATGATTAGCTAAAGGGATTTGCCAAAAGCAACTGGCCAAAGAGATAACTATCCAACATGGACATTCTTTTTTTGAGAAATTAAAAATTCTCATTAATGAATGAAATGTTACAAAAGATAGAAAAATAAATAGAACTTGGTCCAGTGGTCCAATTTGGTCCAAAACCAACAAGCCTATCCCTTACACGAGGAAACTCAAAAGAGTAAAGCAGTTATCCACTTTAGCCTCGTACTCCCAACATTACCCAATTAGGGTTGACGAAGAGAGGCGACGAAGGCGTTGTCAGAGGTCTTGGCAAACCAAACATAGAGAAAAAAGCATAATAGTACATCATTTCCAAACCACAAGCATATGCTGCCATATGAATATTACTGTTTTAACATATTTTCCGAATATGGATGAGGGAGAGTTTGCTATGACATACATTAGAGAGGAGCTCAGAACCATTTTGCAGAGTCTGGGACAG
>JANVCL010000004.1:8411072-8432357 GCA_026546855.1 Erythroxylum incrassatum
AAGTTACACTGTAAATTATGTATTTTGAGTAATGAAATGAGGAAACAGTTGGTTTCAAAATATCGTGGATTTTTCTATTGATGCTTGAACATAAATAATGATATGATGTCATGTGGAGTTAGCGTAGTGTTTAACCGTAGTGCACCTTTATCGTAGGATATGTGTCGGAATGACCTTCGGGCATCCCGGTGTGTATTCTACGATAAGGGGGCGCTACAAGTGACTCAGAGAATTCGTAAAATAGTTTTAGATAGAGATCCATTATATGGAGAGAATTAGAACTAAATGGATCCCGATGAGACCAGGATATGTCTCGATAAGATCGCGACATCGATATTGTTGAAACAAGTCTTTGGTGTTTTTTCACACCCGGGACCCGGTAACACCGATCCTAGTGTGACTGGACCACTTCAGCATATATATATATATATGACTTAAGTAATTTGATTCCGCCCTACCTTCAACTCGAGTTTTGAGTAGTACAGTGGTATTAGAGCTTAGGTCTTAAGCACCACGTCGTGAGTTCGACTCCCCCTACCCGCAGAAATGCGCAGGAGTGCTCAATGGTTCTTTGAACGTTCGCTAACCAGCAGATGCGTGGTGGATTTAAGTTATTTGATTCCACCCTACCTTCAACTCGAGTTTTGGTTATATATATAATAAAGTTGCATTTAATGTCTATTATGAATAAGAGACAAAAACAATAAAAGACAAAGAAGAAAGTGTAATAAGAAGGAGTATCGTGAAGAACAAAAGCAAGGAACATTTTTCATCATCTTCTTCCAAGCTTCATCTTTTTCCTCTCCTCTCTCGTTGCTCTCCAAAGAACAAAGGTAAGAGCTAGCACTCTCTTCTTTGTTCTAATTATTTTCAGATCAAAGAGTTTGATTCGGTTAGATTCTCCAATCTCTGCATGGATACTGTTACAGACGGTCTCCTTTGGTCTTTGTGGTTTGAGAATTATGGTACTTCTTTTATAAACACATAGACCTTGGACTTCGAGAAAGTCCCAAAATAATTTTTTTGTTTTCCACTCCACATGTATGTGATGCACGCACTGGGATTTTCCTACAACTCCAACACAATGACTCAAAGTAATTCTGCCTTTTTAATAAACAAAACAAACAAATTATTTAAACTAGTGAGAACATAACAGATTCCTAGGACCTAGCAAAACTAACTAGAAAGTGGAGCTAAAAGTAATTATCGTGTAGAACATGCAAGTGGAGTGGTTGTAGATTTCCCTAGATTTATGCAAGACTTAGAAACTGCCATATACTATTAACTTCTTCACTGCTGACTTTTTCCATATTATGTGATTTCCATGTGATGCCTTATTTTTCTTTCTATAATAAGTCTTTAAGGGAGGTGTTGTATCATATTGTAGCGGAATGAAAAGAGGATTACAAGTGTTTCAATCTGTGATATTCAGATTTATTGTCAGCCACCATGGAGGATAATCTTATAAGATTAATTGCAAAAACTGAGGTTACTGATAGCTGTGCACCCTAATCTTTCTTTACTGGGAGGATAACCTACGAGCCTTCATTAGTAGTATTTAAAATAACCTCCTTCCTTTCTATCAAGAAATAATTTATCCTAAAAATATTTACAAGGAATTATGTTTTTTAGCTAGAAATATATCACTTTGCAACAAAGGCCAGAAGAACTCTAGAAGTCTATTCCTTGGTGTTTTATAGTTCAATTTTCCCAAACAAAATCGATCTATACCACCACGAAACTCAGAGATCCATCAATCCATAAATGAGAAAACCACAAAACCAAGTGGTTTAAAAGGACCATATCTATTCATTTTAAAGATTCTTTTGGATAAAAGATGTTGACTTCTCTGCAATTTCCATAAACTACATTAGCTGGAGTGGAAAATGGAGAAAGCCAAAATGTAAACTGGCATAAAGAAAAGCAGAACATCAAAGAACCCAAAAAATGTAAAGGATAAGAATGTGAGTGGCTAGAATTTGAAGTGTGAAAAGGAGAATTTTTTCCTTGAAACATTTAAAAGTGCCCATATTGTTCAGCAGCTTCTTGACAAAGAAGCGATAGAAAGAGTAGATGTAAAAGAGTAGTTGTATGGAATGCTCCACAACTAAATGGTTAAAGCTTTTCATCTATCCGCTATAGGCATGTCTAGGGGTTGATAATATGACAACTAGAGCCAAAAAAATATGAAGAATTGCTCCAGTTGGGACAAGGAGAGTGTCCTTCCAACACTGGAGGCTTGGCACTCCATAGTCACCTCCTAGGCGTACCACCAAGTAATATCTACAATAGGATTTGTTCCTACCAATAAAAAGTTCATCACCATGATGCTTTAGGGACAAAATAGTTTCAAATGTTAAATTAAGGGGAATATATACAAAATTTTCATCAACAAAGCCTCATAGTGATGAATGCCTTTCTAACAAGTAATGAACTCTAGAATTGTATAGGGTGGAACATCTCAATGGTAATTATAAGAATCTGTGTCACAATTTGTCCCATGAAATGAAACAAGTAAGGGTTGATTTGTATGCAGAAACAAGTGGACAAAATGCCCTATGTTTGGATGGGTACTAGCTTCTTGTATATAGACTCAACAAAGGCTCTACTTCCATGGCAGGAGAGTTTCAAAAATCTAGGCAAATTCCTACATGACCACAGTTTACTAGACTTCCTATCTATTATATAATACAAATTCTGGTAGACCATTGATTAGAATTTAAACTTCTATGTATTACACAATACTAACTCTGCATTCGATCCACCATATAAGGCAATTGCTGGCAATTTAAACATTCTGCCTATTTCAGAATACATGCTCCGCTGAGTAAATTAGGAAGTATTTAAAATCCTTGTAAATTGCTAGATCACCCTATTTTTTAAGCATGCTAGACGAGCTTTGCTTCCAAGGGAAGCGGTTTCACTTTAATGACAAAAATAAAAGTTGTAGCTTTACACATCAGGAAGCTCCATAAGAGACTCTCATTCTTCATTAGAGCAGGGGCAGAGTGTTGGTAACATAGGTCATTATGTATAATTCATATACTAAAATCATACAGGTTACCAAGTTAATATAACAAAAAAATAAGTGCAGTAATCACGACATTCAAGAACTTTGCAAATCTTTTTTCTCTTACAGGAGCTATTTATAACCCACAAATAAGCCATGTAAACAACCAAACTAAGTTCTAATTTTAGGACCAAAAACAAAAGTAAAGTTAAGCATTGACTGGTCCTCCTTGTTGGCTGCAACAATATCAACAACGGTTTCATATCCAAATTTAGTTTAATGACAGTAAAGACCTAGAGAACAGAAGTGTTGGACAGGAAAAGTAGGAAACCCAACAAAGAGTAAATTACTAGCAAGAAATATAAAAAGATTTTATCAACAAGAGATAATGGACAGAAATATACATTATGTTTGTCATTTGTAACCAAAATTGGGAAAGAAAAATGTTTACAATACTTATAACTAGAAACATATAACATGTTTACGATCTCATCGATTGTGATCGACCAAACTATACTTACACATATATGAGACAAATATGTACTCTTCCCCTTGTCATGATTTTTATGTTGCATTTTGAAAGAATTGTATTATTGCATTAATACTGTCAGAATATCGTACAAAGTATATGTCAAAATATTCTTGTCATAATAGGAAATATATTGCAGAGTATTCTGAGTATATTTTTAGGCTGTAAATATTTAATTTTATTTCCTAGTTTAGATACTATGTGTAAATATAAATATGTATGTTGTAACACCTAAAATGTGTGTGTGTAATACGACTCATTCTCTTGTTCATATTAATTTACATGGTATCAGAGAAGAACTATTTTCTTTGAACAAGAAACCCCAACCATTAACCACATCATTTTTTCTCCTCACCACTATATCTAAAATCACATCAGATTCTACACCCTTTGGTGTTCCTACGTCTTCCTATTCTGAACCCAAGGACTTTGTCAATAAGACAAAGAATCCTCATATCTTATCTTCAAATTCCCATTCAGTCCAGATCACTACAATTAGGCTGAATGGGGACAATTTTTTATGTTGGCCTCAATCTATGCACATGTACATCTGAGGCAAAGGAAAGATTGGGTATTTAACAGGTGATAAGAAGGAACCAGACTTAGATGATCCAGCCTGTACAATTTGGGATGCAGAGAATTCTATGGTTATGACATGGTTAGTGAACTCTATGAAAGAGGAGACTAGTTCCAACTACATGTGCTATCACACAGTAAAGGAACTTTGGGATAATATTACTTTAATGTATTTAGAGTTGGGAAATAAATCCCAAGCATATTGAATAATGTTGAAACTTGGAGAAATTTGCCAAGGTGAGAACAGTGTTACAAAGTATTTCCATTCTCTAAAAAATCTATGGCAAGACCTAGACCTATTCAATTCTTATGAATGGAAATGTGAAGATTGGAATCATTACAAGAAAAAGGTTGAGGATGATCGGATATTCAAGTTCCTCATGGGACTCAATGTGGAATTTGATGAGGTTAGGGGACGAATAATTGGGAAATAGCCCCTTCCATCTATTGGAGAAGTTTTTGTTGAGGTTCGTCGTGAGGAGAGTCACAGGCTAGTGATGTTGGGTAAGAAAGCTTTGGGCAGAACAGTAGACAACTCTGCATTGGCAGCCATAGGTACCCCTACAGGTAGAATGACAACAAAGAAATTTGATGACAAAAATCTTGTTTGGTGTAATTATTGCGACAAACCAAGGCATACCAGGGAAAATTGGTGGAAACTCCATGGGAAACCAGAAAATTGGAAAGGCAAACATGAAGGGAAAATTTAAAAAAAATCATGTTGCCAATGAAGCCGAGACAGTCCCTTTCAGTCCGCAGCAAGTGGATCATATCCTGAAACTGCTCAAATCCAATATTGGATTATCTGGTACTCCTAATGCTTCTTTGACACAAACAGGTACTAATTTGAATACTTTAGTGTGTTACCCTTTATCACAATCTACTCCATGGATCATTGATTATGGAGCATCTAACCATATGACAAGTTTTTCAAATTTATTTCATACTTATGTTTCTTGTTGTGGTCATGAAAAAATTCGTATTGCAGATGGGTCTTATTCACCTATAGCTGGCAAAGGTTTGATTATTTTGTCATATACTTTATCCCTTAAATATGTTCTTCATATAACAAAACTTGCTTGTAACCTTTTGTCTGTCAGTAAGTTGTCAAAAGATTCTAATTTTCGTGTCATCTTCTTTTATTCCTATTATGTGTTTTAGGACCAGACTTCGAGGAAGAAGATTGGCAGTGCTAGAATGATTGATGATCTTTACAATTTTGAAGATGAAGTCTCCAAGGATAAAAGACCTCAAGGACTAAGTAGTATCAATTCTAAACTTGTCAACGATAAAATAATGCTCTGGCACTATAGACTAGGGCATCCTAATTTTCAATATATTAAAAAAATTCCTACTTTATTTAAGGGAATATATTGTTCTTTGTTTCATTGTGAACACTATATTTTGTCAAAAAGTCATAAAAATATTTATCCTTCAAAACCTTATCAACCTTCACGACCATTTTATTTAATTCATAGTGATGTTTGGGGTCCTTCACATATTCCTACTTATTCAAACAAAAAATGGCTTGCTACTTTCATTGATGATCATACTAGGTTGTGTTGGGTATATTTAATGACCGATAAATCTGAAGTTAAGATAGTGTTCCAAAATTTTTATAACATGATTGAAACTCAATTTCAAACTAAAATTGGTATTCTTCATTCTGATAATGGTACTAAGTATTTCAATGAAATTCATGGAAGTTTTTTTAGAGGGAAGAACATTCATCATCAATCAACTTGTGTTAATACACCTCATCAACATGGTATAGCTGAGAGAAAAGACACTTGTTGGAAGTGGCCCGATCTTTTATGTTTTCTATATCTGTCCCTAAGTATCTTTGGGGTGAAGCCGTTTTGACTGCAACTTATTTGATAAATAGAATGCCTACTAGTGTACTTAACTTCATTATTCCTCTTGAGTGCTTTACAAGTTTCTTCCTAAAAAATCAAATTTTCTCCAAATTACCCCTTAAAATATTTAGGTGTGTAGCTTATGTTCATCTACCCAATAAGGATCGATCCAAGCTTAATCTTAGGGCTGAAAAATATGTTTTTGTTAGTTATGCATCAAATAAAAAAGGTTATAAATGTTTTAATCCAAAGAACCGAAAAGTCCTAGTTACTATGGATTTTTTTATATAGAAAATCAGCCTTATTTTCAAAAGAATTTTCTTCAGGGGAAGGGTTTAAAGGAAGAAAAAAGTGGGGATAAAACGCCTATCTTTCCTACATTACCCCAAATAGTAGTTTCTACACCTAAGGATGCTTTGCCAGAAATTGTTGAATCTGTGACAAGGAGGAAACACTACAAGACAATCCTAAGGATCAAGAACCTAAGGTCATTGTTAATACAAGGAGAAAAAAAATCATCAAACGAGTAAAGAACCTACTGTTCCTTCAGCACATAGTCAGTCTACGACCTTGGACTCAGGTACTCAAAACACTTCTAAAAATACTAATTTTTTTTGTCTCACCTCCTATTTTACCTAATAAAGTCTCTCATGAATATCTTGATCTTGATGTTCCTATTGCTCTTAGAAAAGGAACTCGTCCTTGCACTAATCATCCTATTGCAAAATATGTCTTATGGTCGCCTCTCACAAAAACATAAGGCATTTATTTCAAAAATCTCTAATCTGGTTGTTCCAAGAAATATTCAAGAAGCACTTAGTAATCCAAATTGGAGAACAGTGATGGAGGAAATGCATGCACTAAAGAAAAATGGGACATGAGAAATTGTAGAGCTGCCCGAAGGTTAGAAAACAGTTGGGTGTAAATGGGTATTTATTGTAAAATGCAAGGCAGATGGTAGTGTTGAGAGATATAAGGTTAGACTTGTGGCCAAGGGGTTTACTCAAACATATGGTGTTGACTACCAGGAAAGTTTTGCCCCAGCCAAAATTAACTCTATACATGTTCATTGTCTCTTGCAATTAGTTTCAATTGGGCATTATACCAACTAGATGTAAAAAATGCATTCCTAAATGGTGATTTGGAAGAGGAAGTCTTTATGAGCCTACCTATTGGTTTTGAAGAATCTGTAAGTCAGAACAAAGTTTGCAGACTCAATAAGTCTTTATATGGTCTCAAATAATCTCCAAAGGCATGGTTTGAGCAGTTTGGGAGCACTATAAAATGATATGGTTATCTGCAAAGTCAAGTAGATCATACTCTTCTTTAAAAACATGGTGTTAAAGAAAAAATAGCAATCCTTATTGTATATGTCGATGACATGATATGAACAGTTGATGATCTTGATAAATTAGCGAGATTAAAGAAGATGCTAGCTGAAGACTAAGATTAAAGATCTAGGAACTTTCAAATATTTTCTTGGCATGGAATTTACAAGATCACGTGAAGGAATCTTTGTACATCAAAGGAAATATATCGTTGATTTATTGGATGAGACTGGTCTTCTAGGTTGCAAGGTTGTTGAAACTCCAATGGAGGTAAATCTCAAACTAAGTCCTGCTAAAATTGAGGATGTAGTTCAAAAGGAGAAATTTCAGTGTTTGGTGGGCAGGCTTATATACTTGTCTTGTCACACACTCGTCCCGATATAGCATTTGTTGTAAGCATGATAAGTCAATTCATGTATGCACCCGATCGTGAACACTTTAAAGCTACCTATAGGATACTAAAGTACCTAAAAGGGATGCCTGGAATGGGTTTGATGTTTAATAAATGTGATCACTTTCAGGTGGAAGTTTATACTGATGCTGATTAGGCTAGTAGTGTGATAGATAGGCGATCAACATCTGGATATTACAAATTTGTTGGAGAAATTTTAATAACTTGGAGAAGCAAGAAGCAAAGTGTTGTGGCATGAAGTAGTGCTAAAGCAAAATTTAAATCCCTTGCACATGCGATTTGTGAAGCTATGTGGATTAAGAAATTGCGAGAAGACCTGAAGCTCCCTGTGTCACTTCCGATGAAAATCTACTGTGATAACAAAGCTGCCATTTCAATTGCTCATAATCCAGTTCTTCATGATCGGACTAAACATGTTGAAGTTGATAGACACTTTATCAAGGAGAAATTTGACAGTGGACTAATTTGTGTTCCTTATATTCCTTCTTCTCAACAAGTGGCTGATATACTCACCAAAGGTCTACTGAAAAAGCAATTTGATTTTCTGGTAAGCAAGTTGAAGATGCAAGACATTTACAAACCAGCTCAAGGGGAAGTATCAGAATATCCTACAGAGTATATGTCAAAATATCCTACAAAATATTCTTGTCATAATAGGAAATATTCTACAGAGTATTCTGAGTATATTTTTAGGCTGTAAATATTTTATTTTATTTCCTAGTTTGTTATTTCCTTGTTTAGATACTATGTGTAAATATAAATATGTATGTTGTAACACCTAAAATGTGTGTGCGCAATACGACTCATTCTCTTGTTCATATTAATTTAGAAATACAATTCTTCCCATATTTCTATTTCTTCATTGCTTGTGGGGTTGCTAATTAACTACAGGATTGCAACACTGAAATTGTAACCACAGAGAAGGGAGAAAACCTGGAAGGACAACACCTCAGTTCTTACTGTTTTACTGGGACCACACAAGGCATGAGCAGCAGGGCATATTGAAACTTTAGCTCTGCAAGTCAAGTTCGTTCTACAGGGCAATCTCGTTCCTTCTGGGGAAAAAAAAACAAAAGCTTTGCGCAGTATGTTGGCAATGCAGGTCATTCTGTATGGTAGAGGTAAAATTCTATCAAGTTAACATAACCCAAAGCTGATCCATTAAATTTGCAATGACCTGTAGCTGTGCAATTCTTGGTTTCATTCAGTGGCTGTTTATGACCCACCAATAAGCCATGTAAACAGCAAAATTATATTTTAATTTTGAGATCAAACACCAGAAGTAAACGAAGTTAAACACTGGATGATGCCTACTTGTTGTGGGAAAGGATCTACATCAGTCTCATACTCAAAAGTTTAACGACAGTAAAGATCCAAGGTACCTATGTGCTGAAAAGAACAAGGTCCAGAGTAGACAAGTGTTGGGAAACCGAAAATTGCAAAGAGAAATTTTACTAGTATCAGATATTCGCTTTTATGAGCCGCAGATAATGAATAGAGGAAATCGTTGTGTTCTTCATTTGGAGCCAAGAAAGAGGAATACTTAGTTAGCAAGAACAATTATTCAATGAGAACACTTCCAATTTGAAAAATTTTGTGACAACTCAAATTATACTTCCTCAGGATTCAACGCCCTGGTACACACTCAACAATTGAGGGACTTCGTCTGAAAAGCGTGACACATACCTCTGCAGAAACTTCTTCTCACTAGGGAATAACAATGACCCAAGATTCCAATTTTCCTTGATAAGTCCTTTTGACTGCAAGATATTTACCACTCTAAACCTGGGGATGATTCTATTCTCCAAACTGAAAAACAAGATCATAGGGCATTGCACAATCATCTTTGAAGACCTTCCCATCTTGTTCACAACAAAGTCCATTGCCTCACTGATTTTCTTCTCCGACATTAACATACAATTAGGATGCTTCCTAAATGCAGTAAGTATATCGTCTTTAGACCAACCCCATTTCAAATAAACCTCAAAGCATCGTTCCCTTGTCAACTTATTGACCTTCCCAATCAGGGCATGCACTGCTAATACAAAATTTAATTTCTTTGGATCAAATCCCATTTCTTTGACCTCTTCCACAACTCTGCTAAACTCTTGAGACGTTTGAAGAAGAGCCTCAGGGAAATGAGCCAACAAAATCGAAGTTCTCGAGCCAGATACACCAGATTCTCTCAAGAGCTCAATATTCGGTTTAATAGTCCTCAAACCACCATCAAGTAAGCCACCACGGCGCTTCATTGCATTGATGATCTTAGTATCAGAAAGCAATATGCTTTTGAAGAAGTCATAAGAAGGCTTTATGGTATTCTCTAAGCTTCTATTTAAAATGATTGGGCATGCTGAGATAGTAACAGCGAGGTCAGCACTTGAAAACCCTATGTTTCTCAAGAAGTCGAATTTTGGCAAAAGGGTGCGCTCAGGATTGCACAAAAGCAGCAAAGGACGTTTCATTATCAACTTTGAAATCTGAGACTGTGTGAATTCATGGTTTTTCAGAAAGGCCAAAACGGAGTCAGGTCTCTCTGCGGACACGACTTTAATCTTCCTCGATGTGGCGCGAGCAGCTTCTAAAGGCATTCCCCATGATTGAACTAGGTAGCTTAAAGTAAAAACATCTTCTTTTTCTCTTGATGATTTGGAGCTAATGTGTCTACAAAGCAATTGCTGATTCTGCACAGACACAAAGCTTTCAACAGTGACTAGTTGAGAGGCTTGGCTAGGTGAAAGCAGGTTTTCACGAAGATTATTTGCAAGAGACTTTGCAGGGTAGAGAAGCCTGAAGGTTTTCACATAATGATGAAACTTCATATCAGGTGAAGAAGATGAAGAGGAAGAGTGGTGTGGATCATAATTTCTCAGAAACACAACCCTCGTCACGAAGGTTTTAGCTTCCAGAAGTCGACGGGCTGGAAACCATGTCGTTTAGTGGCGGCCCCGACCTTTTATACATATATTTTTTTTTTAGGTAATAAATTAATTAATAAAAAAGGTAATAAAGAGAAGCGAATGTTTAAGCTGCAATTGAGTTGTAGTTTCTTCAGCACGATAAGCACAAATGGTTCTATTTATAAGTTTGTCAAAAGGGATATCCTTCCGGAAGAAGGCGTCAGTCCTTTTCCTATTTTGGTTTATTATGAAGTTATGTATTAGCACTTGATCGAACAGGATAGTACAGTGTCGAGATTTTTTGTTTACAAAGTGGAGGCCACAAAATATCAAGACATAGCAGCACATATGAGTGTTTTATTTTCTTTATTCGGGAGAAATAAACGTACATTACAAATCAGCTACACCCCGTTGGACTTTAGAAAGGTATAAATGAATACAACTAAAAGTTGGAATCAGGCAGTTGCTGCAACCACAGACTCTGCAAGTTCTTCTAAGAGTTCTTTCTGCTCCATAGCAGCACAAGCCTGCAAGAAGTACCGAGTTTTGATTACAAAAAATGAGAAAGTTGGACACCACACCCCGAGGATAAGGTTAAGTACCTGAACTGCGTTTTCTATTTCACCTTCAAGAAAAGATGTGAGCTCAAAATTCATCTTCAACCGGTGGTCGGTGACTCTGTTGTCCTAATTAATAAGATAAGACAAACTTTAGTTCTTATACTCAGTCTAGTAGCATTTCCACCATCCTATAGGTAAATTCCCTGAATAACTATTCGTATCCAACAGAAGCTTTTCTCCAACAATCAGTCTCACATTTAACTACCAAGATCCTAAATATAAACTCCTCCTAAATTGAAATTGGTGCATTTCTCACTTATTTGCATCTACAAAGCTGAGCAATTCAGTTAGATCACAAGGTCTCCAGGATGTTCGAAGAGAATCTCAGTGCATCCCAATTTCACAACTCTGTACGTATTAAGCTCAAAGCAGAATAGGAAAAATACCTTGTAATTGTATGTTCGAATCTTTTCTGCACGAGCACCTGTACCAACCTGCATTTTAAGCATAAAACAGAGTACTTAGAAACACTTCGCCTGCACACAAGTTCCATTAGTTGAATTGGATCACACTCCAGCTTTGGAAATTTAGAAAGAATGGGAAAGTTGTAGCAAAAACAAAACCAGTAAAGTTATCAGTTACAACGTTATCCAATGGACAAATAATGTATAGCACAGTGTCTTGCTACCTGCATTTGTGGAACATAATCATATACATGAAGGCGCAGTCCAATGTCCATAAAAGGCAACAAACCCAACTTCAAAATCAGAAATTAAGGGTACCTGAGATTTTCTCTGTTTCCTTATTGATTCTTGCTGCTCCCTCACTTTTATCTCATACCTGATAAATCAAGGACGATCAATAATAAAGAAGGGAAATGTGTAGCTCAGAAGCTTGAGTTTCAAACTATGGATACACAACTAATAAGCAAAAAAGATAATACATGAAAGATACAACACGACAAGATAAGCCACGAGGGACTTATTGAAAAATTTTCTCCTCCTTTTATAGAATTATCCAATGGAATCTAGCATATTTGACTCATAAATTGGTACAGCAACCCATGTCCCACTCACAGTTTTGCCCGCAGAAGCTGGAGAGCACGGTTTTTATTCTGAAGTTGTGTCCTTTCTTCAGTACAAAAGATGCGGATTCCAGTTGGTTTGTGGATAAGATCAACAGCTGTCTCAACCTTGTTCACATTTTGGCCTGCAGGATGACCATGATCGGACATTCAAAGAGATGCCTTCTTCATTCTTGGGTTGTGGATGAAGAAGAAAAAGAACAGGAGGAGTGGCAGTGGAGAAGGAAGATCAAAAGCATGAAGAGAAGTGATTCACTTATTCTATTACAATCTTGGCCACCGGTTTTACATACCTCCAGCCCCACCAGACCTTGCTGTTGTAAGTTCAATATCTTTAGGGTCAATGACCACTTCAACTTCATCAGCCTATGTTCATACGCAGAATAAGCACTAATTATTACTATACACTGAATAAAGCATACTTCAGATTGCTATGCTAAAACCAAATTTGAGATGCAGGCAAAAGACAATCTAATTAGGTCAAGAGATTGTCAGCACTGTGGAACCAGAAACAAGAAATCCAAGACATAAATTTATGCATGAAAATTCAGTTGATTTATCAGCAGGATCCATGAAACAAGAAATCCAAGACATAAATCTCCAGTCAAACAATATTTTGCCATTAACCATCACAAAATCTGAGGTTGAGGGGGAACATCAACATTCCAATAGCTTCTTGACACTTGGCCTAGTCTGACTCTAACTTTACCTCAACATAATCAAGGATACGCAAGCCAATGAACTGCCTTAGCTACCCAAAGAACAAAGGGATTAATAACTTTAAACCTCAGGCCTTTTACAGAATGCAAGCACCAAATAACTCTACCTCAGGCATGATGGCTACAGTTGCAGTTGAGGTGTGCACACGACCCTGTGTTTCTGTCTGAGGAACCCGTTGAACTCGATGAACACCAGATTCATATTTCAGTTTACTGTAGACATGATTCCCTTTGACCTCCATCACATAGGTTTTGTAGCCACCTTTCTCAGCCTATGAAGAAAAATAAAAAGGTTGACCATAATGAAACCCACAAGAAGGATACCTTTTCAACAATAAAAGATACTTACATCAGAACTTGAAACTAGGGAGTATTTCCAAGAATTTCGCTCGCTGTACTTCTGATACATGCGGACCTTAGCATTGAAACAGGTGTTGTTGCATTGGGATCCAAGAAGAAGTTAATTAAAATGCAGAACAAAGATTCTTAGGTGGAATCAACTGATTTACTTCAAGAAGTGCTGATCATATGCATGGCCAAGATTCTATGGAAGGAGATAACAAAAGTATAGAAGTAGTTCAATTGGTGCACATTTCAAAAGACTACCTTCACCAGCAGGTTATATGTTAACGTCAATTCACATCAACCAGAATCAGAAACATGAGCCAAGCACAAATTTTCCCAAAATCACTCAAAAGTATTAGATACCTATTCGATGACTAAAAAACTTGGAACAAAGAACACCTAGCTCGTGCAGAGATGCATAGTTCCATCTCAGAGGCTGACATTCATACTATGAATATGATCTCCTTCGATTTTCATGATAAATGAAAAGCAGGATATCAAAGAACAAGGCATTTTTGGTTGAAATGCAAATCAAGATAATGTGAAAATCAATTTGTACATCGCATATGTTTTTCAAGAAAATCCCAGATAATAATTTGACACGTCATTTACAACCTGACACCAGTGCTAGTACTAGTCTCTGACATGTTTAAGGAGATCCAATACAATGAAAGATATCTCATTACTAACTACCCAACATCAGTGCTAGTGCTCGACATGTTTGAGGATACCCAACATAATGAAAGATCTTGCAATATTAGCTTACAGAGCACCTGAATGCATATCATAATAGTAAAGTGAATAAGTAAATTCAATGTAGTTAATATACCAGACATTTCAATCTCCAATATCTTATTTCTCTCTCTTTTTCCATTCAAAATGCATAAATAAAATCATTCTGATTTAGTGATGCTGTACATCACAGAAAACAAAGACATGACATTATTTGGCTGAGAGCAGCATGTACCTACAAGATCACCAGCCCATAGTCCAGCCTCGTCACCTCCAGTACCTGCCCTTACTGTGAATGTGAAGGAAAACAAGATCTATAGTGTCAGAAAACAGATAAATTTCAACAAGAATGAGTGTCAGAAATTAAGCCAATGCAATGATGCCATCTTTTTTTTTCAATATAGATATGCACAAAACATAGCATCTGTAGAACTAGTCCAACACTTGTCTCATGAAGGTTGAAGACATTTTATGAGCAAAAATCAAAATCAAAATTTCTCTCCGTTAGTTTACTGTCCTTGTTTACCTTTGTACATTATCCAACTCTTCTGATAATTTCAGAAGTATAATCACTGCGCAGTTTCAAGAAACGAAATAATTGAATGCAGAGAGCTGTTTTCTTACGTATTAAATAAAACACAATCAAAGGAACAAATCGAAATCCGTATTATTGAAAGGAAAACATATACCTTCAAGCATTATATTCCTTGCATCAAGAGGATCACTAGGAAGCAGGAGAACCTGTCAAGAGTAGGTTTGGTGCACATATTAGAATGAGGCCGGTGAAAAAAGACAAATCTAGAGAAATACTTAAGAAAAACAAGAATGGGGAGTTGGGTTGAAATTCCCTTGCAAAATGAAGGATACAAATCAACACAACATGCTGGATTAACAGGAGTTACATGTCAATAAAAGACCTCAAACTATATCACCAGCATTAGTTTTGGAAATAAAAGTTGAAATCAGATAAATTTCTGGATCACGACAGAAGAGTATCATAATAACAAATTATGCTACGAGTCTTGAGTAATTAACATAAAAAGGATAATGCTAGCAGTTGAAGATGACTTCCATATACAAACCTTAAGCTTCTCCTCCAGCGCTTTGAGCTCATTGGACAAAGATTCAACTTCAAAAGCAATCATCTCAGCCATATCTTCATCATTTGAATCCTCTTTAGCTAAGGCTGTCATAGTATTACCAGGAAGAGTGGGGCAAAGGTCATACCCTTTGGCTTCCGTATGCAGAAATCGTATAGCTGAAGAAGGAAACTGGGTCCATACCTTTTGTCTCTTCTACCAGCTTTTCACAATCCTTAAATCTCCTAAAAGTTGATACAACCTATTTTCCCAACCATAACAAAAAAAAAATCTACTTCACCATCAATTACAATTGACTGCGTTAGCTTATACAAAAGAAAAGACCATGTTACCTCATCAAGCTCCGACATGGACTGTGCCAGTTTTTGGTATTCAGTGGGATTTGAGATGACATCTGGGTCAGCCAGCTTGACCTGCCGTTTAGCTTGTCTTATTCAAGAACAAAAACAATACTCGCCAACCTTCTTTATTAAATTTATTTCACAAGAACGAAACAAAACCATACACAAAACTAGTAAACCAATCCAAAGTATAAAATTCAAATACCAGAGTGCTCCTGATAATTAGCAAAACCCTTTTTTTTAGAAGTAAAATCACGCAATTCCAATGCAACAAGAGAGAAATTTGCAACTAACCGATAACTCTTTCCAAGTCTTCTCGGCAGATTCTAGCTTCGTTATTAAATAAGGCTCCTGCAAATTCATAACAGCCCAAAAAGAAGAAAAAAGTTCCCCGTCAAAACGTGATATATTAAAGCCCTCAAGAAGTCTCACCTCAAACCAAGACCAGCATGTATTGTAGCTTATACGCACCGCCATGCAAACGATGCTCGGAGTTGTTCGTGTGAATGATGACCTGAAGAAAACAACATTTCTACTGTATCGTTCTATGAAAAGACTTGGAGAGGGGCATCGATTGTGGGCTGTGCAGAGTCGAGCAGTTGAGGTCTGAGTTAAGGTATTCATGGCGTCTAAGAGTTTACAAACGAAACCAATGCTTGGTGTGGACGCTGAAGCTAAAAGGCAGTAGATAAGGGTCTGTTTGGTTTGCTGGATTAGATTGTCACCGGTAGTTCCAGTTTATTTCAGGATGATTTATGTTTTTCCTTGCCCTTTTCGGTTTGCTGTTTGTCACTGGTAGTTCCGGTTTATTTATCAGGACGGTTTAGTTACTGTAGAATGAAACGTAACATACTTTCATCGTTTATTTGAAGATTTTACAATGGAATGAGATAGAAGTAGAGAGTTTCACATTACATTCCATTTTATTCTAAGCAAAAAAAATAAAAACTTCCGATTCGGAGAATTTAAGATGAAACGTAAAGTAATAAATACATAATACCTAATATACCTTCAATAATTTTTCTTAATATCAGTTATTTCTTTTAATCCTAACCCCCTTTTCGCCCATACTCATTTATTACGGTTCACAAAAATTGTATATAATTAATAATATTTTTATATTGTTTCTCCTTACTATAATAATAATAATTTTATATTATTAATAATAATTTTATATAATTAATAATAAAATAAAAATTAATTAAATTTTTATTAATGAAAATAGAAAATATATTTAAGAATTTATTATTTAATTGTTTGTATATATTTCTATATAAATAAATTATTTTAAACATAAATAACATATAATAGAATAAAATAAAATTTAATAAAATAAATTTTATTAAATAATTAATGATAATATTTTTATATAATTAATAATAAATTGTATATAATTATTAATTAAATTAATTAAATTTTTATTAATGAAAATAGAAAATATATAAAAAAGTTATTCTTTAATTGTTTGTATATATTTCTATATAAATAAAAATATAAATAAATTATTTTTAAATATAAATCACATATAATTAAATTAAATTAAATTTATTAAATTTAAATTTATTAAATAATTAATGATACTATTTTTATATAATTAATAATAAATTGTATATAATTAATAATAAAATTATAAAACTTTTATTAAAATTTTGATTATTTTAAAATAAAAAATAAAAAAAATTATTTATCACGGTTATGACTTAAACCGTGACTTTTTAATTGGACATGATTTTTGTTTTAAAATCATAGCGTTAAACCTCTTGTAACAACCATTTTAATATCAGAAGTGTAATAATCATTTATTATATATTACATTCCATTACATCCATCTTCCAAACAACTTTTCACTACATTACATTATGAACCCTTCTATTTTTTCCAAACAACTTTTTGCTATATTACATTTTATCCCGTTATAAACCGTTATGTTCTGTTCTATTATATTTCATTCCATTCTATTTCATTAATTAGCATCCAACCAAATAGGCCTTAGAATATTTCTTTCTTGTTGATTTACGACGATACTATATTAATACCATGTACCATTTTAAATATTTTTTAAAATTTTAAATTTTTTAAAATAACAAAATAGTGTGTTAATATTTATAATTTATAAATTTACATCAATCATATCTTAAAAAAATATAATAATAGAAATTTAAAATAACAAAAATTAATTTAGTTTTATTAATATTATTTTCACATAAAATAATAACCACAATTAGTAAAAAGACCATTTAATCATCATATAAAATTAAGAACAACGTAAAATATTTAAAATATTATAATTTCATCATATAATAAATAATAATTACTTCAAAACATCAAATGAAAAAATAATAAATCACAACATCCACATTTCAATTTGTATAATTACTAGTTATATAATTCAACTACAAATTAACTAATCAATTTTGATAATTACATATTTTAATTTATAATCATCACCATTATTAACACCCAGTTGAATCCCGCATCAACACATGATCCAGGGAGGTATGATAGTGTGCAACTTTAACCTTATATAGTAGAGAGGCTATTTTTTATAAACCCACATGTAAATGTGACATGAAGATTTTAAAAAATAATCAAATAAACATTAAATGTAATAAAATAACTAGATACAAAAACATTAATTAATTAATTATAATAAAGTAATAATAAGTAAGTAACATAGAATAATAATTGTTTTCAAAGAAACTACAAATCTTCATTTAGGTGATGCAAGTTTAAAAGACAAAGTTATTAAGAAAATAGCATGATAGATATACCTGATATGTTGCAAAGTTATACTTATATCTGATGTGCAGCAAAGTTCTGCTGACCATTTTTCTAATTGTGCATGTCATCCTTACGTTGGGGGCAAGCTAATATGCTTTATAGCATTCAAATTTTATCGAATGTCCCTAAAGGGACAACCAAGAACTGTTGCATCATGATAAATAAAGGATAGTTTGCTACTATAAGTTAACGATGTGATTTTGTTCAAGTTACTAAAACTTAGAGGACTAGGATTCATAAATATTGTCTAGAGCCATCTATTTTAAAGATGGGGGAAGAAAGAAAGTAATTGCAGAGATTGGGGAGAAAGACGAAGATGAGTGTTAGGCTAGGAATTTATGGAGTATAAGTATCAGTCATTTTAAATTTAATCAGATTATTACAATTATTTTTTATTTTAAAAAATTTTAGAAATCCTTCAAGAATCAAAATTAAATAATAAATGACATGTTAGGTACCAGTTAGCACATTTGCTAATCTAGTAGCCCACATGTTTTCAAATAATAAAGGTCTTATGTCCAACTAACAAAAGTTGATGAAGTAACTCTCTTTAGACAAATTATTCTATTTTATAAATGTTAGGGGTGAATTAGTACCATAAATAACAATAGGGATTAACTTAGACATTTTTATGAAATGTTGAGGGGCAAATTATACTCTTTTATCGGAAAAAAATTTTTTTAGGCAAACTAGCCTTAACCAAAGATGGGACTTCTGGTGTTCTTTAGGAGTACCCATGAGTAGAAAAGGAAGTTCGTTTTAAAATATGAGCACAAATGGAGCTTTAGGTTAAAAAAAAAAGAGAAAGCAAAAATAGCAACCAAAGGTAAGAGCAAAAGAATGTAAGATTTGAGAAGAGAGCATAAATCTAAGAAAAAGAGACCATCTTCGACTTTGTCGAATAGGTTGAAGGCTTATTTGAACTCAAAGATCTAGTCGTTCGTCGAGAACCAGGTCTTTATAATTATATGCTAGATCATATAAGTGGAAGTGAGAAAACTAAGGTCTGAAGACAAACTAGGAAAAAAGCAAATTAAAAATCTTAGTTCTCACAAAATTTAATTTAAAATATATAACTCAATTTCTAATAAAGACTAACATTTTATTCAAATTTCAATATAACTTAATCTTAAAATTCAGACAATAACAAGCCCAATTTTATAATTCAATTCCTAATTTTAAATAAAAATAAATAATTTCAAGTTCAAATTCATAATCTAATTCAAAATTGTAGTTCTCAATTATCACAAAAGTCATAATAACAATCAATTATAATTTTCAGGTGAAGACCATGATACTTTTTATGAGTGACACAAATTCAAAATTTAATTTCATTGTTTCATAATCACAAATTCATAACTTACAATTCACATTTACAAGCCATCCACAATCACTTCCATAAGTCAGCAAATCCATAAGCCTACAATACAATCAATCACACGCACATTCCACAATGGCCCACAATTCCACACACACAGTATAACAAAATGCAACCTTGGCTTTCAACACTACAATTTTAGAACACAAACATGCAACACAACACAAGAGGCCAAAGGGTGATGACTGGCGAGCGTCTGATAAGCTGTGACTGCGACTACGAGCAGGAGCTACAGAGGAGTTGCGCGTGGGCTACAGGGGCTCTGCAGTGGCTATAGGGAGGTTGCTGGCTACAACGAGTGCCGGTAGGGGTTGCGAGCGACTTTAATTTAAAGATGATTTTTTTAAAAATTAGATTCAATCAACTAAGATATTAATTTCAAATATGTGTGATCTGCGAAGTTCCCATGTGTAAGCTGCTTTCTTCTGCTTAAAATTGTTCTTTTGCTTAACCTCCATTCTCATGAGACAAAGATCGAAGAAAAGACTCCATAGCCGGAGACAGAGAGATTGCAGCACTTAAAGAAAGGCGGAGGAGGCCTCTTCTCAGCCTCTCTCCCGCCGCCCAGTCGGTCTGTCAGCCTGCCGTCGGCATCATGGCTGTCCCTCCGCCCCCTGGGACTCCTCCTGACCCTTCTCCTCCAGATCCACAACCAGATCTGAGTCACCATGCCCCCTCTTCTCCTGATGCTTTTTCGCCAAACCCTAGTCTCGCATCTCCTATGATGCTGGACGAGCCTTCTGTGATTGTCAACCCTTTTGCCGCTGACCCGTCGTCGATCGGTAAGCGACTCCGAGATGGTTCTATTGCTCCCCCATTGTCGACCACTAGCAAAGTACCCGAAGGTGCCAACCCCTTTGCTTTTAGTGCAGGTACTTCATTCCGTGATGCGGTTCTGAATAAGCGTTATGCTCCGAAGCGTACATGGGACGAAGTTCTTGATAATTCTTTCACACTTAGTGAAGATATGCTCAAACCGACCAAATCTTCTTCACAGGGGGTGCATGTTCCTATTTCTCTGCTTGATTACGAAACTTACGCCCTGTTTGGAACGCCGTGAATTGAATTCAATCTTGGGATTGAATTCAATTCAATTGTTTGGAACAAAAATATGGCTACGAATTGAATTCACGCGTGGGTTAAACCCCCACTCTCTTTGTAAATTGAATTCACATCCTAATTCACGTGAATTCAACTACAAAATCTGCTCCTCTTCTGTTTTAACGATGAAACCCAATAATACCCACACACTCTTCAGAGCAGACGACGCCAATCTTCACCCAACGGCAGACCCACGAACCATCAGACGATGCCACTCTTCTCCCAACAGCAGACCCATGCACCAGCAGACAACAACATTCGAATTTTGGATTGATTGCACAAGGGACGGACCAATTTCTTCTCCTCTTTGGAGTTCATCATCGTCAATGAAGGTCAGGAGACTCTTTCGACACAAAGCCTCATAAAGATGGATGCTGAAACTGGAACGAGTGCCTTTGGGGTGAAGCTTATGAAGACATCATAACTCCGTGGATAAGGAGACTGGGAGGCCAAAGCAGAAGAAGAAGAAGAAGAAGAAGAAGAAGAAGAAGAAGAAGAAGAAGAAGAAGAAGAAGAAGAAGAAGAAGAAGAAG
>JANVCL010000004.1:8432457-8448198 GCA_026546855.1 Erythroxylum incrassatum
GCCATTTATGTCGAGTTGAGTCTGAAAGCTACTTCCACTTGCTTCGTGATTGTACTGCGGTTAAGGATATTTGGTTGCAAATTGTTCCAATCAGATTTCAAGCTTTCTTTTTTAACACGTCCATCTCTTTTGTGGATTGGTGTTTTGGGAATTTGAAAGAAGATTCACAAGTTCTTAACACGAAGTGGTCGGTGCTCTTTGGGGTTTGTTGTTGGGCGCTATGGAAGAGGCGAAACAAGCTGATTTTTTAGAATGAGATGCAGGAGAATAATGTACTCTTTCGGTATATTTTGCAGTAGTGTTCAGTGATTGAAAGGACAGTGAAACAGGGGCTGCTACAGCTGGCTGGTAACACGCAGCTAAGGACTGTGTTTTGGTCTTGTCCGTTGCCGGGGTTCGTCAAACTTAATTGTGATGCCTCGGTCACGGGTGCTCTGAGTTCAGCATTTGGAGGGGGACTCATTTGAGACTCGAGTGGACGTTGGGTTGGTGAATTTGTATCCAATCTTGGTCGATGTCCTATTCTGCGAGCGAAGATTTGGAGTATTCTTCATGGCCTTGAATACGCGCTCTCTATTAATGCGCGTAATATTCTGATTGAGGCTGACAATGCTATTGCGGTTGATATGATTAATGATGTTGTTTCACCTAGTGCAAGCAGTTTAAGCCTCGTCCGTCATATTAGACAGCTTCTTAATGCTTTCGATTCTGCCCATCTTTCGCACATTCATCGGGAAGGAAACTTCGTGGCCGATAGCCTCTCTCACCATGCCTACACTTTCGCTCCGGGAGTGCATTATCTTTCGGAACCGCTTAATTGTATCGCCCCTTGGCTCTTCCATGATCTTGTTGGTATTACTTACTTTCGCTAGTCAGTTTGTAATCTAGGGCATTGCCCTCGATATCAACCAAAAAAAAAGATATTAATTTCAAATATAATCATTCCAATACGAAAACAAGAAATAAGTTAAGGATAGTTTGATTCAATATTGTTTTTTATTGTGGTTTTTTGTTTTTAAAATTGAAGAAAATATTTTTATTTTGTAATGATATTAAAAATTATTTTTTTGATTATCATATTCTAATTCTAATTTTAATTTTATTATATTATTAAATATAATGTTACACTATAATATAATTCATTTATGAACATAATAAAGTTTGCAAAATTTATTACATTTATTAAAAATAAAAATACATAAATATTGATATAATTAAAAAATATCTACATCAATTATTCATAATAAGAGTTTAATATAAAATATATTAATTTATTTTAATTGAATAATTAAAATATTCATTAAAGTGTAATAATAACTATCAACATACTAAAGTTTTTTTAAAATTTATTATTATTATTGTTAAAAATAAAAAGACATAAATATTTGATATAGTTAAATAAATATATACATCAATTATATATAATAAGAGTTTAATATACAAAATATATTAATTTATTTTAATTAAATAATTAAATATTCATTAAATTATAACAATAGCATCAATTATGAAAAGAAATATCAATTAATTATAAATTTTATTGATTTAATCATTATATATTTATTTAATAATTTTATATGGAGGAATACTCTAAAATTATATAAGAGTAATATTATATTTTACTTAAGAATTTACATTTTCATTTACATTTTTATATATATTCTTTATTTCAGAGCAATTATTAATTGATTCATTTTATTTAAAATTTAACTTAATATTAATTATAATTATTAAAAATAATAATTAAATATACAAGCTTTCAATTTGTGGAAACTATAATTTATCATTAATTCTATAGTTGACAGTAATAATATAATCTTTTGAGTAAATTTTACGTGACAATTATTAATAAATTAAAAATATTGAAGGAAAAGAAAATCAAATCAATTACCCTGTGCTTATACCCCTAATATGGTATGTCCCATGTCCAAAAAAAAAAAACTTAGATAGAGTCCAATATGTTGATACCAAGAGTTATTGTGTGATTGCAAAAAGCTATGATAAATATGCTACATAAACTTCGTGGCATTGTCACTTATATTACATATGACCTTTTTAACTTATATTTTATTTAATATTTAGTTTATTCCTATGATATTATAATTAAAATCTTAAATTTTAAATTTAATTGTAAATACTTTTTTAATAAATCAATTGTCAACACATCTATATCTAAGATTGCTTAAATTCACTGAATTAATTAGAAAACAATTGATTTGTTATTATAATCAAAATGTTGATGTCCTCCTCAATTGGTTAACTATTTCTGATTATTTGTTGCATTTTTAGTTTTAATTTTTAAATAAAATAAAAATTTGTTTCATTGTTAATACCAATGTAGTTATGTTTTTATTATTGATAATAATTACATATTAGAAAAACTTAAAGATAAATTATTTTTAGTTAATTAAATTTATTTTAATATCTTATATAATATTTATTAATAAATTATCAATAAATTTATTTTATTTTTCAAATAAATAATTTTAAAATTAAACTTCATTTTAAATATATTTTAATTATTTAATCAAATTTTATTTGAAATATATATATATATATTTTAGAGATATTTTAAATTTAATTATATTAATTCATAATTATTAATAAATTTTATGAAAATTAAATAAAATTAAGTTATTCATAATTTTTCTTAAAGAATAAAATGAGGTAAAATAGAACAGGTCTATACTAAGTTCTGAGCAGGTGTCCTTCTTATTCTTTTCTAGAGTCGGCCAATCGTCTATTTAGTTTAATGTTTTATATTGTTATTTTGTAAAAATATAAAGTTATTTTCTTAACATATCAAAGCTTGTACGTCAGTTCGTAAAAGTGACATGATTATTACGAGGTATAACATGCTCATCCCTACATGAATTCTTATTTAATAGGGTAGGTTCAAAGTAATAAAATTAGGTGATTTGAATTGAACCCTTTTTTACGACCTATGCAAACAAATAACTATGTCTGAAAATTTGTCTTTCTCTAATTGTATATTAAAATTTCAAAAAAGTTGTATTGAAAAAAAAAAAGAAAAATCCTCGCAGAGTGTGGATCAATGGTTCGTGTTACCTCCCTTGGACGACAGCCAGTGGCTGCCTCACCCTGTCGTTTTCAACCGGTGGTGACTGGTGAGTAGTAGTGGAAATTGGACATGAAGCCTTCAACTTGCGTCTGTAAATTCCCTCAACGGCCAAATAATTGCCCAATAACTACTTTAAACTAACTGCTTAATTAAAGTTAGCCGCTCAAGATGAAATCAACAATTTTGTAGAGAGACTGTACAGCGAGGGATTGGAATGGACTTAAAGAAATTGACTACTTATGCCGCCCTACCAAGAGTGGTGTGATTTTGTTTCTGCTAGGCAGCCGCCAATGCCAATTGTCAATTCCTATTGGACAGCACCCTGACTGAGTTGCTTGCTTGCTTGCTGTCCTATCTTAGCCTGTATAGATATAGTTAGTTATACTTCTCCTCTTTAACCATTTGATTGGATGGGCTGACTGTTCTGTATCTTTCCTTAAGCAGCCTCCATATAATTTGAAAGGTTTCACTGTTTTACTACCAAAGTGACTGTAATCTCATTTGTAAAGTTGAACATAAAAAGCACTCCATCCATAGCAGCCACCAATCATTCCCAATCCAAGCCTAGGAATCTAGGATTAGCTTCTTCGCCTCTAATTAATGACACGTTAATAAGCTTAGACAACACCAAGAAGAAAAGTCTCTAGGGTTATATTTGTAATTACACAACCACGTAGCGACATGTTTAAAGTTTAAACCCCAACCGATTGCTTCATTTGGCGGGTACGGAAAGAAACAGATTCACGGTCCCTCCCGAAAATAAAGGGCTAATTATTAATAGCTTTTATATGGGTTATTATTATCAAGCAAGTAAAGACAGAGAGAAACGAAAGTGAAAATCTAGCGAACAGGACCGTACTGTCTTAGAGAGAGAGAGAGGGTGTGGCACTGGCAACTCCGTTACGGTTAAAAAGAGCAATCTCATTCTCAACTCCTCTCTCTTTTTCTCTTTACTTAGTCCAGTTTCGTGGGAGAGACGCAACACTCGATCGGGCTCTTCTGATCCTCTAAGCTCCATTATAGAATAGTTCTTTTCTTTATCCAAGTGTACAGGCTTCTGCGGTAGAGAGTCAGCGAGAGATGGACTTGTACGGTCGGGGTCAAGCGATGAACGGGTCGCAATCGACTCAGCAGCCAACCGATTGGAAACCCGCTGATGACGAAACGGGATTAGAAGGTGCTTTTATTGTTTTCTTCGCATCTTCATTTGAATTTTGGTTTAATTTCGCTCATATTTACTTCCTTTTCTTTAACCGTACGGAGGCTCAAGCAAAATGATTTTGGTCTTCTAGGTATTTTGAAATGTCGTATTGAGAATTTGGGGTTAGTTTGGTTGTGCAGACTCTATGTGGCGTTTGTTATACCCGGAGCGACCGGGAGCACCCGACTGCGTGTACTATATGCGAACCGGGTTTTGTGGTTATGGAAATAGGTGCCATTACAATCACCCTCGCGATCGTGCTTCGGTAAACTTTTAATCATTTGTGGCTTTCCTGTATCAGCATTTTACTGGTAATGTGTTTTTCCTATGTGGGTATGTTTCCGCACATTTAGGTGTCTGGTAAGGTTGTGAAATTTTAGTCGTTCGCGTCTTGCATGACATAAAGACGTTTGTTTGTTAAATTTCTGATGGAAAGTTACAGCATAATTCTTGAAAATTTTTGTTGGAGTAGTTTAGAATGTTATTGTTGTTTGTGAATAAGTGATTCAGAAAACTAAATCTGTGTCCTCGTTCTTGGTCGGTTTTGGAAACTGCTTAGGTTGAGGCTGCTGTAAGAGCTACAAGAGACTATCCAGAACGAGTAGGAGAGCCCTCGTGCGAGGTGAATTGGCTGATGTAAATGTTGATCATCAGTAACGTGGAAAGAATGCTTCCACACTTGTGTTAACATGCTATTGGTTCTTGTGATGGGCAGTTCTATTTGAAGACAGGAATCTGTAAATTTGGTGCATCCTGCAAGTTCCACCACCCAAAACACAGAGGTGGATCATCGAGCCATGTTCAACTGAATATGCATGGATACCCATTACGACTGGTTTGATTTCTCATATTAAATTTCTTTTTCATATGTCAAATGTCTGTGGATTATGATCCCGCCATCCATGTACCAGTCCACTGGTTTGTTTGTCAGTCTATATACGTGCATCCAGTCAATAATGCACACAACTGGGCATAATTCTGTATGAACAAAATAATTGTGGGTATTTGATTTTATAAACTGTTTGATGATATCTGTTGCATGCTTTTCTCGTATTTTGACAGGGTGAGAAAGAATGCTCCTACTATTTGAAAACGGGGCAGTGCAAATTTGGTATAACATGTAAATTCCATCATCCTCAACCGGCTGGTACTTCAGTTCCAGCATCTGCACCACAATTTTATCAGCAGGTGCAGTCTCCTTCAATTCATTTACCTGACCAGTATGGGACCGCATCCACCAGCTTTAGGGTGAGGGCTCCTCTGTTACCTGGTTCATACATGCAAGGGGCTTATGGTCATCTTCTGTTTTCCCCTGGGCTAGTTCCTGTTCCAGGATGGAGCCCTTATTCGGTAATCCTATGATCTTAATTTCTTTGAGATGTGGTGGGAATTGTTATCTTGTTTCTCTTATTCTGTCAATGGATTCTGTGCTTCAGGCGCCTGTAAGCCCTGTGCTATCTCCTGGTGGCATAACACAACTACCATCGTCAACTCCGACACTAGCTGGACCTTACCTTTCTTTTTCTTCTTCTGTTGGCCACTTGAGCAGTAACCATAAGGAACAAACATTTCCAGAAAGGCCTGGTGAACCTGAATGTAGACACTACTTAAGAACTGGGGACTGTAAATATGGTTCATCTTGTAAATATCATCATCCTCATGATCAAGTTGTGCCAAGAACAAATTGCATCCTCAGTCCACTTGGTCTTCCTTTACGTCTGGTATAGGAACACAGCCGTTTTTGTTTTATATGGCCTATGCTAAATCTTCAATTATTCAGAATAGACTCATTCATGTTGTTGAATAAATGTTAAATTCTCGGTTTATTATTTTTTAGATTACATTGCTTGAAATGAAGGTATCATGTCATGATGTTAATAATTTCCCATGTTTCAAAGAGTTTTCAGTTTATCCTGTAGTTATATTTTGTTGATAATTATCCTGTAGTTATATTGCATTGTAGTCCTTCCTTTCTTGTTTTTGACGACTATTTTGTGTTCTGCTGTTTGTGAGATTTATCGCTGTACTTTAAAATACAATTGAATGCTGTTGAGAGGTGCAGTTTCTATGCTTGCGGTTGTCTTGCTTTGAAAAGTATAATCTCTTGTACCATCTGATACGTACATAGTTGTCATGTACCCTGGGTTCAATTTAGGTCTGAATTACATAATTGCCTCATTTTTTGGTTGTCACAGGTTCAGATTTCAGAGCATTGCTAGTTCACAATCATTCAGTTAAGAGTAACTATATTAGATTCTGCCATGGTCATTGGGCATGCGTTCTGATCTCAGATGTGGAATGAGCTAGAGTTGGTAAAATAAGGTTTATGGGTGAGTCTGGGTGGACAAAACCTTTCTCATGATGGACCTGAGCTTTGGTTGGGATGGGAACTTGGTCTAGTCAACATGTGTAAATGCATAATTTGATCCCCTCATAATGTCATCTTAGGCATGTCAATAAATGGTTAATATTGAGCACATGTTTGGCATATCAACTTTTCGTAAACAATTTTTAGCACTCTTTGTGGCACTTGATATTGTTGAGATGCAGTCTCTGAGCACGTCAATATAGTTATTGTTGTTACAATTTCTTAATATTATGCATATTCATGGCAACAGGGAGCTCAACCATGTTCGTTCTATTTGCAAAATGGGCGCTGCAAGTTTGGGTCCACATGCAAATTTGATCACCCAATGGGAACATTGAGATACAGTCCATCGGCGTCATCTCTCATTGACGTACCAGTTGCTCCTTATCCAGTTGGGTCTTTGCTTGCTACTCTGGCCCCCTCCTCTTCCTCTGCTGGACCGAGACCTGAACTGATTTCTGCAACCAAACAGGATGCCTATTTGAGCAGAATTCCTTCTACTAGGAGCACATCCAGCAGTTCAGTTGGGTTGATCTTCTCTCAGACTGGATCAGTTCCCCTTTCTGATCTGTAATTTTCAGGTCAGACTTTTGTTCCTTTAAATAGTGGCAGAAACACAAAACAAAGTGGCGCGCTTCGTCGTATAAGTTGATCTGCAACAATGTTATCATTCACCATCTTGTGGATGTGGTATCCCTAGCCATTTATATATTCTCTTTGTAGGGCCGAGTAATTATAGTTCTGCAGAAAAGGTTTGCCAAGCAATCTGATTTAGTTTTTACTTAAGACCGTCTGTATGATCTTTTTCCATACCATCTATAGTATATCAATAAGCATCAAGAAGCAGGCCACCAGTGGCTTCTCCTATTTAGCTTGCAAGATAATTTGAGCAGATCATTCTGCCAACGTCTCATGGATCTTTGGATCTGGTCTTTATTTGGATTTTAAAAGTTTCTTGCAATGAGAATCGCGTAACACTTGGCAAGATTACTATCAAGTATCAACACCACTTCCTGGTAGTTTGCAGAAATTTTCTAGTTTTGAAGCCCTAGACTTGGCCCGTTGAATCCAATGGGGGCAGTTTTTTCGGGCCTAATCTTTTGGGGCATTTGTAGGCATGCAATTGTTCTGCTATTGTAATATCCGTAGGACTTCAATCACTTGTTAAGTTCTCGTCTTCCGCAAAGTGAGGAATATGTATTTCCTATATGAATGCTCTGTATTTATCTCCCTTTGTATTTGGTACGTACGTTGCATTTTTAGCTTGCTGTAAACTTCTAGGGTATACATTTAGTATTGCAATTCGAATGGGTGATGTTATTGTGTGCTCCATCGGACTTCAGCAGATTGTGTGCTTAAGAATCCTCCGAGCATCCCAAGTTCTAACATATTGACAACTTGGGTTGGCCCGATCAGAGTCGTTTCTAAAGATTGCTTGGGTTAAGCAGCCCAAATCCCATAAAAAGAATAAGAAGCACATAGAGCTTCATAACAATTCTCTTTATATTTATTTTTTGCTTCGTTTTTGTGCTTACTTTGATATATAGATATGAACTACTTACCAACATTTCCACTTTCAAATTATCCTTTCTCTTTAAAATTATTTTCATAACTGATCAAGTAAGGATCTCTACTCTTTTTCTGGGAAAAGGGTCTTGTTACTGCCATGATTGCATGATTTGAACTAGGACGAGAGGATAATAATTTCAAAACTTATTGAGCACTTTAGTCTTCTAGATCATTTTACAAAATTAGAGTTTGGAGTGGAAAAATCCCACGCTGCATATAGCTATTATCATGATTTTGAATGGGGTAGGATTTAAAATGGTGGGCTCACATGTTTTGTGTACATCATAATTGTTAGCCACAACGTTAGATATATTGGCGTTTACTTTCCCTTTTGCTCACTTCAACTATCAGGTTTCACAAAGCATATATCCAGCTTTTTAAACTTTGATACCTGTTACTCTTGGATTCCTGTGGGCTTCTTTCAATTTTGGGGGTTATTGTTGTTTCCTCAAATGAAAGGTGCACTCGATACCAGTGTATTGACCTTCAGACTTGCGAATAGTGCTAGAGTTTTTTTTAAAGGTGAAATCGTTTCAACGTCTAAAGATTGTGTCTAAAAAGAGAGATGCATTATCTTCTACTTGAAAGTGAGTTCCCCTCTACATTAGAGTGTATAACTTAAAATATATGCGGGGATTCATTCCCTGTTTAAAGAATATGAAGAGTTGAAATTTTATTGATAGTTGATTGCTGGTGGGTGTAAGTTGGTTGGTTGTTGAAAGGTGCAAGTCCTATCTTAGTAAGGAGTAGGTTGGTTGGCAGTTAAAGGACAGTCAAGTATATCATTTTCTCCATAGATGATAATATTCTTTTTAAGACCTAGATTTTAGGCATGTATGTAAATGTAGAAGTTTCACAATTGCTCTTCTTCAGGGCTGCACATTTATCATCTGAATACTCAGTCATTGCACATTAACTGCAGCGAAATCCTATGAAATTCGTAAAAAATGTCTCGCAATTGTGGCCCTAGGTTGTTGCTTAATGCCATACTAGTTGATACAAAGGTTATCTTGCGATACGAACTTTTACCAAAGTTGATCGCTAACACCCTTTGCACGACAATTTCGTTTAGGTCCGCTTAAGCAAGACTTCAGTCTTCAACAACTCTCGAAGTATTTACCTCGCATCCTTAAAGAAACAATGCTACGAAGACAATAAGAAAATAAAGGCAATAAGAAAACAATAGAGATACGGTGAGGTCTATATTATTTTCTCTCAAAATAATACAAGGAATGCCCTCTCGGATTGAATGAGGAGAGCAAAACTTGAATGAGCTATATATAAACACTCTAGCTTGAAAGGCAAGTTACATTCAAAATTTTACTTAAACTGAACTACCTAAGATCGTGCAAAGATCAATCTTTATTAGATTACATCACGTGGACTAATTGGATGATTCTTCCATCCAAGTAGGACTCTAATTGATAAGATAGAATCTACAAGACAACAAAAAGATAGAGTTTACGTTCAAATAGGAAACTAAAATCCTTATTCTCGAAGATCTCCACTATCTTCAAATGTTGAGTTTCACTGCAACTCTAACTCTTAGTTGTCGCCACATCATCTAAGATCTCCCCATGATCTCTATTTATTGATGATGCAGTATGATCTTGCCAAAGCCCACATAAAACACTAGCTTGATCCAATATTTCCCATAACAAATCTGCTAGTCGTGGTCCATAGGCCAAGTCCTTAGCTTGGGTCGAGTCAATCTCTTCAAGGTCTGAGATTTTACCAAAGTTCGCACCAATTCTGATCCTAGTCGCCCATGTTTGCCTTAGTATTTTCGCATTCCTCCCTCATGCATGTAAACTAGCTAACCTTCCACCTAAGGTGCATCGTGAAGGTTGTTGAGAAGTGGTCCGAAGTTTAAGGGTCTAACAAACATTCACTCAATGACCGAATTCACTCAGAAGAGAGAGCTTTGAGAGTTGAGAGCTTTTGGGGGAGTTCTAATTGTAAGGGCTTCAAGTATGGAGTTCCTTGTGAGTGGTTCGAGAAGGAGGTATTTGTATTTAACATTTTGTTGAGAGTTAATGAAATATTAGCTTCGGCTATTTATTATATCTCTTATTGCTTTCTTTACTCTGTTATACACTTATGTTATTTTGTGAGAGAAACACTTTGTGTGCGTGAGGCATTCAAGGGCTAACGGATTTGTTCAGTGACATTCACGCGAGAAGGCTAAATCTTGCTTAAATGGATTTAAATGGGATTGTCGTGCGAAGGTGGGCACGACTTGTGGTAAAAGTTCGAGTCCAAAGTAGATCTTTGTGATAGCTAGTATCAAAGCCTAATTTCGGTATGACAGTAAGCAACTTGACAGAACGAGTAACTAGGGTGGAGGCACTCATTGGACCGATTTCTGTGGGAGAAGAGGAGGCCCCATCCTATCAATCACGATTTAAGTCGATGGAGGATTAGGTTCGACAATTGAAACAACAGATGGCGGATTTGTTGAAGGCACACGAGCAGGCTCAGTTCTAGATCACAGTGCTGAGGCGTGCTATTGCAACAGAAGCTGGTCATGTGAAAAGCTCATCTCAAAACCTTCAACGATGAAGGTACGTAAATCTAAGGTGTTTAAGGGCGTGCAGGACGCCTTGGTGCTTGAGAATTTATTGTGGGATATGAAGCAATATTTTGCGGCTGCTAGGGTGCCCGATACTGAGAAGGTTAATGTGACGACCAGGTAATTAGATAGGGATTCCAAGCCTTGGTAGAGGACAAGGACCTCTGCGGAGATCAGTGCGGGTAGAACTCCCATAGATATATGGGAGCTCATGAAGAAGGAGTTGAAGGATCAATTTCTTTCGTTGAATACTTCATGTCTTGCGAAGGATGCCTTCAAGAAATTGAAACAAGAAGGTTCGGTAAGAGACTATGTTAAGTCTTTTAGTTCTCTATTACTTAAGAAAACATGTCAGATGAGGACAAACTCTTCAACTTTTTGTCCGGGTTACAACTGTGGGCGCAAATGGAGTTGCGGAGGAAAAATATAAAGGACGTGGCTGGTCCAATCACGACCGCTAATGCCTTGGTAGACTTTCGAGCGATGAAGGAAACTAAGGAAAGTTCCTCTAATTCTGTGAAGGGCAAATGCCATGCTCAACAGGAGAATACCGAGAGGGAAAAAGAAGAACAATTCCAAGAAGGGAGACTTCAAGAGGAAAAACAAGCAAAATGGTAGCTCCGAGAGTGAGTAGACGTCCTAAAAAAATGGCAAGATTGCTTGTTATCTATGTGGTGGATCACATTATGCAAGAGAATGTCTGAGAAAAGAGAAGCTAAATGCCCTGATAACCGAAGAAGAGGGAGAATCTTCAGATGATGCAACACTAAATCAAATTGTGTTGTTGAATGGAGTTAGTAAAAAACCTAGTCCCTATGACGATCTAATGTATGTGAGAATATAGGTTAATGGGATATAGGTGATCGTGGTGGTAGATACGGGTGCATCACATTCTTTCGTGAAAAAAAAGATGGCGCTCAAGTTGGGGCTTAGAGTGTCCAAGACCCTAATAAAGTTAAGAACTCATCTTGTGCCTTGCCATCACACGCTTGAGCACCAACAGATCATAGCTCATTTCCTCACGAGCCTTCATCTGTTTCTCGAGCGCTTTTATAGTTGCTTGAAGCTCCCTTTCCAGAGCTACAATACGTTTCAACAAAGGAACTACTCCGTCATCTGTCGGCCTAGAGACTCAAGAATCACCTCTATTCTGGTACCCCTTTCCGTCAGATTACTTCCACTAGCCATTGCGCTAAATTGGCTCTGATACCAACTGTCACAAAGGTCTGCTTTGGACTCAAACTTTCATCGAAGTTGATCGCCAACACCTTTGCACGACAAACCCGCTTAGGTCTGTTTAAGCAAGACTTCAACCTTCAACAACCCTCAAAGTGTTTACCTCACACCTTCGAAGAAACAATGCTACGAAGGCAATAAGAAAATAAAGGCAACCAAAAAATAAGAGAGATATGGTAAAACCAACATTTATATTACTTTCCCTTAAAAGAATACAAGGAATGCTCTCTCTGACTGAATGAGGAGAGCAAAACTCTAATGAGCTATATATAGGCATTCTGGCTTGGAAGCTAAGTTATATTCATAATCCTACTTAAACTGAACTGCCTAAGGTCGTGCTAAGATCACTTCTATCTCTATCATATTATATCACATGGACCAATTGGATGACACCCTCATCCACGTAGGACTCTAACTGATAAGATAAAATCTACAAGATAACAAAAAGATAGAGTTTTCATTCAAATAGGAACTAACATCCTTATCCTCGAAAATCTCTGCTATCTTTAGATGTTGAGTTCCACTGCAACTCTAACTCCTAGTTGTTGCCACATTAACCAAGATCTCCCCACGATCTCTATCTGTTGATGATACAACATGATCTTACCAAAGCCCACATAGCACGCTGGTCTTATTCAATGCTTTCCAGAACAAGTCCGCTAGTCGTGGTCCATGGGCTAAGTCCTTAGTCCATCAAGTCCTTAGCCTGGGTCAAGTCAATCCCCACAAGGTCTGAGACTCTACCAAAATTTGCACTAATTCTGATCCTATTCGCCCATATTTGCCTTAGTATTTTTGCATGCCTCCCTCATGCGTGTAAACTAGCTAACCTTCCACCTAAGGCACATCGTGAAGGTTGCTGAGAAGTGCCCCGAAGTTTAAGGATCTAACACTAGTCCCTCAACGTGATTCATTTTCCATTAGAAAATCAAACGAGACTAACCTGCAATATATCTTACTTACACCCTATAAGACCAAGTAGACTGCTCTGAGCATAAGTCCATCCCTACACTAGGTTTAACTTTGATGTCGCATTTTAGTGATAATGGCTCGATTAATGAATCTCCTATCAGTTCGTGATCTTCATTTAAGATTGAATCTAAAACTTCTTCCAAGGGGTAGACAAACTTAGGGGGACTTAGATGTTGAGGAGTGGTCTTTGACCATATAGTGATTATGAAGGAGCATCAATCAAAATATGACGGAAGATGAGGCATGCAGATTTTGAAGACCCGATGTCCAAGTTCAACATTCTCCATTACACTCGAGTAGAAAAAAACATTTGAGTTAAAGAGGGCATGCTTTCCTAAATTTAGGGAGATCAATGCATATTTCAATATTTTCAAGAACATAACGAGGTTTTCGTTTCATAATGTGGTGTACAAGATTGCTGGTAATGCATACTAGCTACACCCACATTCCTAGGGCATAACTTTTGAAAGTATTGTTTTTATATACAATAACTCAAACGTGTCGAAAAAATAAGTAAAAGGTAAAACTTGTCTCTAAAAATGTCATAAAATATATAAGTTAACTCCGACTGTTATGTGTAGTACCAATTCACTCCAAATATTTTTAAAATAGAGCAATTTACTTTAAAAAATTACTTCCTCATTTTTTATTAGTTAGAGGTGCCGCTCTCGTTATTTGAAAACATATAAGATGTTAAATCAACGATTATGTCGACCTAGCAGCTAACATGTCATACATTATTTAATTTTATTTTAAAGAATTTTAAATATATTTTTTAAAAAATAAAATAATATTACTAATCCAATTAAACTCAAAATACCTAACACCCATATTTTAAGAATCCCTACCCGATACTTATCTTTGTATTTTTCTGCTAAACTTTATGAAACCTTCTTTCTTCTGGCAAGGAAATCTCACTTGTCAGCACCTTTGCATGACATTATAATCTGTCCATTCTTATCCTAAATAATTATAGACATTCACTTCCTTTTATTTGTAAACTCTAACAAATTAAGAATTTTTTATTCTCTCACAGATTCTTATGCGAGAGGTAAGTTCTTAAGAAAAGAAATAATTCCCTAGAATTGATGGATAAAAACATTGAATGAATTAATAAAATTTTAGTTCAAAACATCACTTTTCAATCACTTGTCAAGGTATGTATATCTTTTCCGAAACACACTTGATTAAGTTCTCTTACAAAACTTTAAACCAAAATTTTTGGCAGCAACAACCAAAGCCCCTTCATCAAGTGATTCTACTTCGTGCTTAATTTTTCTTATCTCTTTATTCTTCTTAGGAACAACAAACTTGCAAACTACTAATACCGGAAAAAATAATAATATGACATCTACATTAGGTTCTTTCACAAAATTGCATCTATATGATGACTATCCTCAAAACTAAATCCCTTTATTACTAGTTTCAAATCTTTCTCATCTTTAGTTGTAACAACTGTCTCTAGTTGAATTTTGGATGCTCCTATGCGATTCTCCTATGATTTACAACCTTCGCTTCTATTTATGGAACTATTTAGATATTTATGAATCCTAGTCCTCTAAGTCTAGAGCCATTTATTTTAAAGATGGGGGAAGAAAGAAAGTAATTACAGAGATTGGGGAAGAAAGACGAAGATGAGTGTTAGGCTAGGAATTTCTAGAGTATAAGTATCGAGTATTTTGAATTTAATTAGATTATTACAATTATTATTTTTTATTTTAAAAATTTTAGAAACCTTTAAAGAATAAAAATTAAATAATAAATGACATGTTAGTTACCAGGTTAGCACATTTGCTAATCTAGCAGGCCATATGTTTTCAAATAATAAAGTTTTTATGTCCAACTAACAAAAGTTGTTGGAGTAACTCTTTTTCGGACAAATTATTCTATTTTATAAATTTTAGGGGTGAATTAGTACCATAAATAACAATAGGGATTAACTTAGACATTTTATGAAATGTTAAGGGGCAAATTGTACCCTTTTATTGAAAAAAATATTTTAGGCAATCTAGCCTTAACCAAAGATGGGACTTCTGGTGTTCTCTAGGAGTACCCATGAGTAAAAAAGGAAGTTCATTTTATTCATTTTAAAATATGAGAGTAGATGGAGCTTTAGGTTCATATGAAGTGAGATAAATCCTCACTTCAAATAAAAGGTATAAGGATCGTTTAATATTAGAAGGAAAAAATCCTTCTGACAAAATTGTCTCTTTTACCCTTAGATATGCAATGTTAAAGGAAGAAGTTGAATTAGTTATTGGTATCTTAGATGAAGAAACACATAAGATATTTTCTTTTTTCATTTGGATTTCCTCCATATCTTTAGCCATTTACATTGAATTTTCATAATTGTAAATATAAATTTAATAAAGCTTATTGTCAAGGTCAATAAGAAAGGGAATTATATCGACTAATAATATGGGTTATGTTGAAGCCTTAGAGGGAGTAATTGCCACAAATCCTAAACCTGAGGTAACTCAACCTTTAATTAGGAAGTTAGGGGCATAAAATGTCTTCTTCCTTAATTAGAATATGTGGAATACTTACTCTATGTTTGGATGAACGAGGTCGAACCATACATCTATAGTATCCTATGTTGGACCCCGGTCTTTAAGTGAAATTTAGAAATATTAAATGAACTTAAATGAGTGTTTTTGTATATGCATTGTGTGATAGATGTTATTGTGCTTTAAGAAAAATTGATGAGAAAAGAATGGATTGGTTTTGATGACTTTGATATT
>JANVCL010000004.1:8448664-8460264 GCA_026546855.1 Erythroxylum incrassatum
GGTGATTATGGCTTAGGGAATTTTAATTTGGAGGAAAGAAGGAAGAAATGGAGAAATTGATGCTTTGGACAAGTTTCTAGCATGGATATGAGGTGGGTAATATGTTTATATTTTGAATTATAAGTTATGTATTGATTTTCGAAAAATCAAGAAAGTGAAAGAAAGGGTTTTCGAATTTTATTGTTTCCGAATGATTTTGAAAAATTGTTACAAAGGTAAAAATTCATTGTTTTACATGATTTGATAAATTGATAAAATTTCTGAAATTCATTATTTATGAATGAATTGATAAATTATGAAAATTTTTACATTCATTGATTTTTGAATGATTTGATAAAATTGAAATAATTGTTAAATTCATTGTGTTTGAATGCTTTAATAATTGCTATAAATGTTGCATTCTTGAATGTTTGAGAATGTGTTATGTGAATTGGAATGAGATTGTGAATGTTTGAATGAATATGTGTTTGATTATGACATGATTATAAGATTTTAGTTTTTGAAAGATGCCTCCGGACAGTTTGATTTCAAGTATGAAATATGTTATGTGAGTTTGGTTAGGTCCCATAAGTTGAGTCAAGTGCACTTGTCTTCTTTTTTTATAGGCTTCGCTCACCTGCCTGCTAGTGGCATTGGAGCTCCGATTTCGGACTCCCATAAGTTCACAGCTACACTAGACTGCTATGCGGGAAAGTGTAGTACGTTTTATTCATGACTACACAAGACCGCTATGCGGAAATGTGCAGTACGTTTCGTTTTGGACCGACCCAAACCATTTATGATGTGTTTATGTGTGTTTATTTCTGTTAATAAATGTGATGCATTCATGTTTTGGATTGGTTCATGAATTCTTTGATAAATTGAGAAATTTTGAAAAATAAACATTTGATGAATTTTTCTGCTGTAAAATTTTTATAAAATGGCACAAGTTTTAGAAAAATGGTTTTTGCTTATTTTTCGATGTATAAACATGTTATCCACGAGCTGTAAAGCTCACCCCCTTTCATCCTCATCTCCAAGTAATCAAGATGGAGATCGGATGAAAGAAAGCCAAGACGTCTGTTCATTATGTTGATGTTTGAAATATTCAAGTTAGATTTTTGTAAAAATAAGAGCTTAGGTATATGTTGAGTATTTTGGAGATCTTTTGTATCTTTGTATTTTAGTTTATGATTGATGATGTATTTGTGGCTTGAAAATACCACTTTTGTTTGGTGATGTATTTCTTTTGGAGTATGTAAATATATTATGGATGTGTTTATCTATTAGAAAAGTGAATTATGGTTGATTATGAATGGGATTGATTGTGTTTGTTTATGCTGAGATTTCGGACAGGAGGTCCAATGATTGTGTGATTGAGCTGGAAATATTGAAGTGTCTATTGTGTATGAATTGTGTATTTATGAATATGTGTATTAAGTGTCCTTTGGCAAAAAGAAAAGAATAATAAGATTCTGATTATTGATGAGTTTTGATTGATGTGGAAGAGTTCAGTGTATTGAGGGATGGATGATTTTCCAATTGAAAAAGTGTATTGTTTTGAATAAAGATGAATAAGAATTGAGATTTGATTGTGGATGGATTACAAATGGAAACTTGAATTCTTTTGAATGATGAAAAAGAAAAAAATTTACACCGATTCGGATTGGTTTAGTCTTAAGGTTTCCAACGCGACGCTTTTCTAAAATATTTGTTCACGGATGTCGGAGTTAAGTTTTTGTTCGTAAGTGATTTTGTTTTAGGTAAATTCGTGTGTTTGCTTCTGATTCTTTCGCTTTAAGATTCAATGTCCGTCGTTTGTTTCCGCTTTGCTTTTGGTTCCGTTCCGCACGTATTTGCTTTTGATTCGCTTAAGCACTTTGTCTTTTTTTTTATTCCATTTTTTGTTTTTTCAGTTGGGGTCCGGTTTTGAAATCGGGGACCAACATCCTACTTCTCCTTGGCAACCACAAGTATCTTAATAAGGGCATGTAAGAATCCTTCCAATTGTTAATAAGGCATAACATGGTGAGAATAGGCCTATATTAATCATTAATATTTTAGCATTGGTTCTTTTACTAAAATTTTCTAGTTTGCATTCTTATAGGCCTTAAGCTCATTATTTGTATGTATTGAGAGTGAAAGATGAATCAGAAGCAATCTGATTGGACGCATGGTCAACTTGCAATGTATAATAAAGAAGTTTATTGGGACCCTTATAATGTTGCAAGAGGAGAAAGAAAAGGAGTTCACAGAGTTGGAGTGAAAACTTGAAGAACTTCAGAGAAATTTTTAGACATTAAATGGTGTGAACAAGATGTTAGAGGAAGTTGTCAAGGCTTATGTGATTACTAAATATAAGTTGTAGGTCTGCCGAATCTTTTTAAAAAGCAAGAAATTAGGATTGTTCGAATATGCAAAGATGACAGATTCCTTTATGAATGAATTCAATGGATTATGAAAGTTGTTGAAGGTTCATCCTTGATACCTATCGATGACAAGATTACAAGCTTGCTTTAAGATGATCGTCAATTTGATGCTTTCTTAACTGATGATGAGGAAACCTCTAAGGCCTTATTTTCTCCCCCTATTTGTGCAACAATACATTTATTTTCTTTTCATGTCTTTTACATTAGATATTAGAGGCCACGTACTTTGATTTTTTTAATAGAAACATTGATATCCCTTTCTAGACATGTGCATGCTATTATTTTATTATTTTCATGCTTCTGTAGATGCTTAATAGTAAAGCTACAATAATTTGAGCTTATTCTTTATACTTTTCAATTACAATTTCTTTTCCTTCTCTTCATCCTTTTTAAAATGAAATGTAAAGTTATTAGTGAAAGAAGCAGAGGTGTTTAATGTGTTTATATTTTATATGTCATTTGATGTTAAGTTATTTAGTATTTATCACTTTTATGTCATGTTTTGTATGAATTACATGATGTTTTTTTAACGTTTCATTAATTGTCTTATAGGTAATGATATTAAGGAGAAAAAATGGAATTGAGTGTAACTTTCTTTACAATTATCCAATTAAAGATATTTTAAATTCATTTGAAAGATAAGAAGATGTACAACAACTTTATAAAAGACATTAAAAGTTCATTCCAACTTGAAGATTTTGAAATGTAGAGAAATTAGTAGAGAAGGCTATAATAGGAATTATACTTACTAAGGAAACATGCACCTATTTTCTATGAAGTTCAAAGAAGTTGAGACATGGAACAAAATTGACATCAAAGTGGTGTATGTGACCAGCACTGAACTTATCGTGCTTTTATGAATAGACTTACATAAAAAAATTGGTGTTAGTTACAACTTGGTATCAAGCACTGGTTACACGATAATTCATGGTGTATAAAGTTTTAGAATAAAATTGACGTTGGTGTTATTGCTAGTCCAGCATGCATAATTTATAAGAATGTGATATTTCTTAAGTTCAAGTATTATGGGACTTTTGCATTTGTAACCCTAATTATAAATACTTATATTAGGTTTAACCTTAAGCTATGTTTGGTTAGAAGTAAGGTTTTAATGGAATGAAATGATCTATAATGAAATGAAATGTAAATAGATGTAATATTAGAAAATTGTTGTTTGGGAGGGATGGAGGGTTCATAATGTAATATAGTGAAATGTTTAATGTAAGAAGCATTTATAATGTAATATAGTGAAAAGTTGTTTATCATTTTGCATTCCATCCTAAACCTCCCAAATTGGAGGTTTCTCATTTTTACTGTTTAGGATGGAATAAGATGTAATATGAAACCCTCCTCTTCCACCTCATTCCATTATAAACTTTTATCACAAATGATGGAATAATATTACATTCCATTCCATTAATAAAATCCTAACCAAACATAGCCTTAGGGACTTTTAGAAGTTGTTTAACAGCCACCTTGATTTTGCTTTCATAGTTTTAGTCTTCTTAACATTGAAGGATGATTCAGAGTAAGATTAGAGGAGTCTGCAACAACTTCTCTTATTCTTTCCTTCTACTTTATCCTTAAAATTGAGATTGAATTATTGGTTTTCTACTTTCATTATATTTAGTGGCTAAATATCCTAGTTAGGGTTATAGATGTAGATTTTAATAGATCTTTCAATTATTAATGCCTGATTTGATTGTCTATTAGTTGAATTTATTCTCTTTGCTCTTAATTGTTAAGTTTATGTTTGGCCATCATAAATTTAATATGAAGAATTGTATAAAGGATAGAGAGATGAAGTGTGATTTATGCATTTGGAGAATAAACACTTTAGCACTAGAAAACGAAAGTATTCTAGATTATTATGATAATTAAATAGATTAATTATGCTTAATGAATTTGATTAGGTTGAATTGCATATTGAGATGTGGTAGTTACCTAATCAGATATACTCATGTGCCTCGAGTGAAAACATAGATACTTTAGGTTAATTTTTACTTGAACCTAGATAATCAATCTTATTTTATAATTAAAATTCCATATAATTGAACCTCGAAACCCTAAAATTTGCTTTATTGATTTTTCTTTACTAGTCTATTTGCATTATTTTCATTAGTTTAGTGAATTAATTATTTCTTATAATCTTTTAATTTATTTAGTTTTGTTATCTAACTAGGATTAATAGATTTAGAGACATAGTTCATATGGGATCGGTAATTTAGATTTACTTCAGTTGTAATTAATTGTTACAATTGACTCTGTATACTTCTAAATTCAGTACACCAAGTTTTTGATGACATTGCTGAGGAATTTTATAACTAGTATTTCTATTAATCTTAGTTTATTTTTATTTTATTTTATTTTTACTTTTGTTTGTTTCACGTAATTAATGTAAGATAGGATATCCAAGAATGACAAGTTGGACATCCTAGGTCAATTTGATCCTAAAATTGAACTAATCTACAAACAAAACAAAACAAGAAGGATAGAAAAGCTTACTGCTAATTAAGAGAATATTGATGTGGATATGGAACATTATCTATAAAGGATGCACATGTGGGACATCTCTTTTCCTGTAATTAGTGTGAGTCCTTCAAATGTTTGACTGGGTCAAAGGGTGAGGAACTATAAGCTTAAGCAAGTACATCTCCACTCACACTCAACTTTTAGTGGATCACTTGATGAAGGCACAATCACATTTATAAAGGAGTTTTATTCGGTGATCCAAACACTTTTTCTAAAGGACCTTACATAAGACGAGCTTCAGATGAGATGTTTTCTATATTGCATAAGAAAGCAAGTAAGAACCTAGCTGCTATATATTGAGGTGAACTCTTTTAAGAAGTGTAATAAAGTGTATGGTGCATTCATGTTAAGATTATTCCTACCATAAAAGACCATCAAATTGATGAGGTAGATTTAAAGCTTTACATAGAAAGAAAGGGAAACATTATATGAAACTTGGAAAAGATACGAAGCTCTGCTTAGTTAGTGTCTACGTTACTAATATTCATTGTAGCTGGTAATGTAACTCTTCTACAATGGCTTCATACTAATATGTCAGACCTTGGTTGATACAACTACATATGAGATAATTTACACAAAAACTACCAAAGAGGTCAAGGAGATTAGTGAAACTTTAGCAAGGAATTCATTAATCAAAGTTGTAAGGAAAAAAAGCATCTCTTTACGAGGTTTAAGAAATTTTACATTTAGCATCAAATGTAGCTAATCTTTCAAATTAGGTGAAGATACTTTTTAACCAAGATATGGGTAACAAAAGGCATATTATTAGTATGGCATATATGATCATCCTTCCTATACATGTGTGAACATAGAGGCAATCTAAAACTACTATGAATAGACAAATTACATGGCTACCTATAGAGGAAAGAAATTCTCATACATATACATAGGGATAAAGGAATCATTTAAATCCCTTATAGAAAGAGTAAGGACATGAAGTAGGCAGATCTGTAAAACCACCCATGTTCTAACAAAGACCTTATTTTTTTTATAGTTGCCATTACCACAGGACAACACTATATAATATACATTTAAGTATTTTATAAAAAATAGGTAACTTTGTGAAGCTTGAAAAACTAGTATAGTCAAATAGTGCATCCATTTACAATATAGAGATGCAAGTTACCTAATTGGTTAAGGCGAAAAGTGAAAGAGGTTAAGGATGACCTTCTAATAGCCATAAGGTAAACCTTACAAATCAAGTGTGTGCCATTAACTAGAGGAGTAGTAAAATACTTGAAACTGACACCATTAGAAAGAAGGGAACACAATTATTAGGAAAGCTTAACGAAGAGCAATTAAAAGTACTAGCATCAGTCTCATCTACATCTAGCGCAAGTTTTGGTCTAGATCAAGGTGACAATTGGGATAGAATAAAACTAAGGACTTCATTTTCAACCAATGCCAATCTTGAGTAGATAAATAAATCCTTTATTAAACCCTACATTCCACCCATTATATGCCCTCAAAGGTTAAATAAGAGGAAAGATGAAGATAACTTTAAGAAGTTCCTAGAGATCTGCAAGAAGTTACATATCAACATACCATTCGTTAAAGCATTGCTCAAATGCTATCTTATGCAAAATTTCTAGAGGAGATTTTCTATGACAAAAACAAAATTAAAGATGCTACAATGTCTTTAACTAATGAGTGTGGTACAATCTTATAAAATAAGTTACCTCCAAAGCTAAAGGATCTAGGAAGTTTTGTGATTACTTGCCATTTTGATGCTTCCGATAATTACAATTGTTTATATAATTTAGGTGTTAGAATTAATCTAATGCCTTTGTCTCTTTTAAGGAAGCTTGAAATTGGAGAATTTAAGCCTATCATGATGTCACTCCAACTAGTGGATCAATCTGTTAGATATCCATTTGGGGGTTAATGAAAGACTTACTTGTTAAAGTAGGATAAATCATCTTTCTTGTTGGTTTTTAATTATAAATATAGTGTATGATATTAGGGTCTCTATCATCTTAAGGGGATCATTTCTAGGGGTGATAATTAGTGTAGATAAATGTAAGCTAACACTAAGTGTGGGGGATGAAAAGGAGGAGTTATATTCAAGGCCTTGAAAGGGTATACCTTTGACGATACATGTCACATAATTGATATCATTAAATCCATTGTGCATGCTGCTTTGCTTAAAATTATATATGTAGAGCTTTTAAAAGCATATTTATCTTTAATAGTTGATGATAAGAAGGAGGAGTCAAACATTGTGGATTATGCTTTTAGGTTGGAAGGAGAGGGTACGCTTGTCAAGTTTTTTAAAATTTTAAAAATTTAGAAAAAAGCCTAAACCTTTATCATTTGCATAAAAAACACCTACACTTGAACTAAAACAACTACCTCTTTATTTACGTTTTGTTACTTAGAGAACATAATATATATTATGTTATTATTTCTTCTTTTTTGAGTTTTGAGTAGAAAAACAAATTGCTTAGGGATTTAAGTGAGCACAAGATGGTGATTGCATAGACCATCTATGATATTCACAAAATTAGTCCATCTTTGTGTTCTATTGAATACTTATAAAGGAAAACCACAAGTTTAGTGTGGATAATCAATAACGACTCAATCCAAATATGAATGAAGTTGTACGTTTTGAGGTAATCAAACTTTTGGATGCGAGAATTATTTATCCTATTTTTTATAACTTTTAGGTGAGTCTGGTGTAGGTTATATTTAAGAAAGGAGGTATAACAGTGTTAACCAATAAGAAGGATAAGTTAATCCCTATTAGTTAGCATCTTTTAAGTGAATGTGTATATTTGTTACCATAATGTTACATTCTATTTTATATGACATTTAGTTTGAATCTTTGAGATGAATATGCATAACTGTTAACACAACATTGTGTCTTATTTTATATAACGCTTGATTTACATCTTAGGAGAAAGTGAGCAGTTGTTAGGATAACACTGCATTATGTTTTTACATGGCACTTGGTTATTATCTTTTAGGAGAATGTATGCAACTATTAACATATAATTATGTATTCTTTTGCATGACACTTAATTCATTTCTTAGGCATATGTCCATAGTTATTAACACAACGTTACATCTTGTGTTACATGAAACTTAGTTCTTGTATTAGGAATGTGCATAGTTATTAGTACAATATTGCATTTTGTTATTTAATAGTTGATAAAGCAATATATAAATAAACAATATTTTCAACCTAAACTTGATTTATAATAACGGTGTAAATGCATTTGATTTTATGTTCTAAGCAACATTATTCCATTTAGATATGCTAGTTTGTAGGTGCCAAGCTTGATAATTTCTATACCTTTTTGCCATAGGTTTGCTACCTATGTTAGCTTTGTTAGGATGGATATTTAGGGAGTTCTTGATTTAGAACTCACTCACCTTTAGGTCTCTACTGATTATCATATTAATAACTTTAGTTCTGGTAGACTCGACCGATAACTATCTTTATCATCTATTTTGGCGAATGTGACCTTGCCCTCCTATGCTCACTTGTCTTTTCTCCATAGGCTTATGAAACATAAACTCACCTAAATTTTGTTTCTGAAATTAAAAATTGAAACCTTTATTGAAATCTTATAGACCTTTATGTCGTGTCCATATTCTATATGGATATCCTTTTGTTTAGGTCTTTATGGAGGGGGTTTTGGGGTTGAAGTGGTCTTTTTTTAGACACAATCTAAGATCTTACCCACGAATACATTTATTTGAGGTAAGTTTGCATTCTCTTTTCTATGATCATGTTATGTATGTTGTCTCTCGCACTTTTCTCATTAGTTTGCTATATGGGAACCTCCTTACCCATCTTCATTATGTTAGCACTGCCTAACTATTAGACATATAAAGATCTATTTGCTTCCCCCAATTCAATAAATATCTAGACATTATATTGAATTTCTAAAGGCTCTATACCTCATTTATCAATAATGATCTTCATAAAAGCTGATGCTTACGTAAGCCCTTCTTATAAGGCTACTGTAACTATAACAGGATTTATGTATAAAATGTGTATTGCCTCTATATTAAACCTTTGTGTGAAATGTTGTAGTTTTTTCTAAAAATATATTTGGACAATGTTGAAGAGAATTATGGAATCCTTAGGCATATGCTTATTGCTCGTGCAATGTGACTTAAAGCAAGTTCTAAGTTGTATCAACTTTGCAATAGATAGGGTATGACATTAATCCCTTGTAGTGCGTATCAACATTGATAAGAAGCCTAACTTTTTAGGATTTCTTTTAAAACCTCATATAAATTCATGATCTTTTGTAACAAATTATCTGATTAGTTGCCAAGCTATTATATGTTTCTAGGGCTAACAATTTGAACTTTAAAGGCAACGACTCATTCGTAACGATTGGAATGAAATGGCTATCATGGTTAAGCTCTTAATGATTCTTTTGTGACATATTTGAGGTTGGGGCATAAGAAATACTATTTATTCACAATTGCCTTATTGAATTTCTTGTGTGCTAGTTTGAAGGTTTTTCTTTATCAATAGGTTCACTTTTATCATGCATCAACTTAGTTATAATCTGTATTTGTTAACACAATTGTATGAACATTTATACTTTAGATTACTGGCTACTGATGGGGCCTTCATTGTTTCCTTGCCATCATCAAATGCCTTATACTTGGTTTTTGGTTTACACACATCATTGAAAATGTGTAGGATGACATGAATTTCCTTTTTGTTCTTCATATTGTTAGGTTCCAATCACAACACTTACAATTTCAATCAAGAACAATCAACTAACCTCAAGTAATTCAATCATAACAAGCAAATAGCCCAAGTGATATAGATGAGATAAAAGTAAATAAAACACCAAATATAAGTAAAAACCTATTAGTGTAATGGGAAAAACTACAGGATAAACTAAAGGTAAATTCACTAAATTAAATAAAGACTTGTAAGAGTTTAAGTTTTAAGTTATTGACCCCAACTCAAAACATTGCCAAAATACAATAATAAGTGATCTTAACCAAATTTTCAAAGAAAAGTAAAAATTAATATCCCAATTCATTTCTACTTTTAATATAATCCGGAAACATGAAACCCTAAGATTTCTTATTGTTGAAGAATACCAATTTTAGAATAAGAAAGACTTCTCTGTTATTTCACTACTTTACCCTTTCCTTTTTTGGTATTCTTTACACTCTCTACAAGATGCCCCACATGTTTTCCCTTTTATACTTTAAAATATGGTTTTTATATAGCACATGGTCACCTAAACATCAGCGTATAGTGACTATGTCCCTTAATCTTTAAAATAATAGAGATATATGGTTACAGTAAGTTACATAGTTAGTAATAACGACCATGTCCTCTACTTATGCCGTCATGTTTGAATTTACACGAATGTGTCTGATCTTGAAGCGTTGCCTTTAAAGTTGCATATGGTTACAAAAACTTATACACTTTGCACATATGATCATGTACAATAACAACGTAGGCATGTCTGATCTTACCATAGGTATGTCTATCTTCGACCCTTATCTTTCACCCCGTACATGGTCACAAAAATATACATAAGCTTCACATGAAGTTGTGTCTACTAAGGATACAGACATGTTCAACCCAACACAAGCTTGTCTCCCAAAAATAGTATTAATTCAACAGTTTTCTAACTCAGATTCTCCCATCTATCATTCCCTATGTTTCATGAAGGCATCTAAGTGCATCAAAATCCATATTTGTTTTAGAATGGAGCAAAACTCACAACATCTTTCCCTCTAGCCCATTTTGGAGGAGAAATAAATAACCCAATTGTTTCATTGAAAGCAATCCTCACGAGCTTATTATAAAACTCAAGCTTGCTCCTGAGAACTACCTACCATAATATATTAGCACCGTTTTTGCTATGTGAATCTGCTACATATTACTACTCAACCACAAATCGAAACCAATGATACCTAACATTAATGTGCTAAGTACGAGAATAATACATAGAATTTTTGCTCAAATCCATAACATTTTGACTATCACAAAATACCACATACTTATCTTATTTCACATCTAATTCTTGAAGGAATTGCCTTAAACAAATCATCTCCTTTCTTGCTTCCACAGCTACAATGTACTTCGCTTCAATCTTAGATCAAGCTACAGACTTCTGGACCTTAGATTTCCAATAAATGGCTCCCTTGTAAATTATAGCAAATAACCTAAAGTGGATTTCTTGTTATCAAGATCTCCAATCATGCCCAAATATGTACACTCACCATTTGTTGGATCCGGTTTCCATATGCCAACTCTTGCTTTCATGCCACATATGTTGGACCCCGCTTGTTTCCAGAGTCCAACACTTGCTTCGATACCACTCATGTTGGATCCTGTTTGAATTTTGGAAATCCAACTCTTGCCAATAATCATCATACTTAACTTGAGTATGCATATTACCTTGTAGGGGTATTTCCATGAACTCTTGTTAGCCGTCTTCCGATAAGGGTGGCGTGCCCACAACAGTCAAATATCAAAACAAACCTATTTTTCTAACTTAACCCTTTTTACAAGGAAGTAAAAAATAAACATACACAATCAAACTACTTCAATTCATTCTTTCATTACTCAAGCAACAGAGTTTGAAAAACTTTATTTACAAATCAAAAGCCACACCATTGGCTTAATACATAAATACAAAATAACCAATGTAGCAAATCCTTTAT
>JANVCL010000004.1:8480037-8494831 GCA_026546855.1 Erythroxylum incrassatum
AAAGGCAAAATGCCTTATGCTTATGTGAAAAATGTGTTACCTATGATCAATGTGAAATTGTGACATATGTGTATTATAAATTGTTGTGTTGCTTGGATTGAGTGAACCATCGATGATGGTTAACCTCACTGAGTTCGCAATACTTACCAAAATTGCAACGTTATATTTTCAGGACCGAGAGTAGACTCCTAGCTACAGAGGGACTTTTCTAACCGTGTAGATTGTTCTTGGTGAGAGAAGTCATGGCTCACAGGTCGGTCAGCTGAGACTTTTGGATGACTTAGATAGATCTGATCTTTTTCCTCTTCCATATAACATTTTGTACTATATTTTTGGATTTATGTACAGACAATACAGGACGATAGACGTGTAAACTTTTGATTTTGATGAAATGAAATGATGAAGAGTTGATTTCAAAAATATTCTGATTTTTCTATTGATGCTTTATAGATGAATAATGTTATGATGCCATGTGAAGTGAACGTAGTTATCGAACGTAGCTCACCCTTTTCGTAAGATAGGTACCAGAATGACCTGCAGACGTCCCGGTGTGTACCATACAGTAAGGGGCGTTACAATTTGTCAACAATTTAAAACAATTCTATCAATTTCAGATAATAATTTCAACACATCAATGAAAATCAAGTCCAAAATATATGCAATTTAAATGACTTAACAGTTTCTACCTTTTATAACTAAGGCTTTGATGCCAGTTATTAGACTTCAATCACAATACCCACTATATCAATAAAAAACAATCAACAGATCTTAAACAACTCAATCATAATTAGCAAAAAACCAAAGCAATATAGATGACTGAAAAGTAAATAGAACATCAAATATATTTGAAAAAGCCTCTCCTATAGAGGAAGCAACTATGAGCTAAATCTAAAAGTAAATCTACTAACCAAATAGCGACTTACACGAGTTTAAGTTTTAAGCTATCGACCTTAACTTGAAACACTACCATAATATAATAATAAAGGATCCCAACCAAAGTTTAAGAGAAGAGTACAAATTAATATCTCAAATCAATACTAATCCCAATCTAATCCTAAAACATCAAACCCCATGATTTTTGATTGTTGAAGAGTACCAATTTTGGAATAAGAAAGGCTTCTTTACTCTCTCACTCCTTGACCCTTTCCTTTTTCGATATTTTTTTTCATTCTTTACATGATGCCCATACACTTTTTCCCTTTTTTACTTTAAAAATAGGTCTTTATATCAGAAATGGTTTCCGACATGGCTGCGTACAATGACTGTGTCTCTCAATCTTCAATAATCGCAGAAACGCACAGTTATAGTGAGTTACACAGCCAATGGCCATGTCCTCTACTTACACAATCGTATCTAATATTGAAGCATCGTCTTTTAACTTGCACATGGTTACAAAAACTTACACGGTTTGCACAACGACGTATTTAGCAAGGACACAGGCTTATTAAATATGCTTTTAACCTTTTTAATGCTAAATATCATAATCTATGAAAAAGCACAAATTAATTTCCTATTGTAATAATGTTAGTAATAAAGTAAATAAATTGTATTATTGTATGCAAATATTTTTAAAAGTCTTACAAACTTTGGTAACGTTTAAGCTTATATATTTTTTAAATTTAGCTTTTAAAAAATTAAAATATATAATTCATATTTTTCAAATTTTCTCAGAAATATTCTAACATTTGTATAAGATTTAGGTCAAAAGTTTAAATGTTAAAATGTTTCAGAATACTTGAGTTATATCATTAATTGAAATATGCAAATATATTTTTTTTGACCGATAATTAAAAATAATTCTTCCAGTCAACTAAACCCCATTTGACTTAAAAGTATAGACAACAAGCTCACAGGTACTTGATGCTAAACTAAGGTGGACCACTTGGGATTTCCTTTCTCATGTGCATGTGTAATTATCTTTCAACTAGTAAAGATAAAGCTGATGAGAAGCAAGATGTATAAATGCTCTTAAACACTTGATTAGTAAGGCATCACTCACTGGGTAGGAACAAAAGCACGTAGTGACGGGACCATCATTGCTACCTGATCGTGCGATCCAACAAAATAAAAGTAATAGTACGTTTTCTAGTTAAGAGAAAGCGAGGTATGATAAGAGTTTTGGTTAGTTCATCTTGATTTAGAAACTAGAGATCATAGTATGAATCTCCTTCACACACATTGGGCACAATTGCCTCGGATCAAGTGAAGCAGTTGTTACCTTTAGCAGGAAGGTTCCGAGTAGAAGAACGCATTTAGGACTTTCTCATTATTTATTTTCTTCAAAAGCTTGGCGGCCTAGAACTGACTTATGATCTCCTGTACAAAACAGTTTCTGAATCGTTATGCCCGTATTATCCCCATTTGTATTCGCCAATTATCCGAGGCTATTATCTGCAATTGAAAACTTCGATATATTTTAGGTAATGTGTTTGTGATCCTCTTTATAAATTGTAACCCAACACCATCATCTTAAGTTTCCACTTTCATGTGCTTTACACATGAATATAATGTAGAATTAAACTAAGCTATAGGTGGGTAGCTTTCTTACCCATGAGGCCATGATTATATCAACCCAAAAGCACTGCAACCATTCAGGATTCCTGCAACTTCATCAAAACCAAAGTCATGGGGAACAAAAAAGAGCAACTCTTACAACGAAAAGTGCAGTAGCATGCCTATAATGTTTCTTGACTTTTAACATTAACGGTATATTTCAAACGCTCTATAAAGTGTGTTCCAAAGTCATCACCACCGTTTAATGTTCTTGCATGGGTTTAGTTGTTAGTGGAGTTGGTGTTGCAGAACTTTCAGTATTTCTGAGGACAGAAATCTAAGACCAAACTGCCAGAAAAAGGATGGGTGCTGTTGGTGAATTGAAGCCAAGTATACCTGGGAAGAGATCATTTCGTCCAAATTCAAGTATAAGGCACGCCACTGAATGGTGATTCTCTGTCCATTTCTTAGTTCTTCGGTAACCTGAGCTGTCCTTGTTAGTTGTCTTGATAGTTGATAGTACACTAGTGTCCAGACAATGTGGTTAGATTTTGGTTGGAGAAGTTTACGTTATTTGCAGGAAACTGATTAGGGGCTGTTGTATTCACTGAAATACGGAAAAATGAAGAATATGTTGATAAATTTTCTTACCAAAAGCTCTTGTAGAAAATAGTTTACCAAACGGAAACCGTTTCTGAGGTCCTATCGTATTTGGTAAGAAATGGTAAGAATTAAGATGCTGTGACTGTACCTCTGGCTGTTTCTTACTTTCATTTCTCAGCAACTTGATTTAGTAGATTTTTTCATAAATTTGTACGGTAAGAGGAAAAGAAAAAGAACATTTCAGTATGTTTCAAATGCTGCGAGATTTCCAGTTATGATTAGTCAAAAACTGAATGTTTTGCATAAACGGAAATCTGAAAGGAGCCATCTGCTGAAATCTGAGGGCATAGAATTGGCTTTTCAAGAGTTCCAATGGCAGGCCATCTTTGCAGAGAAAATCAGATTTAGTTAGCTTCACAGCCTCATATTTGAGTGACCACAATCTCTACCAATAAATGCCCCAAAACAACACATGGCCGCTATCAAATATGGGAGCATGACAACGATAATCTATGACCATGACCTGGCAAACGACATTTCCATTTCAACGACAATGGCACGAGGATTCAGCAAAGCGTTATCATCAAACATTGCTATTAACGTCTTGCCGCTCAATAATTTTGCAGGCATTTTTCTCTTTAAAAGCATGTACGGAAAAGTATTCAAGTTGTTCAGTATATTAGAACCTTCCTGAAACAAGCACATTTGTGACATGAATTTTGGAGGTCCCATGTATATGACACCAAGCATCACCGTTTCTGAGAACTTGAGTTACGGCTTACTGCTGTAAAGAAATATAACATTACTGTCACGGCTTTCTCCGCCATTGTGTAATGATTGAATTGTCATTTTTCCTATCTGGGCCATCTTTGTCGATTTAGAATATCAGGACTGGTACTGTCTATAGATCTGACTTGCCACCTTACGAGTTTTAGTACAAACAACATGTGTAGGTTCAATTTGCTGTCTACCCTCGGACATTATTGTTGAGAAAATCTGTTTGAGAGCCATGGTTTCAGGAATGAGTGTACAGGTTTCTAGCAGAAACATGGCCTCTAAGTTAATAGGACTGAACAACATGTATGGTTATTTATTTTCTGTCTTTTGGAATTTTATCGTCTCTTCAATTTCAACATAATCATCACCGTATCATACCTTCTTGCAGGTCAATTTCTGATGTCTTCAGTGATCTCACAGTTGAAGTTGGAGCATCTAGTTTTGCTCTCCACAAGGTAAGTAAGATCTGCCCCTACTTTCGAGTAAATCCATGAATACGGGATTAGGATTCATCCTATTGTTTATCCATTGTTATAACGAAGGTCAAGAGTTCATAATTAGATGAATATTATGACATCATACTTAAAGAAATGGGTGCGGAGAAAGAAATCAGTAAATATACTACCCAGCTTTACGCTTCATTTATGTATTTCAAACTCCTCTACAGTTCTCTCTAGTTTCCCGAAGCGGAAGAATACGGAAACTGCTGTTGGAAGCGAAAGATTCGAAAGTTTCTCGCATTAGGATACCTTCTGTCCCAGGTGGACCTGAGGCCTTTGATCTTGCTGCTAAGTTCTGCTATGGAGTAAACCTCGAGATTACACTATCAAATATCGCTATGCTGCGTTGTATAGCTCACTTCCTGGAAATGACAGAAGAATTTGCCGAAAAGAACCTTGAAGCCCGAACAGAAGCTTACTTGCAGGAGTTGGTGCTCCCAAGCATTTCAAGTTCAATATCAGTTCTTCACCGTTGTGAAACCCTCTTGCCTATATCTGAAGAGATCAACCTGGTTAGCAGACTCATCAATGCAATTGTAAGCAATGCATGTAAAGAACAGCTCGCCTCTGGCCTGTTAAAATTGGACTATAACTTCCATGCAAACGAGCTGTCAAACAAGGAACCAGACGCATCATCGGACTGGTGGGGCAAATCAATCACAATTCTTAGATTAGATTTCTTCCAAAGAGTTCTGTCTGCAGTGAAATCAAAGGGTCTGAAGCAAGAAATGATCAGCAAGATTTTAATAAACTATGCTCATAATTCACTTCAAGGTCCTGTTGTTAGGGGAATCCCCTTGGACTTGGAGTCGCAGAAGAAACAAAGGGTCATTGTTGAAACGATTGTTAGCTTACTGCCAACCCAATCAAGGAAGGGTCGGGTTCCAATGGCTTTTCTTTCTAGTTTGTTGAAAACTGCACTAGCAGCATCAGTACCTACTTCTTGCAGATCGGATTTGGAAAGAAGAATCGGTCTTCAACTGGAGCAGGCAATTCTTGAAGACATCCTAATCCCATCAAATGCTAATGGAAACAATAACTGCACCATGTATGAGATAGACTCAATCTTGAGAATCTTCTCCATCTTTCTCAACTTGGACGAGGATGACGATGAAGATAATCACTTCCGAGATGAAAGCGAAATGGTTTGTGGTTTCGACAACTCTGGTTCTCCTAAGCAAAGTTCAATTGTTAAGGTGTCAAAGTTACTTGACAACTATCTTGCAGAAGTTGCCATAGACTCAAACTTGATGCCATCCAAGTTTATTGCAATGGCAGAACTCCTCCCAGACTATGCTCGCGTAGTGAGTGACGGACTGTACAGAGCAGTGGACATCTTCCTCGAAGTTAGTAACTTTCTTTACCATTTAATCTCTCTTTCATATGAACGCTCCAAGATGAGTTCCACATCATATTAACACCACATTTCCATTTTGTAAAGGTTGTAACTTTGAGAGTTTCCCTTGGTACAGGTTCATCCAAACATTAAAGATTCTGAACGTTACAGACTCTGCAAGACCATTGACTGTCAGAAATTATCTCAAGAGGCCTGCAGTCACGCAGCACAAAACGAAAGACTTCCAGTTCAAATGGCGGTTCAAGTTCTATATTTCGAACAAATTAAACTCAGAAACGCCATGAATGGTGGTCAAAATCAGTTCTTTTTTGGCGCAATAAACAACCAATTCCCCCAACGTTCAGGCAGTGGAGCCGGAAGTGGAGCAATATCTCCAAGAGACAATTACGCATCCGTGAGAAGAGAGAACAGAGAGTTGAAGCTTGAAGTTGCCAGAATGAGAATGAGACTGACCGACCTTGAAAAGGACCATGCGTCCATGAAACAGGGACTTGAAAGGTCTCATCCTGCCAGCAAGTTAAAATCGTTCACAAAGAAGCTGAGACAACTGAATTTTCTCTGCTGGATAAACGGTCTTAAGCCAATCGGAGGAAAAGGCAAATTCAGAGAAAGGTTCTTGTTCCAGAGGAGAAGGCGTCACTCGGTTTCATGACAACTTGGTTAAAACATGTCAATACTAGAGAATGTGCGGTAAAGAAAGCAGTCTGTCAAAACTAAAACTAAAACGTCAGGTTTCCTGGCCATCAGAGCGTTGATCATGAATTAAGCAGTGGTGTATTAGGTACATTTTGACAGATTAAAGAACGTCAGTGGATACCGAATTACCGATACATACTGCATTACAAATTAGACTAGGAGGTTAGGTCTTTTATTTTATTAGATCAAAGCACATCCCAACTTTGCCTTTTGGCTTTTCACGTTCCATACGAATAATTCTCCCCGACAACAGAAGTGTCAGAGGACAGCAAATGAAGTAATGGAGTGATGGGTTTGTCTTTCCCTCTAAGACGTGTCCTATTGATGACTGGAAATGGAGCTCAAGAAGATCATGAAAGACAAAAGTCAAAAACAGGGAAAAAAGGATAAACAAAGAATGAATGAGATTGGAAAAGTTGTCGGCAAAGTCACGTTTCATGATTTTGAAGCTTAGTAGCAAGCCCAAATTTACACATGATCGAGCAGCTTCATACGACTCCATGGCCCAATGGATAAGGCGCTGGTCTACGGAACTAGAGATTCTGGGTTCGATCCGCAGTGGAGTCGTAAGGCCAATTGTTTTCTTACTCTATTTTTGAGTATCGTAAACGACATCGTTTATTTGTTCGAGGCAGTAATTAGGCCCAAACCTGTTGGGCTGTAATTCGTGCAACGTGAATATTTATTGGTTGGAGCTTAAGATTCAATTATTCCTAAATGCATGAGAAGCCGAACGTGTTGCTGTCTATATTACTCTTTAGCTATTGAATTGATGTGGCTTATCCTATCACAGCCACTTCTCATCAGAGGGAATCCATAAAACAAGTAATGTTCTTCCTCATCATTGTCTTCTTCAATGATCAGCGTATTGGCATGTTATTAGCCTTAAATTCACAACGACTGGTCTGCATTTTGTTTCACTTCCTTTTCAGTAATTAAAGGTTTCATTTTCGTAGGATAAGAATTAGCAATAGTTTAGATGATTTGGAAATGAATATCCACTTTGAGTGAAGTTCATAGGTTGGAAAGAGTCTTTATTATAGATAGTACAGAATTACATTGCCGGCATTACATTTCGGGAAAACTGGAGCTTAGTGCATAGTAAAGACTCCCAAGTCTTAGTGTGCCATGATACAAAGGACTTGGAGCTCGGATTTTAATACGTTGTACCCTGCCCACTGTCATTATGCTGCTAAAGATTACCAAAAGCGAAACAAAAACTTTAGCTTGCTTGAGCTAGTTTATCCTCTAATTCTTCCAAATCCACATTGCTCCAGCTTCTATGAGCAATGGGACAAGCTGGTTCTGGACGTGCAGGCTCATGACCTGCTTTTCACCGCCAACAAACTTCTGCCCTATGAACACTGCAGGTACACATGGTTGGCAACCTAGTTGCACCAGTGTCCTCTCGATTTGCGTTCCGTTGGGAATTTTGTCGAGGTCGTAAACTGTTGGATTTGCTCCAAATCCACTTATCAGTAACTTGATAGAGTGGCTCATGCAACAAGAACTCTTGCTGAAAATAACCACTGCCTTGTCTTGCACCAACCTGTTCACTACATCCATGATTAGAAACTGCTGGTATTTTATGAGGATTGTTCGGAGATTTGAACTGCTTTGCTTTGAGGTGAGTATAGACGAGGAGATATTTATAAAAGGCGTAGATCGAAGATGGGAACAAGGAATAAATGTTCAGAAGATGGACAGGAGATTCCATATTTACTAATTATGATCATTTGATGAAGATATATGCCTTCCAACACTTTTTCGTAACAACAAAAAGTGGCAAACTTGTGATAGGAACAACTCCAGATAATTCACTAGGTAAAGTAGCGCCTTTTCCTTGTCAATGACATGCTGTTTCAGGAAGCAACTCTCGATTTAAACTGCTTCATCCTTTGTAAAAATTCAATTTTCACTGGCAGAACCACCATGCTTTTTTGTTAAATTTAATGATATTGCTTCAACACCGTAGAAGCTCTGTTCTATCTGCTTTGGGAATCTGGCGAGGTGGAGAAAGAGTTGGGTTTTATCCAATTTGCTAGGCATTTTCTTTCCAATAGCAAGATTCGCACGAGTTCAACGCAAGAAGACCGAAAGTTTAACAAAAAAAAGAGTAAATTGGAGAGAAAAGATGATGCTTTGGTAAAAGTAATTTAGAAAGGTAATTTGCCATTAATAGCAATGCTCGATCATGGAGGACCAGGCAAGGTCCGTACAAGAAGAAGATGGCGATATCTTTTCGGCCCACCACTTAAATCTATATTCTCCTCACAAAACACGTGTTGTGTTCAAAAACAACACAGTTATCATAAGGCTATTCTTGATTTTAAAGTGTCGAATTTATGTATAGAGGCATCTAATGGTCGGTTTGATTGTATTGATCTTCTTGTCTTTGGTATAGATTCTTAAATCAGCAGAAGCGTCGGTAAGTAATGACTCTCAGGTTGAATCGATGTCCTCAGTCCATTCTTAGCTTAATGCAGAGATTCTCAAACTTATCAATAGTGGCATAGCAACATGATCCTAAAAACAATATATCTGAAAGAAATAATTAAAGAGCCTTGTCTGTTGCATGTCAGGAAAGGTCAAATATTTCTTGAGTGAACATCAAACGTTAGCTAACTGATAAGGAAATACTTTTATTGTCAGACCGTATTTCAACTTTAAGAGATATAGTGTAGCATCAAAACGTGAGGTGATTATAACGCAGTCCCAAAGAAAATGAATCACCTCCGAAGGGACTTGACATTAAAGAAAACAAAGATATCACATTCTCTCATCCTTAACTCAAAAAAGGTTGATCCCCAACCCCAAGGGCCACATTCTCTCATCCTGATATCATTTATTAGATCAAGATGTGACATATTTCAATAATAAAAAGATCAAGTATGAAATGAATCCACATCAAAAGGAATATTATATTTATTTTCTATTTTTTATATAAATAATTCATAGTTTATATTTCTTTCTTATAGACACAACTCTTATTATCTTTTTAAAATAATAATCCATGATTTTACACTTTATGTCTCAGGCCAGTGATAATTTCCCTTCTTTCACGTTAGAGAAACAGATAGATGTGTCATAGGTCGACTGTTATTTCTCATGTCATTTCTACTTCTGCAACTAAAAAGGATAACGACACCATGATCAATAGCTTTGGCCGTCTGTTCATTTGAAGCTGAGTTACACGTTATACTCTCTTAAAGACTTTGAACAATTTTGTTGGCTGAGAACTTCAGCAAGCCATACACCATTGTCGTTGTTTGCATCAAAGAGCATTCTATATGGCTTGTCACCTCAACACCAATGTGATGTCATTATATTGTATGGGACGAATTAATAGCCAAAAGATATTCCCCATTTACATAGAATAACCATAACAATTACAGGAGTTACAGGACCAGTCCAATCGTTGTCACTTTTTATTTATTTATTTATGGCACTTCATCGTTTTGGATGTGAGCTGTGCTTCTCCTGTTTTTCTATTTGTATGGTGTTAACTCCAAATTATCCATACCAGACATCAAGTAGGATGTAATAGACACCAAATTCTATGATGTATGTTTCACATGCAGATCGAGATGACCCACTTGACAATAAGAGGAGAAGATTAATGAAAAATAATAGTCTTGAGCTGTGTTACACAGTTACACTGAAACAAAAGAATAGAAATTAACAAAGAGAATGTAAAATTAGGGATTATATTTGTGCTTAGCTCAATTTAATTGAGTTTTAGGTTGAGATTAGATTTATTTTAAATTTTTAGGCTTCAAGTTGGATTTGAACTTGAGATATTAGTTTGACCTAGTCCAAAATATGAATATATCAAATAAAAGTGGTATCATTTTCAAAATAAAATCATTGATCTTAATCGAGGCTCGATTGAGGTTCATGCTACTCAAGTTTGACTTGGGCTTGGATTGTAAGTTTTAGGCCTTGTCTGAACTCGATTCGACTCACCACCAAACCTATGTAGAATACAATATGCAAAAGACATAAAAATATAAATATTATGGTGAAAGCTTAATAGGATATACAATATGATATTTTTATAAACTTAATTAATAACTTTAGTTTGAATAATTTTGAAAAGCTATATATAAATTCACCACCATAAAAACTAAGTACAAAAAAATAAAATTAAGAGATCGAAATAAAACAAAAATTAAAAGTTAAATTAACAATAGAAATTTAAATAAAAAATATTAAGTTATTTTATAACGCATAATGTTTAACCTAACCAATAACAACTTCAATTCAAGTTTAAGATAATTATAGATATAAAAATAGTTAGTTAGGAAGTTAATTAATAGTTATTTTATGAGTTTATAAAAGCCTTTACCTCTCCTTTTCTTTTTGGTTGAGTTTATAAAAGCCTTTACCTCTCCTTTTCTTTTTGGTATAAGACTGTAATACACGCCTCTTATATGAGATCTCATAATCTTTCCTTCTTGAGCCATTGATATCCTCATCAAGACTCAATTTACAACCCATAATCTTCACTCCTATTCTAATATGGAACCATCCTAAAAGTTTGTTAAAGTTGTCTATTACTCAAGGCCTTGTCATAATCTGCCTGTATTATCTTGAGCCAACATTGTACTAATATAAGTTTTGCTTTGATATCATTTATAGTGCCCTATGTCTAGACTGACCTAACAACAAATTCAATTTGAAGTTAAGAGAACCACATACTTATGAATAGTTAGTTGGGGAATTAATTAGTAGTCCCATATAGGACATAGATATAGCAATCCCATATCAGAAAGAAAAGGAGATGCAAAAACTTCTATAAATCTATGAAAAGACTCCTAATCAAATTTTATATCTAACTATTTTCGACTATGTGATTATCTTTAACTCAAATTAGAGTTGTTGTTGGACTAGTTTGTACTTGAGGCCTTCCGAATGGTATTTGAATACAAAAATTTACGAGTATGATAGGCTAAGATGATGTGGGAAAAGATGGTGCTGGTAGCAATGTCATAAGTAATGGATGACTCCTAACAAGCTTCTAACTAGTTCTATGTCATAAAAAGAGGAGAGAATCTATGTTGTGGATTGGTTCTTAATGGAAAAATAAGAGCTTCAAGGAAGAGAGATTATAAGATCCAACATAGTACATAGTTATCATAATCCCTTATCAAAAAGTAGAGAAAAAAAATGAAAGCCTTTATAAGCCTATACAAAACTACTAATTAACTCATGATTAGTTATTTTTAAGCATACGATTCTCAAGTATGAATTAAAATTGTTGTGTGTAATGTAAGTCTAAACCTAAGGCATGGCAAAATGATATTAGAATATAGGTTAGGGTATGGTGGAAAGAACGTGAGTAGAATGAGTGAACCATTATCCAAGTGGCTTATATGTGGGGTATCAAGTAACTTCTTTAGACTTTCAGGTAAGTTAAGTTTTGAGAAGAAAAAAAACTTATTTTAAGGGGGAGAGAATATCATACCTCAAAATTTTGAGATTTTTAATATTTATGATTTGACATAACTTAACACCTCAGAAATATTTTTTTAATATTTGTTAATTAAGTTGGAGATTGATATTTGGTTTTTATAAAAGATATGGGATCAATAAATTGTGGTGATAACACTTATAGAAGAAGGGGAATTTTTTGTGAAGAAACATGTCACTTTATTTTGCTATCACAATTGAACACTATTTAGTATTTTAGGCATAACTTCTGATAGAAATATTGAGTTTAAGTGATATAAGAGGTTATAGAAAATTAAAATAATTATCTATAATTCATAAAAAGAAACTTAGGACTAATTTAGGCTTATCAATCCCCCATTTTACCTTATAAGGAGATCAATTATAGGTGTTAAGAAATATTAGTTGACTAAGGTCTTAAACTAGTTGACTAGATTGTTTAAAGACTACTTTTAAAAATTAGTGATTAAGATCTAGACACTATTTGAAAATCTTTCAAGCACAAAAAAAGTAATTTAAGGTACCTTTCATACAAAAATTGGTAGTATATGCCAATTAGAGTTTTCTAAGTTTATTATTTTTGTTAACTATATATATTAAATATCTTACTAAGTTTTAATTAAGGATTCATAATATTTACTTTTCATTTTTGGGTAGATTGATAGAGAACCCTAATTAGATGTCAATATAAAACTATTAATTTTAAAGGTTTAATTATTTGAAACTTTTTGTGTTTTTGCATAATTTGTGGACATTACAGATTAATAGATATATGAATTAATTTTAGGTGTTGGGGAACACTTATGACAACAACAACCCAGCGAAAGTCTCGTTAATACATAGGATCTGGAGAGATTTATTAGTATGTAACTTTACTCCTTACTTGGGGAATACCTACAACTAACTAAAAACTAAATTATGGATGCATTTTTATAAATGGTGTGTCACATATGTGTTTTGTGTGTTGTATGATTAAATATTGCTGTTGTGTGATTTACGGCCCTAAAAAAGGTGATTGTTATGCATCTTTGTGAGGTGTGACAAGGAGTCAGGTGTAGTGAGGAGTTCAATTAACTGAAACCTATGATAGAAATTAAAATGGGCTGAGTACCATTTTATTGCAAGGGTCAAATTAGCTGGGGCTAGAATGATATAAGTATCAATATGTTGCTTAGGATAAATCGAAGTTAGATCCACAAGAGTATGAGTCTATTGGCTGAGATAAATTAGTAATGCCTACCCTAGGAATCTATTTGGCTTAATTATTAGTTGGCACCATTTAATTATGTTTGGTTTATTTTAAAATGTTACATTTAATGACTTCTTTCCTTGATAAGTATTAAGGAGAATGTGGTTGTCATTTAGGCATTAATTATAGATACTTGTGAAATGTAGAATGGAAGGAGTGTACCTCTATATTATTATTTTTATCTAGTTAGTATATACTACTCGACTATGTGTATTTTTCAAAAACTAGAGTATGTAATGTAAGTATGGGGACCTACATAAAATTTGAGCACGATTTCATAAAGTTGAAAATAGAAATATTTCTAATTAGGTAGAGGACAATATTCTTTATGATGTTTCTATTTAATTATATGAATTTAACATGTTGAAATTCTTAGTTTTATATTAAAACTTATAAGATTAAGTCCTAATATTGGATGGTGGTCTATCACAGGTCCAACAGAATTAACTCAGACTCGAGATATGACAATGATGGTGAGATGTATTATATCTTTACTAGGCTTATTAATAATCATGTATATCAATAATCTATTTAAATCATTTCACTATAAGAACATTTTTCATCTATCATTTTTTGTTTTGTTCATATTGAATATGATATTTGATGATAAAAATGTGTGTTTCCTAGTATAAGATGATGTATACTATGAAAATATATTTGTCTATAAACTGAATTAATATTTTAGATTACATTATTGTGATATACTTGACAATAATTTATTGATTATCAATTTGTTTACTTCTATTTACTTATAGGATTACCAATTTTTTCTACGAACTTCAACTCAAATTGTGCATATACTCTTGCTTATTTGGAAATTATTTGGATTTAAAATCTTTTTAGAGTGTTAAAAAAATAAAAGGGTTTATATAGAACAATGCTATTAAAATTTAATGCTCACTCCTTTAAATAGATATCAAAATTTTTTTAACAAATTGATTGTTGAATACTGCATACATTCTTGGAGAAAATTTCTTTATAATTAATATATTATGTAATTGTTGAAATAGAAAAGATCTTCCACTTAAAATGATATAATTTATATTAATATTTTAGTTGATGAGGTTTTAACTTATATCTAGATAACCTATCTTTAATTTTAGATGTTCAATAATCTGAATGCTTAATAATAAGAAGTAATCTTATTTTCAAGAGTTGAATGAGTTATAGAGTATATAATAAGATTTGTATATATATTTTGTTTCTCATCAATGAAAATATGAAACTTATAAATAATAAAGTATATATTGTGGTATCAGAGCTGCCTTCTCTTTTCTTTCTTTCCACTTACTTTTAAATATTTTTTTCCTAAACTAATTCAACTATGGCCATTAGATGCTTATCCAATCTTCCACTCTTGAATATAGTGACTTTCATCATTATAAATCTTAGATTAAGCACCTCATAAACTGTAATACCCGGTATCTAGTTTAATCGGTGTACCGAAATAAATCAGTATTTAAGACTAATGTCATTAAAATCACAGATCAGTGAATAATAATTTAGTGACATCAATTAATGATGTATGATATTTTTCGGTGGTCACAGGAAGTTGTTCGGACAGATTTTAAAAGTAGCAGAACAAGGATGGCATTTTTGTAAATAAGTGGACTTAAGGAGTATAAAAGGACTTAGTGGGAGAATAAGACAAAATTCATTGTCTTCTTC
>JANVCL010000004.1:8505845-8521647 GCA_026546855.1 Erythroxylum incrassatum
TTTGGTTATAGTGTTAATTTAGTGTTTTGAAAGATTATTAGCGATTAGGTGTTGTAAAATATTGAAAGTTTGAAAATCTGGAAAATGTTCACTGAGTATGCTTCAGTCTTTTAGTCACAACACTCTCTTTAGTTGTCCAAATGAGATGATTCTTAATTTAGATTAAACTAGAGATATATGGCTACATTTCGTATGAAGACATCAAATTTCAATTCTATCTCTAAGAATCTCAAAAGTTGTCATGAAGTTAAGAATTGGGTGCAGTATGTTGGTGGATGAAGGGGAGATGCGTCTTCAGACTTTAGGGGCAAATTTGGGATTGATATAAATAGATTTTTGCAAAGTTGCCTCCTGGAAAGTTGTAGATCTCTCTTTTATCTTTCCAACGGTATAAAGTATGAAAAATTTGGATATCGGAGTCAAAAGTTATGATTTTCGCAAGTGGATATGTTCAGGGGCAAAAAGCAGGCGCAAAAAGCAGACGGAAGAAAGTAGACGATAGAAAGCAGACGATAGAAAAGCAGACGATAGAAAGTAGACAATAGAAAAGCAGACGATAGAAAAATAGACGATAGAAAAGTAGACGATAAAAAGCAGACGGAAGCAAAAGTGAGATGGTACAGAAGTAAGATGATAGAATTAGCCTTTGACGTCTTCACAAAAGTTGTAGATCTCGACTTTTTCTTTCCAATGGTCTAAAAGCGAAGTCAATCCGACATCTGTAGCAAAAGTTATGGCATTCACACTGAGACATGTACATTTCACGTGAGGGCATAAACGTGTTGGAGTCTTTTGGCCATAACTTCTTCTCTAGGCGTCTAAATGATCTGATTCTTGAACCATTGGATTCGTAAGACTTTTCTCTATATCTCCTCCAAAAATTGAAGCTAACTGAAATGTATGGAGAGAGATTGAGTGAAAAGAGTGAGACGGGTACAGTGAATATGTCCTTAAAGGATATGAACTGGTGTTATTCTACTGACCACACTTCGGTATTTTGATGATTTCTGGAGTTTTATTGATCCAAATGAGATGATTTTGATTTGTGATAAAATAGAGACATGAAGTTACAAATGGTATGAAGAACTTGGAGTCTAATTCAGTCTCTAGGACATTTAAAATTCAGATGGAAGTTATATATAGTATACTGTTATGGACAAGAACAGTCCAAGTGTTTGAAGTGTATCTCCTGAATCACCGAACCAAATGAAATAATTTCGGTGGCATTAGAAACTTAAGACAATGGGGAACAAGTTTCTAGAAGACAGTGTTGCAAAATAACTTCAGTATCATGATCAGACAGAACATGTGAAATGTTGCTCTATGGAAAAATCTGGAAGTGGACAGGTGGCTACGAAATAGACAGGTGTCCCAACTTTAAAAGTTGAGATTTTAAATAACTTTGACAGACAAGTTACTAAAGGGGGCCTTCGTTCTGTCTCTCGAAGTTTTCTTCTTTAGGGCATCTTTAACACAGAGTTTGTCATCAAAAACTCCACCGAAGCTTGTGGTTTGCATGCAGCTAAGGCCTGGTGCTGATCGATAGCGGAAGCAAGAGCTAACTTGGAGCGTGCTGTGAGTAGACCGAGATGGTCTCCTTTCATCGATTACTTCGTTTCCTTTTGTATACTTGAATTACTGAAACATAACTGGATGTGTTTGTGAATGTCGGATGTCGGACAGGAGGTCCGATGAATGTGAAAAGTGATTGGGAAATTGAAGTGCTATGTGAATTATGTGTATTCAATACCGATGTTGATGTGATCTATGATCTGGAATTGTTATTGCATATAAAATGACAATTGTAACTGCCCCACTTTAATGTGGTATGCCGGACTACAGTCCGATGAGATGTAAAATTGTTGAAATGGGATAGGTAATTTATGATACATACTGTAACTGATCAATGTGTTCTACATGGGCATTTTGCATATGAATACTGATGTGATACATAATTCAGCTGATTTGCATATGAGGTCGCAATGAGCATTTGCATATGAACACTACTGGGACATAAGAAAGTGACTGAATGAGGTATGAAATGATGGGTGATGCATTCCATAGCACGAATACATGAAATATAATGGCAGTTGTGACCAGAGTAGCCACCGATTAAAGCTTAAAGCTCAACGAATGAAAAAGGGCCTCGAGCTCGAAGGGAAGTAGTGCATACCTAGAGGGCTCTCCTACCCCTACAGATCGAAAATGAATCAGAGCCTTTGGCTCAACGCATAATGAGCTCCATAGGGGACAGTTCAGGCACTCGGTCACAACAACATAACAACTGGAAAGTAAGTCACATGCACACTGCATATGCATAACATAAATGATTAAATGATAAATAATGGGAAAAGACTGATTACATACATGAGGTTCAATCTGATTGTTAAATGATTTAATATGAAACGAGATATGTGAAATGAGTATAATGGGTTGACTTAATCTGATTACTATGGAAATAATGTTATGATGGGATTACTGTGTATCATGTGGCATAACTGATTAAATGTATGTGCATATTGTTACTGGGATACTGCAAATTATGTGATTTGTACATGTGATGATATGGGTGAGCCATCGATGATGGTCACTCACTGAGTTCGCAAAACTCACCCAAAATTTGCAACTATTTTTCAGGATTAGAAGAATACCCCGTTAGGCTAACGGGAGTATGTTTACGGCATTCAAGTTCAGAATAGAGGTCGGGATCAGTTCGTATCTGCATTTCATGTCTTTCATTTTTGCATTGAAATTTATATTCTGCAACTGTTGTAGAAATGTGTAGCTTGAAATTGACTTGAGGATTTTGTAATTGTGAAAGGGGCCCAGGCAGCCATATGGGGATTTTTGTGTAAATGACATTGTAAGACTGGGAAGGGCTTATACCTTACTTGATTAATGACTTCCACATATTGTGTTTTGTGACTCGAAAAGAAATATACCAATTTTTGATTGACTGACTGAGGTAGCACGCCACTCTCGTGGGGCACGGACTCGGACATTATCGTCAGTATCGGGTTCGAGTCTTGCGGGAGTGGGGTGCTACACCCATTGCTAAAACTTTTTGTAAACTTATATAATTTAGTATAACATTTTTGCATTCTTTAATTAATTTAAAAAGAAGTGGAAGATTTTTATAATGAAAAAATGAATTAATCCTTTAATAAAATTTGCATTTATTACTTTCCAGAAAACATTTACATAATTATTTAGGCTATTCACAATCTAAATAAAATTAACCAACAAAAACATTTTGTGTAATTTTAAGGTCGAGAAGATGACATTAGTTGATCAATGTTTAATACTAGTTAACTAATATGCTATGTTTTTTAAAAATAAAATTTAAATTTTTATCAATTTTTATGCAAAAATAAAATAAAAGAATGAGGAAACGGTAGTAAGGAAAGTGAGAGGGATAAATTAGAGGAGGAAGAAAAGCAAGTCCAATAGATTTAAATAAAACTCATAAGACTTAAGTAGTGTTTTAACAAATTACAATAAAGAAAAAGAGATTAAGGTACTTTTCCTACTGTTAAAAAGTGGTATATGCCAAATAGAGGTTTCTACATTAATTTCTTTTATTATTTGTGTTATTAATTGTTTTTTTGTCTTGATTAATTGATTACATATTTTAGTCTCTAGATTTTGCGAAGAAATACATAAACCCTAAATTAAGGTCATAGTGAATTTGGAGTTTCAAAAAAATTAATATAATTGGGGGCTTTCATTCATATTAACTGTGTGTGGATTGCGTAATATATGTAGTTACAACTACATATAGATGTGTGATTTAATGTGTTTTGAAAACACCACTATATTTTTGCGTATTGTTAGTTATTACATTTCATAAAGTCTGTGCCTTATATGTATGATTGAATTTTTGTGATTACTAAATTTTGCTTTTGATAAGCATTGAGGTGTTATGAGGACTCTAATTTACATTTTTATGAACTCTATAAGTTAAAGAAGGTTATTCAGGGTTTATTAATTAGCACCATATTTGAGGTATATACTAGTTATTGCTTGGGGTAAATGAGTTAAAGACAAAATAGGGCATGTTGTTGGAGGCACATTATTCAAGGTCAGATATTGACATGTGTGGGATTATTTATCAAAGCAAATTAGTCAACATCTACTCTAGATATGTATAAAAGATTATATGAGATAATTGAAACTTATGTATTTTGCATTTAATTATGATGTAATATGTAATAATTGTGTAGTAAGTTATTCTTTTAATAAATGTTATGGAGAAGGATATAGTGAATAAGCATACGAAATAAGGATTTATGTATCTAGAAAGAGTGAGATAATGCTTTAGTTTCATTTATTTATTTTCTTTTCAATTTGGTATTTATGTAAACTTGTTACATGTTATTTCAAATAAGAAACTCGAGGATGAACATAAGAATTTAGGCAATGTGTGAGTAATAAAAGAATTAAAGTTAAATCCAAGAAGTTTTAGATTGAGAGACATCATTTAGTTGTGAATTAAGATCATTTTTATTTGCCTAAAGAAATTCATTTTAGTTATTTTACAATATGTTGTGAATTTTCTAATGCAAGTATGTGTTATTATAAACAAATAATACAATGATAAAAAGAGTATCATCCCATAAGGATTATGTTTATTATTTACCAACATTAATCTAACTTTAGTTTCTTGATTAACTAATGGATGTAATTTAATAAATATAAGAATTACAATTTAAAATGATAACATATAAATATTGTAGAATTATTGACAATCAATATTAAATGACTATGAGACTTTTAATACCACCAAGATTAATGTTACTTATATCACCTACTTTAATCAATTAATGCTTATTCCTTAAATTGTTGGTGAATTTATTTAATGTGATTACTAGTCTTTCTCAAGCATCAATAACATATTCCAATAAGTTTTTTTAAAAATGAAAAGGTAAAATTTCATTAATAAAGAAAAAAGGTACAGGCAAAATTTAACACAAGGGAGGTACCCTTCAATATATGAGGATCTAAAAATATTGTCCACTTAAGACAGACGATAAAATATGAAAGTGAAATAAGAGGGAAATCTTGGATCGTTAAGTGACATCTCTCAGTATTACAATCTCTCGAATCCTTACCAACGTTTTCAAAATAAGGAGTGGAATTGTCTTTTACTTGGCATTGAATCTTCGATCGTTTCTTTCTTTCCATATGGTTTGCATTGTCATGCAAATAGTGGCAATATGTACAAATTTAGGGAGAGAACGTTGAGATGTTAACCAATGGATAGTATTAGAAAGTGTATAAGCTTGAGCATTCCATATGTAGTGTAACTTGATTGATTCCTAGATTTGATAGGTTGTCTGACATTAAAAAAAAACATGGTCCCTGGTTTCTTCTGTTCTTGAAGAAAACGGGCAAGACATGATAATGTTTAAAAATTTGGGCCGGTATGTTCTATTGAGTCGATTCTGAATGGCAAGTCATAAGAGAAATGAGGTTTTAGGAGGGAGTCGCTTATGCCATATAATATGAGACCACTACATCATGGGTTTCTTCATTCGTACTATATCTCTAGTTTGTTTGAGAGATGGTGTGTTGGTCGAGAATGCCAGAAGAAGGTGTCTTGGATAAATGGGTTGGGAATATAATTGGGTTGCAAGTGGCGTAGAGGTACAAGGAAGTACCAGGTGCTTCCTATGATGAAGGAGTCTAATATAATATGGAGCGGGATATTAAGAGAACTCTGCAAGTTTGTAGAATTGATAAGAGCACCATGGTTGGACCATTTTTCATACTAAAACGAGACTAGTTTCCTATTTCCAATATGATAAGAGATATCATCTTTGACCATCTAGGCTAGATAAAACAATTGATTAAGGAAGTAAAAGTGGGAAGGTTTCTTACTTATTGGCCATATGCTACGACCCCTGAGAAAGTAGGAGTGGAGTCAACAGAGCCAAATTGAGTTTCTGTCTTTAAGAATCCACCAAAGCTTCTTCATAATAATTGTTTGGTTGATGATCTTGATAGAGTATATGCTCAGTTCCCTTTATGCTTTAAGAAAACAAATATTTGACCATTTAACTTTTGCACGTCTCTTTGCACCAGTCAAGGAACTTCATAGGAAGTCTTTGAATGTACACTCGATGGTCATAATGACACCTTTGGAGAGCAAGATGTGTGAGCTTTGGTAAATATGGAGAGAATTCAGAACTGATTTAATGAGCTGGAGTTTCCGTGCAAATGATAAAAATTTGTTTGTTCAATTTATGATTCAACGTTGGATTTTCTCTATAAGTAGTATGTATTTAAGGAAGGTAAGTCTCTTTGTGGAAATAGGCAACCTCAGCTATTGTAAAGGTGGACACTTCTCCTGCATTCCCGTAGCTGAAGCAATGTAGGAGGACATAGTTGATGCTCCTTTGGATAGAGTAAACTATCTTTTGCTAAAATTCATCTTCAGTTCAAAAGCTGTTTTGAATTTAAGAAGAGCTTGCAATAAGTGTTGATTGACTCCATGTTTGCTATGCAAAAAATAAGCAAGTCATCGACAAAAGACAGGTTGGTTAACTTGATTTTCTTAAATTTCGTGTGATATTTAAATCCCGTAGTTGAGTGCACTTCAAGCAGGATCATGGAATTAAGAACTTCCATACATAAGATGAAGAGGTAAGGTGAGAGTGGTTCTCCTTGTCTAAGCCCCTTTTTAGCTTTAAAGTATGATGAGGGGCTGCCATTAATCAAGATTGAGTAGCTAGCAGTTGTTAAGCATTCTTTTATCCAACTGATGTAAGTTTGAAGAAAGTTGTAAGCCTCCATCATCTTCGAAATGAAATCCCAGCTTATACTATCAAATGCGTCATGAAAATCAATCTTGATGGTACAATTAAGGGTAGAGTGTGCTTTTGAGTAACATTTGAGGAGCTCATACATAATTAGGATATTATCACTTATTTGTCTATTGCTTATGAATGCTCTTTGATTGTTACTGATGAGTGGAGTTATAACTTTGTAGCAAGGATCTTTGAGATGATTTATAAAGGAAGTTTATACAGGCTATGAGTCGGAAGTCATGGAAGTGGTTTGGAGAGGATGTTTTTGGTATAAGATATAGAAGGTTCTATTTATTTCCTTGAGCAGGACCCTTTAGAAAAGAATTCTTTAACTGCATGCTTGACAAATGTACCTATGATATCCCATGTTTTTTGATAGAAGACGCCATTCAATCCATCGATGCCAGGTGCTTTCATGCATCCTAACTTTATAATTATTTCCTCTATTTCCTTGTCCTCCACTATTTATTCTAATAAGTTACTACATCTTTATGATAACTATAAGCCTTGAAATTTATTAAACATAAGAAATTCATAGTATTGCATATAATTTCATAAATATCTTTTTCTTCTAACAATCATATGATATTCAATCAGTATATAATTAAATTATTAGTTCTCAATTTTTAATTGAATCATAAATCATATAATTATGATTAAGCAATCATAAGGATTAATCATAAAGTGAAATATTAAATTTAGAATTAGAAGTCAACATCAACTTAATTAAAATTAGGCTAATTCAAGTGTTTATAATCTGACTATATTGTAGCCTTAAAAAAGAAATATAAACATAATAAAATTAAATAAAAACTTACACATGGTTTGAGTCATGATTTAAGAGGGAAATAAAAACTAGGAATTGAAGAAAATTTGGTTTTTAATTCTATCTCTAGGTTCTTCCTTGCTTCTTGTATATGTTTTCTTCTTTAAATCTTTATTATAAAAGTTAAAAGAAAGTATCATTATGACTTTATATTTGTTTGTATTGTATAAATAGGATAATAGATATCAATTTAGCTAAATGCATATATCATCCTACAATTATTTTAGAATTTTATAATAAGCTTACACATTCCTCTAATAACACCTCCAAACTCATTATTATTCACCTTAAAACTTGTTAATCGCATCACCTTTATATATGTACACATAAACCACACCCTCAAACTTAATTTTCTTTTTGTTATGTTTTTTAATTGTCCAGCTTATAAGGTGTAGCTTTAACCACACCCCCTATTACCTAAAGTAATATGCATATACTTAAGCAAATTCATTGGGGGTAACTAAAGGTATATAATTCATCATAGGTTAGCTTGAAAGGCTTAAATGTTCTAAAGATGAACTAAATCATATCCTAAATGCTATTTAAATTAAGATTTTGGCTTAAATCACAATTAGACAAGTTTTAAAGTGCTATTAAATCATTCTTATCAACTTTCTCTAATTTGGCGTCATGAGTGAAGGAGGCAATATGAACAATGTTCCAAGGAATTGTTATAAAAGTCATCAAGTTAAGCACACACATAAACATGATATCTATCACTTTTTATAAGCTATTAAAAGTAAAATCAAATTCCTATATTTGATCCTAGTAAAAAAAACATAATATGACCAAATTTAAATATTAAAAGAAATAAAGACCCTAAAACATAAAATTGACATTTTCATCAATGAAAAATAAAAAAATAAAAAAATAAAATAAAAAGAAGAAAAGTGGAGGACTTCCAAAAAGATGATATCATTTACTAGTATGAGACTCTAGTTTTTGACATGTGTATGCTTCTCACCTTACACAAAGGTGCTAGGTTTTCCACCATCCTTCTACCTAATGGGTATTGTGAGCACCAAAGTGATTCAAAATGGTGCCTTTGCAATGCTAATTCTACCAATCTTCACAAAAAAGCCCTTTATCACCTCCCTCAAACTTGTTTTATAATCTATACATGATATATAAAAACTATAAATAAAATAATTATATGTAACCTTGAAACTCAAAATAAAATAAAATAAAAATATAATCAATTAAATTAGAATTAAATAATTGAATAAAATAAGAAAATAAACTAAAAAAATAGTTTGTAATGCTTAGGTTACATCCCGAGAAGCACTTGGTTTAATGTCTTTAGTTTGATGTCTTCTCCTCTAATGGTAAGTTAAGCATAATGGTGGTCTTGTTCTTGCCAAAACTCAAAGATACAATTCTAACCATTATTTGTTGACTTTAAATGCTCTTTACTCGGGATGATTTTCAAAGCATCATACGGAAAAACCTTATTGATAGTGCAAGGTCTTGACCATTTTAACTTGAGTTTTCTAAAGGAAAAGTCAAAGCCTTGAGCTCTATAATAGAACTTGTTTTGCAGGTAAGGAAAGTCAACTTATTATGTAAAGCCTTCATCCATTCTTTATAAGTATTAATATTCTCACAAGCTTCATTAAGAAATTCCTATTAGTCATTTAATTGCAAAAATTGTTTCTCACCAACAGCTTGCATATCCATATCGAGTTGCTTTATTGTCTAATAAGCTTAATCATAATGACTAAGACAAATTATAATTTCTTTAATTGACGTTAGTTCTAACAAATTTTTTATAGTTTATATTTTATCTCTATCAACCTAATTTCACACTAAGTTTCTGTTGGAAGAAAATTGGTGGCTAAAATTATGCCTTAAAATTCTATAAAATAACACTAAGTTAGTTTCTTCACATCTCTTTATCATCTGCTTCATATTATCTAGGCAATCATCAAATCAATTTTCAATAACAAAAATCTCTTCGATAAATACTTTAATTATCTTTTCCACAGTATTAAAAAAGATAGCCATCACACATATTTGAAAAGTAGTTATTGTATTGAAAAATCCAAATGGTATTTTATAAAGCAAAACGTGCTATCAGGACATGTAAAAATGATCTTCTCTTAGTCTTTTAATGCTATAACTATTTGATTGTATTCGTTATCCATTAAGGAAATAGTAGTATTTATGCCCTGCTAATGAATCCAATATATAACCAATAAAAGCAAAGCAAAGTGATCTTTTTATATGGATTTGTTTAACTTCTTACAATTAATATAAACTCTCCATCTAGTGACGAATCTTATAGGAATCAACTCACTATTCTTGTCTTTTGCTACCTTCATTAATCCTTTTCTAGGCACTACTTGCACTAAACTTACCTACGTGCAATTTGAGATTAGGTAACTAACCCATGCATCGAACCTTTTAAAACTTATTTTCTCATTTCCTCTTTCATAGCTAGATTAATTTGTTATTATGCTTCAACTGAAGGTCTATTATTATCTTCCAATAGAATTTAATGCATGCATATATACGCCCTAATTCATTTAATATTTGTCACAGACCACTTAATTGCAAACTTTTTACATCTTATCACTTTTAATAACTTATTCTTTTCCAATAGAGAGTGGTGAGGAGTTAATTGCCTAAAAGGTTGATGACTTCCTAACATATGCATAATAGAGAAGTGTTTATAATGGTTTTAATTCAGGACTAAGTGGATGCTCAACTGGTGGAATGGGACATAAAGTTCTTTCTTTTAAGGTTTAAAGTTTTTCCTTCCATTTGGCTAAAGGAGTCTTTCCATAATAAACACTTTATCACTTCCTTACCCTATATAATAAAGACTAATCTTGCAGTACGCTAACCTCCAAAGGGTATACCTATATGTCTAATCATTATGGCTCTATCTTATTAATTTGAAAGAAACAATGACTTGGATTGTGTACTTTATAGCATTAAAGACATTAAAAATTACCTATTCTTTTTGTAATTGAAGATATATTTCATCTTTTTGAACATTAATCAATGATCTTGCATTTGTTGAGAACGGTCTTCTAAGTATGATAAATATCTCTCTATCATCCTTCATGTAAAGAAATCCAAAATTTATAGGAGAGATAAAATTTTCTAACTTGACCAATATATCTTCAAGTAATCCTCTAAGGTGTGTGAAATAGTGATTAGCTAAATTAGTTGTCATTATAGTGATTCTTGCTTTACCTAAACCCAAAATTTGAAAGATATATAACGACATTAAATTTATACTTGCACCTAAGTCTTATAATTCATCCTGACCATATAATTCCCAATTGATCTCATGATGGTAAAACTTCCTAAATCTTTGAGTTTCTAGGATAAGTTCTTCTATAAATTGACATTATGTTCTTTAGTAAGTACAAGTGTTTCATACTTTTAAAACTTCCTCTTATTTGAAATAATACTTTCTATAAAGTTCATGTAACTTGGCATTTGCTTTAAGGTATCTGTAAATGAGATATTAATGTAAATTTTCTTGAATATATTAACAAATTTAGCATATTTATGATCTAGTTTACTTTTTATAAAACATTAAAGAGAGGAAATTATGAGACATAGCTTTTGAGAAGCTTGTTCTTCATTTTTCTTCTTATATTTAACATTCTCCTTGATTGACATTTTTATTAGAGAAGATGAGTTTTTTCCCCAGTCTTATTGTAATTTTTTAGCTCTCATAAGTGTCTCCATTTCTTTATCACTTCATAGAGTAATTGCTTTACAATACTCATTACCATCTCCTTTTGGATTCACCTCAGAAGTATAAGGAAAACTTATATATTTCCTTTTAGAAATAATTTAAATTATTTGACTAATTGTACCTCCAAAATTTTGATTCATTATAAAAATTAGTTGTGGTCTCATTTACAAACTGAGTGTGAGAGGTTACCAATTGAGTCGTTACACCTTCTAGGTTCACTTTTTTCTCTTATGGTGGTTTATTCTACTTAGGTTGCAACACATTCTAATTGTTTGTCCATAATAAGTATGAATGATTATGCCATCTTTGATTAATCCTGTTTTTTTAGTTGTCTGTTAAAATTTCTCATAGGTTGAGTTTGTTCTCAATGTGCATATTCACTATTTTAACCGATGGAGAGAATTTAAAAGTAAACTTTTAAACTAAATCTTCCCAAATAGTGATTAAATCTAGAGGGAGAGAATTTAACTAGTTTTTTACTTTGTCTTTTAAAGAAAAATGAAATATGATAAGGCAAAGGTCTTTAATATTAATTCTAATGTATTGGAAAATTTTGTAAATATTAGAGAAAATTCTCTATGTGAGCATTGAGATCTTCATTAGAAAAGCCATTGAGTTGAGTCAATTGAATAATTTGTAACATTACTAGTCTAAAGTCAAAATTATTCATTTAAATGACATGCCTCTTTGTTACTGATTGATCTCTTATAGATTGTTCAATGGTTGGTTGCTCGATGATATGTCGTTCTTATTTCTTGCTCCCACAAAATCAACCTTTGGTTCTTACAATTAAATGAAAACCTCTCTCTTCTCTTCTCTATAGTTTTTGACATATATGTTCTGTCTTTAGGTTTGTTCTATCTTTAGGTCAAGAAGTAGATCACTACCTCAAACTTTTGGGTGAGCTTAAAACAAATTCCTATAGAGCTCAAAACAAGAACAAGATCATATTAAAAAATACAAAGTAAAAATAGAGTTAATTGGTAAAGATAATAACAAAACACCCAACAAGGAAGCCCGTAACTTGTTATAAATCTTCTAACATAATTTTATGTTATTATGAACAAATAATATAATAATGAAAAGAGTATCGTACCATAAGAATTATTTTCATTAATTATTGACGTTAATCTAACTCTAGTTTTGATTAACTAAAGAATGTAATTTAATAAATATAACAATTACAACTTAAAAATGACAACATGAAAAATAATGTAGAATAATTGACAATCAATATTAAACAACTATGAGACTTCTAATTTCATGAAAATTAATCCTACATAAATCACCTAATTTAATTAATTAATGTCTATTACCTATGTTGTCAGGGTATTTCTCTAATGTGATCACTAATATTTCTCAAGCATCAACACTATATTCTAATAAGCAATTTAATTACTTTTTTTATATAAATATGAACTTTTAAATTTATTAAGTATAAGAAATTCATAGTGCTTAAAACAATGTTATAAATATCTCTATCTTACTTTTCATTCAACATCTAACTAAATTATTACTTCTTATTTTCAAATTGAATCACAAATCTTACAAAGATCTATTAGGCAATTATAAGCATTAACCATCAAATGAAATATTCAACATAGAATTGGAATAAGACATCAATTTAATTAATACTAGATAAATTCAAGTATTCATAATTAATTTGAATACGTTATAATCCTAGAAAATAAATCTAGAAAATATAAAAATAAAAAATAAATAAAAATCTAAACATGGTCTAGGTTATGATTTAAGAGAGAAAAAAAGCTAGGAATTAAAGAAAAATTGATGTTGAATTCTACATTTAGATTTTGTCTCTAGGTTCTTTCTCTTTATCGCGAAATCTCTACCGAAAAGTAAAAGGAAAGTATCCCAAAATAATATGAAAAAAAGCAACTCCCAAAAAAGTATCAAAAGTCGATGCCCTTCTTTAACCGTACTAGCATATATAGGAAAGCTATGTTATTGGTGTAAGGTGCTGCTCAAAATATCGTATGTAGTGGACTCTCATTCAGTGTAAAGACTATAAACGCTAATCTTTGCGTAATTTTTGGACATAAGACGCAGAAGCACTTCTTCCTTATTAGTCTACATTTTTTGTCCAATTTTATTCTGTTTGTTCTGTTCTATAAAATTTTAGTCATTTATTTTACGGGTCTCACGTAAATTTTATGCGGGACTCACATAAATAAATGGTTGAGATTTATTAAACATAATAAAATATGATAATATTAAACAAATAATCTGAATTCAAGATAATTATACTTTGTAGATTGATTATCTTTTACAAGTTCCCGAATAGAATGAAATATTATTCCCGTCTGATTGTCACATATTATTCCCGTTTGATTGTCACTTCCATAGATTATGGGATCAGATCTTCTGATAATTTGTACGAACTCATACTAGGGTCTTAATTCAACGTATATCGTCAATATAACACAGTCAACCTAACTTTCAATTCGTTTTCAGGTTGCTGCTAGGCTTTCCATTGCTAAATTGGAATCTTAGTTAGATAGGTGAGGCATGACGCATCTTTTTTTTTTTTCTGCCTCCGGTACGTACGTTTATAATCACCCGAGATAAGAGGAGGTACTATTGAAGCTACCTGAACTTACGAGAGAAGGAATTATAATCATACCCGTCAATTTAAGGTTCATGGAATTACCACGAGTCCCATTGCTGCATATAAGCAACTTGCACCCTTTGTGACCTCATGATTAACCGAAGGGTCACCAGCATTTCATTCTTCTAATATTGTTTTCTTTGATATTTTTTCTCTTTTATATATATATATTTATCAGGTTATTATTCTTAACTTCAGAAGAGAAAAATATTATATATATATATTGACTTATTGCTGACTGCCTCTTATATTTTAACTAGAACATCGCAATTTGTAGATAACGAATAATCATGGATGGATTCTCAAAGTGGTGGCTTCCTGCACTGGTTGGCTGCACATGCATTTCGTTCATATGAAATCAAACTTTCTCCATCGATGCCCTATAAGTTTGATTTATCAGTGCTTGGAGACACAGATGCGAAGTGGACACGCAAGTGTTAAAGAATACAGGATATATATATACATATATACATCAACGATATCGGTTCCACGCATCCCATTATATCATTCTCATCTGTGGACCCTTCCCACAATCTTGTAGCTGTAATTTGCATTGATATGATCATCTTTTTTACAAGATTTTAATGTTGTTCAAACCAGTAGATCAAAGTGAAGGTATGTCTTTTTTCTTGACCAACTCTCAAATACCAATGCAGATTTTTTTTTTGATGTAAAAAGAGAAAAGAACATTTTTATAACATGAAGGCGAGGGATAGATTGATCAATAGCAAGACTTGTATCATTTTTAGGCTATTTATTTTCCAGATAAATTGCTGAAACAAAATATTCCAAGTAATCATTTCTTAAGCCCTAAAATTAATTAATACCATCAGCTGATTGTGGCTGATTTATAGTGCCATCAAATTAAATTTTGCGTACATACAAGTTTATATAGCAAGCTAATTCCAAGATATGAAAAAGTGTACATAGCAGTAACTACAAAATTTATCAAGATTTATTTTTATTATTCTGAATTGGATTTACAAATGAAGTGGTTCGTTTAGGACAAAATAAAATGGTACAGTACTCTTTATCCTTAGGGCAGTGATAGTAAGGTCAAAGGTTGGCAGTTCTTTCTTAACGTCATTTCAACTTTTGTGTGGCTAAAAAGGGAAAGAAGATCATCAATGATTTTGACCGTCACTCTCCTGGAGCATATGTTGATCGATTTACACGCTATATGCTTGAAGATTTTGAAGGATTCTGTTAGCTGAGAACTTGAGCAAACCAGACACCATGGATGTAGTTTGAAAGAGAGAGCGTTTAGATATGGCTCATCACCTCACCTTTAGATATGATGTCAACTGATGATAGGAGTAGAGAATTAGAGATAATTCATGGGTTAGACTAATTGTCAAAAAATATTCCCCGTCTACAAAGAGTAAGCATGCAAAATTTTGAAAATTCGAGCACATCTGTTACAGGACCAGTCCAATCGATGTCATGGACTTTTATCTCTGACTTGTCCATCATTTTGGATGGCATGTGAGTTGTGCATCTCCTTTTTCTTTTTCCTTTTTTTTCTTTGTTCGTCTGGTGATAAATTCCAAATTATCCGTCCATGGCGTCAAGTAGGAAGTAGTGCTACTTGTTGAAAATCCCATACTGAAAAGAAGAAAGGGAGGGAGGAGGTTTCACATGTATAAATAAACCCCTTCCCCTCCCATTTAATCCATCCCAAGTTAAAACAAAATATTTACTCTTAGTAAGAGTAATAATTTTTTGTGAGTAAATTTTTGGGTATATTGGGATAAGGGTTTGAGAGTATGTGAAAACACTAATGAGTTGAGTGTTGAGTGTAAACACTTGTAAGTGTTGTTTTTCTC
>JANVCL010000004.1:8537359-8552497 GCA_026546855.1 Erythroxylum incrassatum
TAGGTTGCCACTAGGTTTAGGTCTTTACGTAGATCTTTGTGTTTGCATGAGAGTTTAACACTTGATGGGTCGGTTGGACCGTGAACACGTGGGGATGGGCTTGGGCCTAACACAGCCGACCCGACCATGTTTGAATTTCAGTATATTGAGATGCTTTTGTATAACATAATTCGGTATCTGTTGTGATTAAACATAGTTTAGTTATTACTCACTAAGCTATATGCTTAGCACGATGGATTTGTCCCATGTAGGTTCAGAGAGAAGGATGTAGAGTCTGGGACAAGTCAACCGCAATGACCAAAGGAGTCTGACTTTTGTTTTGCTCAAAATGTATTTTTTGAGTTTGTTTTTGGGCTTGTATATGATGTTTGCGACTCCTAAATTTTTGTTTCAAGGTTTGTAATAACCTTAATTCAAGCTGGTTTTTGAAAGTATGATATGTAATGTATGTTTGTTGAGATTCTAGAAATGCATGTATAAAGTGTTTCGCATGAATGTTTATTGTTGAATGCTATGCTTCCGCGAAATGTTTCATATTCTGTTTGTACTGTCTTGGGTGGCGCTCGCAATATCCTCCTAGAAGGTATTAGGGTGTCACAGGTATCATATGCTAGCATGTTAGGTGTTTAATATATACAATAGATTGTACCATGTTAGATGTAGACTTTTTATTAGTTAGGTTAGAAAGTACATTTTGAAACTTGGAAGACAATATGAGAAAGTGGCTAAATAAGATATTCAAGTACTTGAAAGGTATTTCAAACCAAAGAATTACGTTTAATAGCCAACTAGGTGATCCTTCGATTTTGAGATATGTAGATTCAAACTATATAGGATATTTTGACGACATGATATCTACTATAGTGTATGTATTTACTCTTGCAAGAGGGCCTATTTGTTAGAAATTGATATTATAATCTATGGTTTCACTATCTACAATTAAAGTAGAGTATATAATGCCAGTCATAGCTACTAAGAAAGTATTATGACTTATAAGACTAGTAAAAGAAATGGGCAGGTTAAGTTTGAATATATTGTGATGTTTAAAGTTTAATTAATCTAGTAAAGAATCAAATGTAACATGCAAGAACTAAGCATATAAATGTGAAGTTTCCCAAGATTAGGGAGTTAACTACATATGAATGGATCTTGTTAGAAAAGGTTCACACACTTCAAAGATTGCAAAATGATGTATTCACAAAGTCAGTTATTCTGGAGAAGTTCAGGCATTGCTTAGACTTGATTAATATCTGAATATATTAGACATGGATACAACCTAACCTATATAGAGTATATTCATCAAACTGAAGATTGTTATTTATGGCTCATATGTACATGTGCAATTAGAGTGTTTCAAGAAGAAAATGGACATTTTTTAGAAGTCTCTAAATGAACAAGACCTAGGATATAAGCATGTTGCAATTCTTGTTCCTTTTTAAAGATTAGAGGTGAATGCATGAAGTAAAGACATGGGCATATTAGTATAGTAAAAGGAGATATAATCTGGAATATGATCATGTTACAAGCCATACCTAAACTTTTGAACTTTTAGTGGATTTTAAACTTTTGAAAGATTATAGGATCTATTAAAATCACGTTTAAATTAGGCTGAATTTATTAAAATATATATTTGAGTAAAATAATTGGGGTTTTTATGTGTGTGTGTCTATATATATATATATATATATATATATATGTTGTAAACCTAATTTACTTTAATCATCATAACTGTTCAATACTGAATAGTCATTCTTAATTTCCAAAGACATAAACACATTCAATTGGTGGAATCTTATTAAAAATCTTTTCTGCATTTTGGTTTACTTCCTTTTATTATTCTGTATTATTTCTATCTATTTTCTTAACAGTAACCAATCGTTTCAACCTATACATTGCATAAGTCCTGATGGGTCTACAATACCAGGAACTTCCAATGAAGTTGAACTTGTAGGTCACCCAACGATTGAGAATCAGGAAGCTGCAGTGCCTAAGTTTAGGTCAATTGTTGCTCCAAATGGCTAGCCATATACTACCATAATAGACTTAGTGTACTTGACTGTAGTGAAAGGCGATTTCGGAGCTTTTAATGAGTACATGCATTGTCTTTACCAGTCGATTTCAGAGCTTTTAATGATGACATGCATTGTCTTTACCAGTTAGTCACTCCAAGTGGCAACCCAATTCTCCACATCCATATTACAAGTCAACCGTTGCATGATAATAAGACTAAATATTCATCAACAAACCGATCTTTCCTGCTACTGCACGGTTGAGTAGGCAAGGTCCATTGTCATCACGGCTACTCATTTATTCATTAATATGTTCCCCGTTCTACTTCCGGTCTATAGGTTTGGTAGCTCGAAAGCAAGACAATACAGACGTCATTCCAATGACTTGATGATGATGATCAAGACATACTTACCAAAACTGCTACGGAACATCAACATCATCAAGGAAACTCCTCTGCACATTACTCCCATTCTTTAATGCAAAAGGGGGCACCGAGAAAGGGGCACTATACCACCTACGTGAGATGTTACAGATCACAAATAGAGAAAAAGACAGCTTTACATGTGCGGCATAACCAAATTAATGCGGTGCTGTTACTGAAAAAGGATCAGCTTAATGTTAAGTTGCGAATAACATAGGCGAGACCTCTCTATATAAGGTGATGCGTGTCAAATCAATTAAAAATAAATTTTTACTTTAAAACACTTAAGTGAGTAAAGTGGTAAATAAGGTCAAACCACAAAGACTAATGTATTAATTATTTATTGGTATGAAATTAAAAATAAAAATAAAATAAAAATATAAAAATAATTAATTTAAGAATAAGATTAATTTTAAAACATAAAATTTAGGAAGAAATTAAAAATAAAGATTGAAAATAATACGAAGAATCCTTTAATGCCCGTCACCTCAGCTGTGCCTGCTTTCTTGCGTGAATTGCGACAATTTAAACTGATGCCACCTGCTTCTCTTTAGCTGCTCCCAAACGTGATTTTCCTCTTGGCTGTATCCACGCTGAATGTGTTCCTCTTGAAGCTAATTTTCCAAGCAAAAACGCTGCCGTCTTGCTCTCCATTTAATGTGCGTCTCCTTTAATTTCCTTGTGCTTGATTTTTTTTACCGTGCAATCAATTAAAATACAACTCAAACATCAAACCTTCTTATTTAATTTGCTTCTGTCTCTCTTTTCCTGATGCATGCTTCTTTGTTTTCTATTTTTCTTGCCTTTAATTATTATTATTATTTTCTTCTTCTTCCTCCATAAAGACAAGCAACAATAAATCTTCGAAAAATATCTCAAATGGGGTACTTTTGACTCACTTTAATTTCTTTGCTCCCAAATTGTACCTAAAATTATAAATGAATTAAAATGACTATCTTAAGTATTTTTATGTCAATAATTACTAAGTGTAAATAATTAAAAATATCAACAATTAAGCACATATCAAAGAAAGTTCACGTAGATACAGGAAAAAACATTAGCAGTTACTGAGTACAACACTACAAGAAAAGGCTCCTTTATTTCTCGCTCATTATCAAAAAGATTAAGGAAACTATTTTTAATATAAATCCTCAATAGTCAAGCTTCAACTTAAAAGATGTTAGGACCTAAAATTAGTATAAGTGGTTGTTTCTTAATGATATTGGAATCACATTGATATCATCTATGCAAAAAGTACTATATTTAGGTGTGACCGGTATTAAACTACTTTATGGTTTAACAAAGTTTAATTGAATTTGTATATATTTCTATATTTTGCAGCGTAGTCATTTTGCATCTTTTTACTTCATTAAATATAGAACTTTTGTCATCCTTTTTATATTTTAAAAGGCAAATGACTGGGACAAATTGAATAACATTGTCTTCTTTGCTTTGTTTTGGTTATCTTATATGGCCGTCAGCTTTTGGGAGTTGCTCCTTCATCATCTTCGTTCACGTACTTTAGGAAGATACTTCTACGTGTCAGTTGAGATAAGTGATTTTGTTATTTAGTAGGTTTTTATGTACTTGGTTTAATTTGGATTTTTTTTTTGCGGTTTGAACTTCCCATTTGAACTTCCAACATTTTTAATATAAATGGCTTGTAGAAACCAAATTTTTTTAAGCTATGAACTTCAGTTTATCATTGAATTAATATAGGATGTGTTTGACTTATAGTTGCAAATATCTTAATTATGTAAATCTGTTATTTCATTGATGCTCTCTGAAATGATTAGGTTATGTTTACTTTTCATGTGCGAATCTCTACACGCATCTTTTTTAATACAATAGTAATTTTATTCTAAACATATTAGATAATTTGTATATGTTACAATAATTTATTAAAATAAGTATTCATGTTTTTATGAATACTTATTTTATTTGGCACTAGCACTATACTATTTAGGTTAAATATCAAACTTTTACCCTATAATTATCTTCTAACATATATGATTACAAACAAAAAAAATAGATCTGTACTTAATAAATAAATTTGATCCTAACCCATAACCTGTGATGCAGCTCCCATGAGGCTTATTGGTGAAAAATACCATGAGCCTAGGAGTCACAACGAGAACTTGTTTTCTTGATTCACAAGTGTAATCTTTGATGATTAATTCAATTGGTTAATACTTAGGGAATCTTATGTAAAGTTTAGATGATTTGTAAACTTTGGCGAGCATCAATGATACTAACTATGGAATCACTATTTTAAATTAACAGTTTTGTAGAAATGAGTAATGTTGATAGATCTTAGATGTATAGACGATTAACACTTGATGGTTTCATTAATCCTGAGTTTGTTGAGGGAGTTGAAGCTTTTATTCATTATGCATGTTCTCAACCTGTTTATATAGATGGGCCAAAGATTAGATGTCTATGTAAAAAGTGCAAACACATTCATTTCCTTCCTATTGATGAAGTTAACGGGCATTTTCTGAGAAAAGGGTTTGTCCCCAATTATTTTGAGTGGACACGACATGGGGAACCATTGATTTGTAGCATCTCAAGGGGTAATCAAGTACAATCGTCTGTGTCCTTAAATGATCTTGAAGGAGGGATTGGATTTACAACATATTATATGGATAGAAATGAAAATCCTTACATGTAAATGGTTTATGATGCAGTTGGTTATACCTTTCAGGAAAATATGGAAAATCTTGAATAAGAACCAATCCCACATGCACAATAATTTTTTGACTTACTACAGTCAGCTGACCAAGAATTATGGCCAAATTGTGAGGCAATGACCTGATTGTCTTCAGTTTCTTGAATATTGAACATAAAGTCTGAAGGGCATATTTTGGACCAAAATTTTGATAAAATTCGTGAATCGTATAATGAATCATTGCCTCCTAATCATACAATGGTTGATAGTTTTTACAATATAAAGAAATTTATTAGGGGTTTTGGTTTGCTGTTGAAAAGATTGATTGTTACAAATTAAGATGTATGTTGTATTGGGGAGATGATGTGGACTTAAAAGAGTGCAAATTTCATGGTCAACCTAAGTTCAAGACTAGAAAGCATTCTGTGAAACAAAAATTGGTACCCTGGAAGCAGATGTATTATTTCTCACTAACTCTGAGACTTCAAAGACTATATACTTCTGATGTTACTGCATCTCACATGAGATGGCATAATGAACATGAACAGGAAGATGGAATAATGAGTCATCTATCAGATACACTAGCATGGAAACATTTCAATGACACCCATCTTGAGTTTGCAGCTGAAAGTCGAAATGTTAGGTTGGGATTGTCGACAGATAGATTCCAACCGTTTGGTCAATCCGGCTAGCAATATTCTTCATGGCCAATCATAATTACTCTTTATAATTTGCCTCTATGGATGTATATGAAAGAAACATATATGTTCTTGAAAGTGATTGTGCCAGGGCCTAAAAATCCAAAGCATAGAATTGATGTATTCTTACAACTATTGATATCCGAATTGCAACATCTTTGGGAATATGGTATTAAGACATATGATGTGTCTTTGACATAGAATTTTATGTTGAGATTAGCTTTGATGTGGACCATTACTGATTTTCCTACATATGCCATGTTGTCTGGATGGAGCACAACAGAAAAATTGGCTTGTCCTTATTGTGGTAATGATTTTGATGCATTTTATCTTCAAAACGGAGGCAAAACTTGTTGGTTTGACAAGCACAGGAAATTTCTTCCTCCAGATCATCTATTTAGACACAATAAACAAAAGTTCATTAAGAATAGGACGGTAAAAACATCTCCTCACCCTCACAAAGTTGGTGGAGAGATTTTGCAGGAGGTTAAGGAATTAAGCTTGCTAAAAGTTACAGAATTTTAAGCTGATGAAGTAAATACAAGCATTAGTAAAAACTTTGGTTGGAGAAAAGGAAGCATCTTTTGGAATTTTCCATATTGAAAAACTAATTTGATATGTCATAATCTAGATGTGATGCATATAGAAAAAATATTTTTGACAATTTGTTCAATACTATAATGAACATTGAAGGGAGGACAAAAGACAATGCAAAATCATGAGCTGATTTGCAATGTAAAAGGAATGATTACATAAAGATCTTCACACTGGTAAATATTTGAAATCATGTTAAACTTTGTACAAAAAAAGGAGATTTTGTGTGAATAGTTGAAAAGTCTAAAGTTTCCCGATGGTTATGTGTCAAACTTGGCAAGGTGTGTGGACATGATTGTCGTGTTTATGTAAAGGCTAATTCCAATTGCATTTCGGGGGTTACTATCGAATAAGGTTTGGGAAGTAATAACAAAATTAAATTTATTTTTCAAAAGTTTAACATCATCTGAAATCAAGTTGCCTGAAATGGAAAAACTATAAAGGGAAATTCCAGTAATTTTGTGCAAGTTAGAAGGGATTTTCCCTCCAAGCTTCTTTGACTGTATGGAGCATCTACCTGTGTATTTAGCACATGAGGAAAAACTAGCCCGTCCAGTTCAATATCGATGGATGTATCCTTTTGAGAGGTAATTCAATAAAAATTATTGTAATTGAAGTAACATGTTTTACCTACTAAATTGTAATAACCATATTCTCTAATATAGGTGTTTGCATCACTTAAAGAATAATATCAAAAACAAATCTAGAGTTGAAGGTTCGATATGTAATGCTTATTTAGTGAAGAAAGCTATTACATTTTTCACATTATTTTGAGCTGCATGTTCACACAAGAGAAAGAAAAGTTCCTCGTAATGACAATAGGGGAGGAACGAGTGATGTTGATTGTAACTTATCCATTTTCACTTATCCTAGACGAACATATGGACATTCAACAAGAAGAATATTAACAGAGGAAGAAATTGAGGTTGCCCATGTTTACATTTACTTGGTTTCACATTCCACTAATCTTAACATTTTTAATATACTTTACGTTTCTATTTTTGACAATTTTCATATTATTGTTAGGACAGTAACATACATATGACCAATGAAGAAACCAACAGTTGTTCTTCAATATAGTTTCTTTTTATATGGATTGTAAATTCTTACTTATGTCAGGCACAACAAATATATAGGTTCCTTAAATTAGTCTTCCTTTTTGTCTATAATTCATAAGGATTCTTTGGAACTACCCTACTAGGAATCATGTTTAACAAATACATGGTGGTTTTCAAAGCATACATCCATAATGATTTGGGTGTAGGAGAATTCCCAATATACTACTAACCATATCAATTAAAGTACAATTATGCCTTTCTATAATACCATTATGTTTTAACATGTTGGTTATTGTATATTGAGCACATATTCCATACTTTTCAAGGAATTTGAAAAATAGGCCAAGACATTGTTTAATTTCATCATATCTTTTATAATATTCACTACCTCTATTAAACCCAAAAACTTTCACCTTTATGTTTATTTTTTTTCAACTTCATTAATAAACGCCTTTAACCTATTTACAATTAAGATTTCTCATATAGCAAATAGACATATTCATAAAATGAAAAGTCATTAATAAAGGTGATAAAATACTTCTCCACCGAAAGACGTAACTTAAAAGGGTTAACATATATCGATGTGTATAAGTTCAAGGAGTTATGTTCTTCTTATGGCCACTTTCTTAACTGTGTGTTTTATGTGTTTTCCCTTATATAATTCATACATATGCTAACATCTATAAAGTTCATATTAGGAAGGATTCTATTCTTTACCAATCTTTGTATTCTTTCTTTAAATATATAACCTAAACATTTATGCCATAAGTAATTTAAACTTTCATCCATTAAACCATGTTTAATACCAAGATTATAATGCAAGGTCAAAAATCTTAGTAAAATTATTATTAAGGTTTAATTTTTATAAAATATCATGGAGCACATCAAAACCAATAAAATGATTATTTTTAACTATACTGTAGTAGTCGTTTCCAAACTTAAAGGAATATCCAATTGTATCAAATTTAGATAAGGAAGTTAAATTTTGAGAAATAGTATAAACATGAAGTATGAAAAAGATCTAATTGATGTCTAACATCTGAATTCAAATTATACGCTTCAATAGTTTTAACTTGAGTTTTGACAATTATCGATAAACATAATTTCTGTTTGTATATATGGTTTGGGTGGTAAAGAATCCATATATTATATTTGAAATATAAATGCTACTACCAGAATAAATCCACTAAGTATTAAAAGGAAATTCTGTTATATTTGATTTGAAACATACAAAAGATTTAGACTTACTTTTCTTTATGATGCATGCCTTACATATCACACAATCTTTCTAATAATGTCTAGCCTTTCTATAAAAATGAAACTTATCATTCTTTTGTTCATTATTGTTGATATGGATAGATCTATTAATCTTTACTAATCCTTTATTGCACTTTTCATTCTTCTTTCTTGGTTTCTTTTTTGCCTATAAGATTAACCAAGTGAATTTCTTACTCTTTAATCCTTGTTTCCTCTTGAGTAAGTATGCTTTGAAATTTTATTACATTTTATTTTTCCTTTATAGTGTTGTAATTTACCATGCCAAGGAGGCAAGGAATTTATGATAAATTGCATAAGAAAATTTTCACTTACTATCTAATCCTGTAGATATCAACCTTATTGGTATATTTATCATTTCAGTGACATGATCTTATAACTATGAGAATCAATAAACTTTACAGTAGTTAACTGAGTTATCATAATAGACTCTATAAATTTCTTATCATTATCAATCTTTATTACTATTAATCTATAAGACGATTAAACTTGGTTTATTTATCTTTCCCATGCCTTATAAAAAGATCTTCATTCATTACTGCTAGTGTTAGTAATAGCAACAGGCTTATCAGGCAAACATTTCAAATTAAGATCCAGAACACCTAACTGAAACTAAACTTGTTCAAACAATTTAAGAAAATTAAGCTTATTAAACTTCGTAATAGACAAAGGTTGTGAATAAAGGGAAACGGAAGAGAATGATGCAAAACATAGATCAATGCTCATACATTAATTCCATGAGTCAGAAACAAAATATATAATACACATTCTTATAATCTTCATAAGCAATAAATGTACAATAAAGTTCTAATTTAGGTGATCCAATAATGAACGCCAATAAGCATAATAATACCCCTTTTATCATGTAATTGGTAATTAAATATACTCTAATTAGACATGTTTACAATCTTTAAATATGTTAAACAAATCTAATCAAATATATCAATGAACCATCATCAAGGCAATCTTTAAATATTTTATAATCAATGTACATTAATATACCCATTATATAAAAATGTATATATCATCATGTCATCACAATAACAACATCACATAATCATGGATAACTGGCATTTATTAAAATTTAAACCTATGAAAATATTCTAATTTGACCACTTTCATGGCTTAACAAATTATTCATAATATAGCCATCAAATTAAACAATAATTCTATACAATTTGATATACATTCAATTAATTATAGAGAGATAATACTAAAAACCAATTAAAAACACTAAATGTACATGCACTAAAAGAACTTTAAAGCAAAGAGGAACATAGTCTAAAATGCACTCATATTTTAATTCGTGTTGAAGTCTCAAGCCTTTATACAATGGGGATGAAAGCAAAACATGCTTATGAAGTACAAAAAGGTTTCAGAATTTTCAGTCTAGTATCAAATATAGCTTATAACATATTTGTATCTCATCTTACGCTTATTTTTCATATTTTTAATTGACTTCCACTAATAAAAATAGTTTAAAATAAGTATTTTAGTATGTATTTTCATCGCTAAGGTGTGGTAATTTTTTTAAAAATTTTGATAGAGAAGAATGCTCCAATGATTTAAGGAGTCATTAAAAGCCAATAAAGGCCTTAATTATATAGTAAAAGAGAAAACAATAATCATTAATGAAAATTTATAAATCATCAATACAACATAGAAAGATATTATTAATTATGTAAATCAAACTATATTATCTAATATCTTAAAACTATATGATTTTCACAATTTAATTATTTATAAAAGAATACATACTTAGATTTATGATGGTTCTTAGAAACAACATTCGATCAAAAATTATTTTTATGAAAATTGTATTTCTTTCTCTTAAGAAGTCCTTCACATTTAAAGATATGATTTTCATAGTGGAGAGAAACTTTTTACTGAGAGAGACTCACTTTCTAGTTAGGGCTTTACATATGTTGCTAATATGTGCAATAATTAGAAAGAATCTTTCTATTAATCAAAATAATCATGTAAACCATTATAAAAAAATGTCTAATAATTAATACCAAAAATTGATGGTTCTAATTGGAATATGTATGGCTTGTGTAGCTTCTTCGGTGTATCAGGTAAATCTTGATGTAAGGAAATATGGTAAACAATAGAATATCAGTCATAAAAGAAAATCTATTTCAGGAAATCAACAAAAGTACATAAAGTAGTAGTGACAAGAGTGCATATATATGTAATATTGTGGGTAAGCTATTTCTTCAAAACCTTCCCACCAATAGACTTACACGTAATTTGTTTGGTTTCATCCTTAAAAGGGGTGGCGGTGATCACCATTACCAATTGGGATGACAGCTTAACAATGGCGACAATAGTAGGACCTTTAAAAGTTTAGGTTTAATTTGAAATTCAAATTGAATAGTTTTTATAATATCATTTTTTAAATTCTGTTAAACATTAGAATCTAAGTTAAAAATTTGATACAAATATTAAAATTTAAAGGTTTAGTTATTTTAGAGAATTCTTTTATAAAATGCTAGTAGAAATTAGTATGGCCTAAGAAACTTCTCATACCCTTAACAATAGTGATGATAGTGGCAACTTCTCATTAACTTTGAACTTTTCCCTATCAATCCCAATTCTTTGTTCAAATACTAAGGATCCTAGAACAATTCCTTCCTTTATCATGAAATGACATTTCCATCAATTTAAAACTAAGTTAACTTCTTCATATCTTTACAATAATTTAGATAAATCGGTTGAACATTCATTAAAATTAGCTTCATATATGAAAAAAATCATCCATGATCACTTCCATAACATTCTCACTAAAATAAAAAATTCCATTATATAACATTAAAAGGTAAAAGGTGCATTAGAAAGATAAAAAGGCATTCTCTTCTAAGCAAAAGTACCATAAGGACATGATAATATAGTGTTTTCTTAGTTATTATAATGAATAAGAAATTTGGAAGAAACTAGGAAAACCATTTATGTAATGAAAATAAGAATGATTTGCTAAGCTCTCAAGCATTTGATTAATGAAAAGAAGGAAATTTGATTTTTTCGGGATATTTATTCAACTTTCTATAGTCTGTACACATTCTTCAACCCCGGTATTATTGTAGTGGGTATCAATTCATTATATCATTATTTATTACAGTTGTGCCTCTTTCCTAAAAACCACTTAGATTGGGCTAACACATTTATTATTAGAGGTAGAATAGATTATGTTAGCATTAAGTAGTTTAAGTACCTCTTTCTTGACAACTTCTTTCATGTTGGGATTCAACCTTCTTTGGTGTTTAATAAAGGTCTTCAAATCATCTTTTGGTAGTATTCTATATATTCAAATAGATGGGTTGATGCCTGTAATATCATTATACCTATAATATCTTAATGTAGTATAAGAACTTCCATCAATTTTCAATTTCAACTTCAATTAGTATTACATTTATAATCACAAGATAAGAGGAATTAGGTATGAGTGATTCATACTTGATAGTGGAAGGAAGAAGTTTAAGTTCTCCCTTTTGGGCTTTCTCTTTACTCCATTTCTTTAAGAGCCATATTCAAAAATCATTGTTCAAACTAATCACTTGAATTATGTTTAACTAGCTCCTCCCTTACTAATTAATCAGTCATGCCAATCTTGCAATAAGAATCTCTCAGAGAGGGATATTTAATGGAATTAGGAAAATTAAACTCTAACTATATCTAGGAAAGGTCTTCCAGGGATGATGGAGATTTGAGAATCCTCGTCTATCTCTAAAATAATAAAATCATTAAGAATCAAAAACTAACCAACTTTAATAGGTACTTCCTCTAATATACTTGCTAGATACTTAATGCTGGATACTTAATAGAATTATCTACTAATTGCAAGGAAAATACACTACATATGGGATTAGAAGTATGGTCTATTAAGCATTTATTAAGCTCTTGCTCACTTTGATCCAATGGTACTGTAAGGTCCTTCATCTTTTTATTAGTTATATCCTATAGCTTTACCTTAACTGTGAGCTCCTCTATTTGATGCTTAGGCTCCTTATATGCAGCCTCTCTTTTTATGGGCTTAATATGTTAAATTGATGGTGGGAAGATCCCTATTCCAAAATGTTGTGCTAACCTCACTAAAGACTCCCCTAACTAATGCGTGTACTGGTCTGTAAATGATGAGGCGAGTGGCTAAGGGGTAAGTGCGTGGCTCAAAGGTTGGGTTTAGTAGCAATACCATTATATACTTTACACCTATAACCTAGCACTCTTATAGGTGAATCTCCTCCACTATTTATAGTGGTACACCGACATACACAAAATGCTAGTCCCTTATGTTTTTCTAAAGCTCCACCATCCTTATGGCTCACAGGATATCCATAGTGAGAGGAGGAATACCAATCATTACCAAATCTCACTCATCTTTGAGCACTCTCAATCTCTTGGCAAGCTGTGGAATTATTAATCTATAACTGGTAAAAATAATTTTATATAAGCAGCACGAATGAGTGAACTAAGTATATTTGCACTTAATGACATGTGCAGTATATGAATAAAAGATCTTATCAGTTGACAAAACTTGTTCTTTTATATATCTCACGCAGAGAATGGATGAGTAATTTATGGATGTACCTTATGGATAGGAAAAAAATTCTAAGGCCTTGGATTGAGTCAGAGAGTAGGGTCTCATTATGGCTATATAGTTCTAATAATTCTCAAGTGGACCTACATATAGTCCTCGTTAAGTGTTGTTTGGTTAGGCTATAATGTGCGAAACTAGTCTTCTTAGTAAAGCTTACTTGAACCCTAAATTGGTTATAGTTAAAGGTTATGCTTAACATTCCCAAGTTGAAACTTGAATACAAAACCATCCTCCCAAGATGTTTATTTTTCATCAACCTAGAATGTGTACATAAGTTCCAGGATAAACTCTTAGTAAAATGGTTCCCAAATATCAAACAATTATTGCTATCTATCAAAAGTGATGATCTCTCTCATCCAATTAGCCAAATTAATCATCCACAAAATGTCTCAATCTACATAGTGCAACAGCTTAAACTACTTGGTATGAAACTACTGTAAATGATTAAACTAAAACTTTGTAGTAAAATTTTCTTGGAAAAAGATTTAAATGAGAGTTAAGAGAAGTATCCAATCCCTCTCATAAATCTGTACATAAAGGATGAATTTTTCATACCATCAATTGGTTCTCTTCTTATATATGTTGGCATTTTTATAAGCATCTAACCTTAGCTTATTGAGCTCATGATTTTCGAGCAATCGTCTCTCATCAGTTGTCTTTAATCAAATTTGAGGGCTTTGATCTTTAGTAAGTTTTAAAAGGTGACATAACATTCCATAAATTAGCTTAAATGGAAATATACCAGTGGGATTCTTGTAGGCTATACGATAAGCCTATATTGCTCATTTAGCTTCATTGCCTAATCTTTACTCAATCTAGTAGCCATCTTCCTAAGTATACTCTTGATTTCACGATTCAAACCTTAACTTGGATATTGGTTTAAGGATGAAATTCTAAGGCAACCTTGCGACTTCCCCATATTTCTTTAAAAGAGCTTTAAATTCGCATTCAGTGCCATCATTTATTAAAGCTTTAGGAACTTTGAACTTTAGGAAGATAATCTTCTTGAAGAGCCTTACTACTACTTTAACATCATTAGCTAGGAGAAGGATTTATCCAATCAATCTTGGTTTAGTTTCCTTCTTACTTAAGATGTAATTAATGAGTGAATGATAGGTGCAGACAATAATCTTTGACTCCTCCAATTATGACTTGAATTTATTAGTGTAGAACACCATCGTCAATAGCTCTTTCTTGATAATATCATAGTTTACTTGGGCCTCATCCAACATTTAACTTGCTTAGTAAATGGCATGAACCTTCTTATCCTTTCTTTACCCTAAAAGTTCTCCAATTTCATAATTTCTTGTGTTGCATATAACTTTTAAAAGGATGTTATAGTTAGAGGTTGCATAATTGAAGTAAATAAAAGTACCTCTTTTATCCTTCAAAAAGCATCAATACATTCCTGATCAAAATTTAAACTTCTTTATAAATCAAGTCATTTAAAGTTTTGGCTATTTTAGAAAATTATTTTATAAAATGCCAATATAAATTGATATGGCCTAAGAAACTCCTCATATCCTTAACAATAGTGACAATAGCATCTTCTAAATGGTTTCGACCTTTTCCCTATGACACGACCCGCCTTTTTGGGCCGCGTTGGCACTAGGGAATGGGTAGGCTTAATGCCACCAAAATCTGTAGTAAGCTCAACTTTTCTACGTTTTACTAAAAAATCCGGCATGACTCATTTACGTCTAATTAAACCTTATACCTGCTTAATAAATTGTAAGAAGTAAGGATCTAGATCTACTATTCTCACATACAACATCTACTTATCATCAACATCAACCAACATCGTTCTCAATAACATAACG
>JANVCL010000004.1:8575693-8598357 GCA_026546855.1 Erythroxylum incrassatum
ATATGCAAAGCACAATATATTAATTATTATATAATTTTAAACCATATGAAACATAAATGAAAATATATCTAACCAAAAATTTTATATAGATTATAACATAAGGAAACTAATATCGAAAATAGATATTAAAACATATAAAAAAGTCAAATAATATTATATAAATCTCAAAATAAATATACAAGTTGAGTAAATAGTTAAACACATAATAAATGGGAAGATAGATTTGTTGGTATTGTGGGAACTATGTGTAAAATATAAGAGCAAAAGGGACTAAAAAATAGACTCATAAATTAATCTGAAAAATCTATCTAAAAAAGTACTTTTTTAAAAGCTCCAAATTTGAGCTTCTTAAAAAGCTGTATTTTGACTGTCAAAAAGTCATATCTATTAAAAAAAGTGTTTTTTATTTTACATCCAACACCCATTTTTCTTAAAAAACTTTTGTGGTAAAGAGAAGTGTTTATTGACCTCCCAAAAGCCCATCCAAATAGGCACTAACAGTCATTTTATTTTGATTTTGGGGCCTTGAGTAAGAGATAATACTTACATATATAGAAAAAGGTAGGAGAATAACATGATGCCTTTAGTGATGTGTGAATGGGCAGTTCTCTCTCTCTCTTTTTCTTCTTTTTCTATTTCATCATATGTCAAAGTAAATGCTTCTACTTTCTCTTAATAAGGTTTGTTCAACTTCAAATTCTTCCGTTTATTCATCCATCTCTATTTTGGCTTTGATTTTCTTTATCTTTATTTTATCTTAAAAGGGGTTTTTCATTTTTATTTATAACAAATCCTCTAACATTCAAACTTTCAAACTTGAGACAGAGTTAAAAGATCTAGACTCAATAACCATGGAAGAATTAAAGGATTCTTTACAAGCCTATAAAGAAAAGATCAAAAGAAAATATAAAAGGTAATTAGAACAAGTTCTCAAAGTTAAGACCACTTTAAAGAATGATGAAGGAGAACAGAATAAATTTAGATGACATAAACCAGAGAAAGAATATGATCATGACATATATAAAAGAGAAAGATAGGAGAGAGATAACATAAACATTGAAAGAAGCCAACATCACAAAAAGGGAATTAAAGAATAAAAGGATGAGGATGAGACTACTATTTAAATAATAATAAAAGTAAGTATCATAAGTTCAAAGTTAAATGTTTTAATTGTGATAAAATTGGTCATTATTCCTGATAATTTCATAGTGCCATCAATAATATTGAAGAAAAGGCTAATGTTATTGATGGCAATAAAAAATAAGAAGATTCAATTTTGTTACTAACAAGCAACAAAGAAGAAAACAATGTTGGCATTATCTGGTACTTGGAAAATGGTGCTAAGAAATCCCATATGTGAATACAAAAGTAAATTTGTACAGCTTAATGAGAAGTTGAGAGGTAATGTTTCTTTTGGAGACTTGTCAAAGTACAAAATAAAGGAAAAGGTACAATTCCCATCTCTTATAAAGATGGTAGCCACAAGATGATTACTGTGCCTAATTTAAAAGTAATATTTTAAGTTTAAATGAACTCCTTGAAAATTGTATAAATTTTTTAAGAAAAATAAAAAATTTTGGTTTCAGGATCAAAATTCTAGTTTAATTACTAAAATGATCATGTTAAAGAATAGAATGTTCAAATTAAATATCAAAATAATTGAAGCAAAATGTTTAAAAGTTGATTTGCAATATAAAGTATGATGGTGGCACATGAAATTTGGTCACTTAAATTTTAAAGCTCTAAAGGTCATAGGAGAAAACAAGTTGGTAAAATGGATACCCTCAATTATCCATCCTAATCAATTAGATGAAGCATATTTTCTTAAAAAAAACATGATAGGAAGAGTTTTCCTAATAAAGCAACACTAAGAGCAACTAGTCATCTTCAACTTGTAAATGTTAATGTGTGTGGACTAATCAATCCACCTTCATTTGGTAAGAAAAATATTTTTTACTTTTTATTAATGATTTTAGTGGAAAAACTTAGGTTTATTTTCTTAAGAAAATTCATAAGCTTTTGTTGCTTTCAAAAATTTTAACATGTTTGTAGAAAAGGAGAGTGACTATAAAATTAAAGCTTTAAAATATGACCGAGGAGGTGAATTTACTTCTAAAGAATTCAATATTTTTTCTGAAACTCATTTCATCCATCATCCATTAATAGTTATTAGATCACCACAGTAAAATTATGTAATCAAGAGAAAGAACAAAATCAATTTTAATATAACAAAATGCAAGACGAAGGATAAAAATATGCCTAAGGAGTTTTGGGTTAAAGTTGTTTCTTGTGCTTTTAAGAAGTATAAAGTGGAATAAAGGCTAGTGTCTATCATTTGTAAGTTTTTAAAAGCATTATATATGCTCAAATGTCACACTAAGAATCCAATTAATGGTAAGTGGTGATAAGTTGAGATGTTGAATTTGATCAGAAAGTTATGTGAAATTGGGAGGCTCATAAAGAGAAAAATTATTTTCTTCCATATTTTAGAGAAGAAGAAGAAGAAGAGTCATATGCATATACAAGAAACAATTCCACCTTATTCACCACTTTTGCTACCTCATAAAGAAAGTTTAAGTGAAAGGCTAAGGAAAATGAAAGATATAGGTGACATTTATAGAAAGTCTAATCAAATTGTTCTTGATAATGATGAATTGTATTATCTTCTTATAGATACTGATAAAATTTGAAGAAACCATGCAAGATAAAAGGTGGATATTAGTCTTGGATCAGAAAATTAAGGTCATTGAAAAGAAAAATACTTGGGAGTTTGTGGGTTATATAGAGAGAGAGAAAGCTCTCTTCAAAATATAATTTGATGAATTCCCTACACCCAATTACTTTTATGCTTCATTTTTCATAAGTCATAGAATTTGATAAGTTGTGAAGTTTGTTATGTTGTTAAGGAATTTTTTATTTAAGAAGATTAGCTCAAAGAGATTAACGGGTTCTACATATGTCTTATGCTAAAAAGTCTTAACCCTTCCTCCTTCTAGGATTATATTCCTTTTGTATGTTATAACACTACAAAATTATCTCGAGGATCTTGTTTCTGAGATTAAAAGTTGTTACAGAGATAATCACTCTCTCCCAATGTGCTTTCAATCCAAGTTAAAGTATTAGAGATAATATCCTTATTTCATAAGAGCTCTTCAAATCTTATCATAATAAAACAATCCATTAAAATTCACTATATGTAGATTGATTTCTTCAAGGCCTTTGATACCATTAGTTAGGAGGTTCATCCTTCATGCTCTACATATTTTTGTCTTTCTCTCCAGATTCATCAATTAGATACAACAATGCATTTATACTCCTTAAAATATTCAAGTTAAAAAGGAAGCCACGCATATATTTAAGGTGTTAAAGCTATTCGACAAGGTGATCTTATCTTACTCTACAAATTTGATATATGTATTAAGTTTTTAATCAGATATATCTCTTATAACATTAATCAAGATATGCCCTTTAGTTATCACTATAAGTGAAAGAAATTGAAGCTTTGTATCCTCTCATTTATTGATGATTTATTCCTTTTATTTATTGCTAATAAGGAATATGTTAGAACCCTCATGCATTCTCTTAAGCTTTTCATTATTTGGAATTTTAATAAGCAACTCTAAGAGTTAGTTTTTTGCCTCTTATTGTCCAAGGGAACTAACTCAAGAAATTTATAAAATCAGAGGACTTTAGATCTGCAATACCCCCTTTAAATACTTAGGCATCCCAATCACTACTACTCGACCTACTTATAAAGAATGTGCCTCCCTCTTGGAGTCTATTTTGATGTGAATTTATAGCTAGAAGAATAAGATTCTCTCTTATGAAAAAAAGTATCAGTTAATACATTTCTTCTTGATAAAATGCATGTCTATTAAAGCTCCTATCTCTTATTTCCACTCAATCTTATTAAGGCAATTGAAAAACTATAAAGAACTTCCCATATAAAGGCTCAACGTCCACAAAATGAGTAGCTAAAATTAGTTGGAAAGATGTTTATCTTACTAGAGACCAAGGTGGCTTTAGGATAAAAAGTAATAACTAACCTTTAATAAGATTCTTTTGGCCAAATGGATATCGAGAATAGTCAATGATCATAAAACCTTATGGGTGAAATAGATACATGAGAAATACTTAAAGGATAATAGCTTTTGGAATATACAAGCTAAGTCTAAAACTTCCTAATATTTAAACTAAATGTTGAAGTTTAGAGATGTGCTTGCCAAGGAAAAAATATTATATTGGTATTGGAAAAACACTAGCTTCTGTTGTGATAACTGGTCTAACTTAGAGCCTTTTTAATTATTTCTAGCGTTCTCCTCATTATAGTATGCAATCTCCTCAGTTGTCAAAGTTAAAGTGACTATTAGAGAGGACAAGTGGTGTTGTGAACGTAAGGGACTAACTAACATCCTTAATGCAATTCCAAACTACAGGCTTAATTTATTGAAAATGGACTCTATTTCCTAGCTAAGGCATAAGTTTGGGAAGTTCACCAAATAATCATAATTTTCTTTGCTCAAATATCCTTATAAGGTGGTCACTTTGTCCAATCTGTTATGGTTTAAAGGCCATTTACCTAAGGTATCCTTTATTTTATAAATGGCAATTAGAAAATGCGTCATGAATTTTGATAAAATCAAGTGGGATCCTTTCCCCAATACCTCTTGTACTTTTTACCAATCTAATCTTGAGAACCATAATTATCCATTCTTTTCATGTCCCTACATGCTTTTTATATGGAAGCAACTGCTTGAATGGTGCAATTTGCAAACTCATCTTAACACTTAAGGTCAAGTAATTAATTAGGCTTAAGGAGTTAAATATCACCACAAATATTACAAAGCCACATTTAAGCTTCAGTTATTACTTGTATGGTATATAGACAGAAAGGAACAATAAAGTGCTCTAAAATCAAATTATCTCTCTACTTTATGTAGACTCGTTCATAGTTGGCTAAGAGAAATCATTATTGCTAAAGGAATTCATTTTAACTATAGTGCAAGGTTCAAAATTAGTATGAATCTCCTTTAGCTCTAGCTTCTCCAAGTATGTGGATGCTTGTCCATTTTAGACCTAGTATAAATGTTCGAACTAGCTCTCCTGATTCCTTGCAGTTGCATATTTGAAACAAGGTGGCCTAATGACCCTTACTTGTTAGTCCCAGCAGGCTATTTCAGTTATCCCATATACTTTTATTTATGTGTGACTTCATACTTATATGACTTTTCTTAGCTATTGAGGGTTAGTTATAAAACTCTATTCGAGTAACTAAGCTATTAGCATATAGTTTATTACCTTTTAATCCTTGTTTCTATATCTAGTTTCTATAGGCTTTAAAATATTTATAACTCATATTAGAGTACTTCCATTAATTCATTTAACTTTCAAAAAGCCATTAGAGTAAACTGGGTAAACAAGGTGAAGAAGAATACTAATAAAGAGGTAGAAAGATACAAGGCAAGGCTTATTGTTAGAGGAAACAAGCAAAAGCATGAAGATGAATATGATGATATTTTTTTGACTTATTACATGAATGGAGACTATTGATTTACTCATTTCTTTAGCAGCTCAAATGAAATGGAAAATTTGTTAATTAGATATAAAGTTGGCTTTCCTTAATGGCTATCTTGAAGAAGAAGTCTATGTTAAATAACCATTAAGTTATATAGTCAAAGGATATGAAAGAAAAGTTTGAGATAGAAAAAAGCTTTGTATAGAATGAAGCAAGCATCAAGAGTATGAAATAACTACATTGGCAAATATTTTCATGAGAGCATGTTTGTTTATTGCCTTAATGAATATGCTCTTTATATCAAAATTCATAAAAATGGAGACATTTTTCTTATTATCTTTGTATGGATTATCTTATTTTCACTTGTAACAATTCAAGCCTATTTAAATAATTTAATAAGGCTATATCAATTGAATTTAAAATGACTGACAAAGGACTTATGTCATTTACTTAGGCGTAAAGGTGAGGTAAGAGGTCCTAAAGAAAATCAAAATGTTTGATTGTAATTCTTTGAACACGCCTATGAAAATCAGATTAAAGTTATCAAATTAAGAAGATGGAGAAAAGGAAAATCCCACATTTTTCAAAAGTCTTGTGGGAAGTGTGAGATATTAACATGTAAAAGGCCAAATATCCTTTATTTGGTTAGATTAGTAAGTCAATTTATGGAAGCTCCTACCTACACCTCTGTGAAAGTTTCTAAGAGGATTCTTTGCTACCTAAAAGGCGTACTTTACTTTGGACTATTTTATTCCTCTTAAAACAATTTCAAATGTATGGGATCTTGTGATAATAATTTTATGGGAAATATTGATAATATAAAGAGTACAAGAAATCTTGCATTTTTGATGGGTAATTAAGTTATCACATAGAGTTCAAAGAATAACCTATATTATTACACTTTCAACTTGTGAATCTAAATATGCGCAGCAATATAGACTTATCGTGTTATTTGGCTTAGGAAATTATTAAAGGAACTTCACTTGCTACAAGAAGAAGGCACAAAGATATGCACCGATAATAAGTTTGCACAAACATTTGCAAAGAATTTAGTGGTTTATGATCGAAGTAAACATATAGATACAAGATATTATTTCATTAGAGGATGTATAACCAATAAGAAAGTAAGGCTCAAATATGTTAAAACTCAAAATCAAGTTACAGATATTTGCACAAAGGCATTAAAGTTTGAAGATTTTTTAATATTAAGAGAAAGACTTGACATAATGAAGACAATTTGAAATTAAAGGGGATTTTGAAAATAGTAATATAAAATTTCTATAATGTGAATTTTAAGATAATATGGTGTTGAAAATATTGTAAATTAATTCAAGAGCCTTTTGTAGCCACAGAGTCTTCTAGTATTATGTGAGTCTTTCATATTTGTATATATGGTCTTTTTCATAAATATAAAATGAACACATCTATATTACCATAGTTCACTTTGTAATAGTTAAAATGAAATAGAAAAAAGTGTTTTTTTTCATTCTTCATTCTCCATTATCCATTCTTTCATTTCTCAACACTAGGAAACATATCACATAACTTGGAAAGAACTCTCAATTAGATATATATTCTCCATATTAAACTCATAAATTATAACTTGCTTTGTGGATCACAAAATCCACATAAACCTATTTTCTTTCTCAAAAATTTCTTAATATAAACGCATTCAACTACATATATGATATATGCCGATACAACTAAATTCCAAATCTTAAATTTCAACATTTAGTTCAAATATTCTCTTTAACCTATTCTTTACTATTTATGTAATAATATCAAATAAACAAATTTAGTATTGGTATTTTTTATTTCATGCCTTAAATTTATTTAGAAATAGCTTTTAGTTACTTATGTATTCTATAAATAAAGTAGAATCCTTCATTAAATATCAACATTATGATGGAGGACTCAGATTATTTCAGAACATTTTTCTTTATGTGCATGAGGTGATAAGATCGTGTAATTAACTAATAATAATTTGATCAATAGTATGATAGGTTAAGTTCTGTATGATATGTCTATACCACTAATTTATACACCTAATCAACATGTATAATATTATTGAACTTGGGAAGAATTTTTCATTTTGTGATTTGATAGTTTAATATAATTTAATATTTTAGAAAGATCCTTTAGTATTGTGTATTGAGTTATACCTTCATATTTGATATTTAGAAAGTATAGGATTAATTAATTTTGGAGATAACACTTAAAAGAAGAAGGAAAGTTTAGTGAAAAATCATGTTAGTTCAATTTGTATTTTAGTCATTACTATTGATATAAATATCAGATTGAGGTGGTTCAAAACGTTACAAAAAATTAAACAATTTATAATTTATACAAAGACACATAAGATTTATTCAGGCCTATCAGTTAACCAATGTATCCTATTTGTCAACTAATATAAGGTAGAGAAGATGATTTTAATTTATTAATATCTTATATTGGTCAATCAAAATGTTTGAATTCTACTTTTTAAAAATAAAATTTGACTTTTTTTTTCAATTTTCATGTAGAAAGAAAGAACAATGATAGAGTTAAGTTGGAGAAGAAAAAAAGGAATTTAAGATTAATAAAACTTGCAAGATTTATAACATCTAGACAAATTTTAATATATAAAAAGAGACTCAAGATATTTTTCATTGGCTAATAGGTGGTACATGTCAATTAGAGTTTTCTAGTTTGATTTTTTATTATTCTTATTGCTGATTGTTTGTTTGTCTCTTGATTAATTATTTATGTATTTCAGTGTCTCCATTTTGGAAAGAAATGTACAAACCCCAAATTAGGATTACGGTAAATTTAGATTTTTGACAAAATTAATATAATTTAGGACTTTTGTTCATATAAATTGTGTGTGGAATGTGTGATTCATGACATGTAATTATAATTGCAAGTAAATGTGTGATTGGAAACACCATTATGGTTATGAGTGTTAATCAATGCTTTTATATGCAATAAGGCTTTATGAAGGAATTAATTATGTTGTATGAATCTTGGTGGTAAGGGATGGTTGACATAAGGCAATTAGTCGACGCCAAATTGATGTATATATTAATTTATTGATCAAAGAAAAAGAGAGAAAAGTAGAATATAGTATGTACCATTTTATTTCCTAGAGGATTATTCAAGGTCAAATTTGGGAGTATATAAATTTGTTGGCTAAGGTTAATTGACATCTCTCTTAAGCATTTACAAGGAATTATGTGTTATAGTTGCCAATTCTATATGTTCCATTCAATTTTGATGTATTATGGATTATTTGTATAGCATGTTATTTTCTTAACAAATGTTATAAAGATAAGTATAATGCCAAATAAGCACAAGAAATAAGGATTGTGTTATATAAAGATAGTAAAATATTTTTTTACTCTCATTTATTTACTTCTTCTATATTTGTTATGTATTATCTTGTTACATGTTATTTTAAGTAAGAAGGTTGAGGAAGAATGTAAAGATTTAGGTAGGTGTAACACCAAAATGGATAAAATCAAATATAAAGAATCCTAGATTGGGAGACATTATTTTAATTATGAATTAAAGTTGGTTTAATTTATATAAAGAGATATTTTAAGTTGTTTTAAAGTATATTGAATCACTGTGAGTATGTACAAAATGGATTAACCTTAATCTCATGGTAAAACTTAAGGGATTGGGTCTTGTTACTGAGTCACAGTCTACTATAAATCTAATGACATTAACTTAAACTATGTAAAAACTTACAATAAAATGCTATTAATCTATATTTCAATAAAATTATTCTATATTCCTATAGGTTGAGATGTATAGTTTTTAAGAAAATAATGAATTATATTAATATGATAAAAGAGTTAATATTAATATCTCCTCTTAGCTCAGAAGCCTCCACGTGTTTCTATTTCATTGTTAATTTATCTAGATCTTACAACAAGTCGTCTTTGCATTTCCAAATGGTCATTTCTATTCAGGATAATCTCCACGTTTGCTTCATCTCTCTATTGAGTTCTCTACCTTCCAAAAACATTCCAATGTACATTCTGATGTTGTTGATGATCATCATGATAAAGGATGTGCAAGATGTAACCCTCTCAGATAAGATTCTCCAACTTCTATCTTTTCATATTCCCCTAATTAGGTAAGCTATAGCGACCTAAAGATCCATGTATTATTGTTCTGTGCTCTCATCCATTGCATGCTCCAATCTATTATGTCTTTTGGTGGATCATTATCCTCGTATCTAATTGCAATCTCTTTCCATAAGTTATTCATGTGCTGACAAATGAATATAATATGGTTGATTATTCACTGTCCTTTTCACATAGTGTACACCTACTAAGGATGATCATATAACTATTAATATGTCCTATGTAGGTATTCATCCTTGAATGGCCAGCTAAAAGGTTAAAGTTGCCCTCAGGGAGAATTTTATTGCCCTATACTAGTTCATAACAACTTACTCTATCTGTACCCCATAATAGGTTTCTTACAATTTTGTTTGTGTAAAGAACATTATGAGATCCAGGTCACTTTATCTTTATCATCTGATAGAATGATATTGAGTAAGTGTGTTTTTACCAATGTATTCAGGATCATCCTTTGTATGATCTCCTTGTTGCCGAGGCCCTGTTAAATAGTGGTCTCCTTCGGGAGATGTTACTTCAACCTATGGAGTTGTGGTTGATCATGTAAGACTCCTATCTCCAACCATTTTTCAAACTAGAAGCTTGTTTCCTTCCTATCTCTCAACTTATGCTTTATTTGAGGTTTGATTACCTACCATATCTCTATTATCTTTCTAAGAGTAATTGATCCCTTTCTAGAATTTTGACGTTTCAGGTGTTATCCTTGGTTATGTATTCACTCTATACCCAATTCACCTATAAGGAGTTATCCTTTCTAATTAGCCTCTAGAAATTTCTTGCTAACATCACATGATTAACTACCTGGTTAGGTATAAGGCCTAGTCCCCCCTGTTTCCTAGGCTTACAAATATCTTTCCATTTGATCCTTGCTTTGGTCCTTCCTTACTCATTTCCGTCCCATAAAAATCTTCTTAGGATCTTATTAATGGCTTTTATGACCATAATTGGTAGTACCAAGTGTGAGGCCCAGTATATGTATTGATTGAAGATAGGACAGAATCAATTAGTTGTGGACGACCTACCATACATAGTCTATTAGTACTCTAATTTTGAATTCTTCTTTTGATCTTCTCCTTTAATGGCTTGAACTCTGAGTATTTGTGTTTTATAGAATTCACTAGTATACCAAGATAAGTAAATGGTAACTGTAGTACTTTTATACCTGTATATAGAATTATAATCTTTCTATTCGATTAAAATTAATAATCGATCTATATTTTATTCTTCATGCTTAGATTCTTATTATTTGAATTACTTCACACATAATAACATTTTTACTAAAATTCATCCTCAATCAATTAAATTTTATCTAATACGAATAACTTCAATATATATTCATACTCGATATTATGTTCACATAAGATGTTTATTAAAAATTAATACAATTCATCAAATAAAATATATGAATGGTTAGAATTTACAAAATATTATTAAATATGTTATATTAATGGATGACAATTTGATAATATTACACGAAAATTATGTAAAAACAACATGAATGATTATTCAAATATCAACGAGTGAAGTTTATTAGGATGCTTCAGGAACACGCATCATTGCAGTTCCGTTACGCGCAATTGGACAGTGGTTTATCGCCACATCTACCGTGAAAGTAACCGCTGTGCGGATTGATTAGCGAATTGCACTACGCATTTTGCACTCGGACTCACTTTTTTGATCGCCAACCCATTGGTTGCCATGTACTCCCTTTAGAAGATATGTCGGGAGTGTATTTCTCGAGACTTGTCGTGTAATTGGTTTTTTCTCCCTTTCAAAAAAAAATTCTAACATGAAAAGAGCAGCAAAAATCAACTCCAAATACACAAGTTAGCAATTTAAAAGTGGGAAGAGAATGCTCCTACTTAACCAGTATACATTTCTAACATTAGAAAAAGAAAATAATTAGAAATACAATCATTCTTTATTTCATTGATGTTTTTGAGTCTTCGTCACTTTAAAAATAACAAAATGTTTTAGTCATTAGGGTCACAAAAGATAATCTAAGTAATTTTTATCGATACAATCTAATTTTTCACATATTTATTGTTATTATCATCAATTCTTTCGTTATAATGATTTTTGTGATTATTAAATTAATCTTAACTAATATTTAATACATATAGCCCCAATAATTATAATACTAAATGACAATTTTGCTTGACATTATTCATGTAATACAAAATGTCAACAATATTAATAAAATTAGATTAAGAATTTAAGTGTGTGGGATAGATAAATAGAAAAAGAAAGCCTCAAACCAATTAATTTCGTTATATATTAGTTTTGCAATGCAAATCAAATGATAAAGAGTTGGTAGTGAATATATCAGTACATTGCTTTCACAAACATTCTTATCAAGTAGCGTTTTATTTGTAGATCGAATATCTTTTACAAGTTCTCAAATATTTCATATTCCCGTCAAATTGTCATATTCATTGATTACGGGATCTTACATAGTGAGATAATTTGTACGAACTCAATACTAGGGTCTAGGTCTCAACTTAACTTTCAATTTGCTTTTAGGGTTCTTCTGGGCTTTCCATTACCAAATTGGAATCGGACATAGTTAGCCAGGTGAGGCATGACGCATCTTCTTTTTTCTGCTTCTGGTACGTACGCATAAAAAGAAGGTGGAACATAGGAGAGATGGAATCACTCATACCCCTTACCCTTACCTTAAGGTTCAAGAAATTGCCACCAATACTACCCCTTCTGACCCACCAAGTATGCCGGCTCATGATTAACCCAAGGGTCACCCCCATTTCCTTCTTTTAACATTATTTTCTGATTTTTTTAATTTCCTCAAAACATCGAACATATTATTTAATATGCATATGACACATCGAATATAGTTTTTCAACATCTTTAATCTGAATTTTTCTACTTTATAATGTTTCAAATTTTATTATTATATATATCTTAATATTGACTGCTTGTATGTTTTAACTAAGATAAGAACACCGCCAGTTGTAGATAATGAATGGTGATGGATGGATTCTTAAAAGTGGTGGCTTCCAGGACTGGTTTGGCTGCACATGCTTTTTGTTCAGATGGAATCAAACTTTCGACACAGAAACGAGAAGCGGATACGCAAGTCTGAAAGAAGAAATGATATAACGTGATCGGTTTCTCGCATCACGTTATCTTCTATGGTGTACGGACCTCCTAGCCCCACTGTCTTGTAGCTGTAATTTGTACTCATATGATCCTTTTTGCTTTACAAGGTCTTTTTGTTGTTCGAACCGATGGATCAATGAGAAAGGAAACGTATGTCTTTTCATCAATATAAAAAGAAGTTGACAATTTTTAATAACACTTTGATAGGCATTTATGAAACTTTGAGATCATAATATGTTAAGACTCCGACTTTCATAAGCGTTTAGGCTATTCACTGTACAAATAACACTTGCGGTTGCTTTTTCTTTTTCCTAAACAAAATGGAATAAGTGAAGGAGTGGACTTTTGGAATTGGCCAATTCCACGAGTGCGATCGAGTGACGGAGAGCACCATTGGCTTAAAATCGTCTTTTAAGGATTTGATTCTCCAAAATCTAATCATGGGACCAACAGACTTTGATAATGGATATGGGCATCTACGGCAGAATTAGCCGCTTCTCAATAAGGTAATAATTTCAACACTCTAGTTTTCAACTGCCACAAACATGTCTCTTTTTCTTACATTGCATGGCAATACTGTATAGCTCATCCCAATTCTGTGGTGCTTGAATTCTCAGAACAAGACCAGAGTAGCATAAATCGTCCATTTCTTTGGCCGACTTGTATTAGTGTTAATGCAATAATTTCAAGTTCTTGAAGAACGTCCAAATTTATTTTCTTTTCATTGGATATCGTGTCCCAAAAACTCTTTCTATCTTAAAATCCAGTCAGAATTCCAGAGGCCTGGGAGTATCCAAGCCTATTTAAGAACTTCATGTTAGTGGCACGATATGGACAAGTAACTCTATATAAACAAATCTATACCACTTAAACTGTTACAACTCTGTTTCTACTTTAAAACAATGTCATTTTATATATAAACAAACCTAAAACCCTTAATCGACGACCTTTTGTGTAAACAGAGTTAAAATAAAGTGACCTAAAAGCCTAAACCTTTGCATGATTTATTATTATCAGTATCATGTACTCCCTGACAGTTGCTCGAAAATTTACGGATCAATTTAGAATTCTTACCCCAAGAGGCAAAGCAAATCCACATCTCTCTAAAAAGTAATATTACAATTGACAATAGTCCATCAGACAAGCTGAGAATATGCTTTTAAGATCTAAAACAGGCTCAGGTGGTAATTTCGTTTAAAACTTAAAGAAAACCAAATGTGCATACAAAAAGTACCATGTCAAAGGTAACACGGTACGCCTATCTGATCAAATTTGGAACAAGAGAATTGTAGTGTTCCCCCAGACCGAATGCATGCTTATGATATGACAGCATAATACTTGCATTAGATGAATAGGCTCCCTCAGCTGATAAATACTCCTTACCTATCTCCACATCAGGAAAGGATCCAGAAAATATCATAATATGTTTACCAAGGCAGTGAGATAAAGCCCCAAGCTCTAGATGCCCTCCCCACGCTGCTGTAGACTCAACTTCAACACAATACTTTTCAAATCTGTCTGCAACTGAAATATTAGAATCTCCTTCTGTTGTATTATCCGATAGAAAAAAGGGAATGAAATCTGAGGAATTTTTCCTCATATAACCAGCCACCATTTTCCGAAGATCTTGGTAGGTATATGGAGAAGAACCTCCAGAAAAGTGTGCTAACTGATCTTCAACAGCTCTGTAAAGGCAATGCCCATCTGGTTTTATTTGGTTAACAATCAATCCGCAGGGTTCAAGCTTTTTCTTTAATTTCTCATCTTCAATCATTCGATCACTTACAAGGCTGCTCTGCTCTTCCTGAATCCTCTTTTCTCTTTCTGCTTCTTGTTGGGCTCTCTTTCCCCGCTTCTTTGCACCCTTGGTGATCCTTGCATGTTCAGGTTGATTGGCAACAGAAACACCAGCTATAGCCTTCACTAAATTGTCAATATTGCTTTTGTCATTTCCATTACTACTGCTGCTATAGCCCAGTGAAGCAAGTTCTTCGGCATGTTTTGTTTGTAGCTTAGTAGAAAGTCGCGAGATCTCTTCTTCAACCTGCTTCTTCTTAGCTTTCTGTTCAGCCTTGCTACCCTTTGCTGCACCTTTTTTAAGTTCCATCTCTTTGTTCTGCAGCTGAGCTTTCTCCTTTCTGCACACAGAACAGTGTTTAAGAACAATTTGTAATAGTGTCACCAATTAAAGTATATCATCAACAACAGATCCATGATTAGACAAAATTAGCAATACCCCCTCCAATCTTAAACAATTGTGATGCAAGAGCCCATATCACTTATTTCAAAAGAAAAAACAAGATTTTGAACAACAAAACGTTCTTGATCAAAGTCCAATACAAGCTTCCCAAGAGGCCTTACAAGTAGCTTGAAGAGGTCTGAATAGTTACCTGACCAACAATTTACATTTATATACCATTGGTGCTAGTACTGGTATGTTTGGGGCGATGAAAGATATAAAAGATCAATCTGTATTCCCCAAAGATAAAAAAAGAAATTACATATTTAGCAAGGAATCCAGAATGAACAGTTAGAAGCAGACTTCGATTTTTCTACATATAACTCACCACAAGGATTGGAAAAAAAAAAACAATATTGAATCCTGACTTGAAAATGAGAATTTCATGTACAGGATCCATACTGAACCCCTGATTTTAACATGAGAATTTCATGTACAGGAAGGAAGGTATTCTGTTTTTTGATGTTATAACCAAATCATAAAGCAATTAAAACCCATAATAATATTAGAATTACCTGTGCCTGAAAAGCATTTCATCACGAGTTTCATGTTTTTCATGGGATGCATTTTCTGAACTTGTTTCAGAAAGTTTCTCTCCTAATTCTACAGTATCAGCCATCTACACAAGCCTGAGATTAGCAAATATATATTATTAACACGAGTCTGACATTCAATGAGAAATTGTAGCAAAATCAGAGAGCATGGCCCATGATATCATGAAAAAAAATCAACGTATCAATAGCATAAGACTCCCCGCTTTCTAAGGGTCTAGAAAAGGTCATGATGTACACAGCGTTTTCTTTGTATTTTTACAAAAACGTTATTTCTGTTACTTGAACCTGTGACCTTATGATCACAAAGGAGCAACTTTATCAGTTACTTCAAGGCTCATCCTCATGAACTTGGGGTAAAAATTGGTGATAAATTGAAGTAGGAAAAATAGAAGAATTATTAACTAGTAGCTAAAAATCACAAAATAAAGAAATATGGATGATATTAGACTATTGGATTGTCAAGTTTTAAGGTTGAATTTTGGCTAGGAATGCTGAAATTTCAGATTTTATATAGCTGGAATTTTAAGAGTTAATTGCTAGAAATTTACCCTTATGATTTCAGGGCTTAATATACCGAAAGTTAGGATTTTGGCTGTTGGAATTTTGTGGTGAACACAAAGAATGAAAGGTAAGAAACTAGAAATCACTCCTAAGGTCTAAGAATCACTCCTAGAAGAGAGCATAACACCTTTTAGTTGAAAACTCAAGTTTGGCAAAAATTTCGAAATTGCTTATTATTGATGAAGAGTTAAATACACATAGATATAGCGGTTTAGAACCCTTATTCTAGCAGGAAAGGGTTTCCAACAAATTTAAGTCCTATTCTAATAAAAATTCTATAAGTCCTAAACAACTAGGATAACTTATGTAAAATAGAATAACATATTTAACCTACTTCTATTTCCCATCTAATAAGGAATCCTAACATAATTCAAATTTCATCCCTTATCTTTTGTTGTCAACTCAATTCTCAATTTTATCCCACCAAATTAAGATTTGTGGTTGACTAATTTTTCCTCTTTTATTTCTCTGATATACTTTAAGTTCTTTTGCATCATAAATATCAGATTATCCTTAAAAGAGAACCTAAGTGATTAATAAAAATATGAAAACCAAAGGAACTTTTGATTTGAACTGTAACCTGTGCAAACACCTATAAAATGAAGATTTGATAGATAGAATCAACTCAGTAATGTCTACAAAGCAGGAAATAAACTCCTACTATCCAAACTATAATCCTACAAAGCTCAAAGTAAAACAAATCAAGAGGAGGTGAAAGCCGACTTTCCAATGAGTCTCAACTTCATTACTCAACTAAAAGCCACTACTTATTGACTCATAGAGTTTCAACCTTAAAATTTGTAAATGAAGACCTGTCCTCGTGTAAAATTTAAATAGCAAACAATTGGGTCTAATATAAATGTGGAACCCTTTGACGACACAAAATAGCAATCAAGTTTCAGAGGGTAAATCTGACATGCAATATCTCTTTGGAGATTGAATGCCAAATCTGACCTGAATTATTATGACCAGCTCTGTCTGTTCCTCTTGTTTGGCTAGGAATATTGATCAGACAACAAAACAGAAGAAAACTCAAGTTGGTGTTGTTATCCTGGTTGACACTTGACAGTAATAAGATTTGATGCAGTTTCAGATTTGGAATATTCGTATAAGTTACAGGAATTTCAGATTTGATATGGATGAAATTTTAGGCTTTTTGATTGCTGGAGATTTAGTGTAGAAGTGCTGGAATTTTAGTGACGTAAACAAATTATGGAGGGTAGAAAACTAGGAATCACTCATGGAGTCTAAGTATCACTATTAGAGTAGCATTACATCTTCTAGTTGAAAACTGAAGTTTGTAAAGAAATCAGGTTTTTTTTCCTCTTTGAAAGGCTGGGTACACACACACACAGAGAAAAGTTGTTAGAACCCTGAATCTAGTAGTAAAGGAATTCCCAACTAGAATATCCAAAATATAATTGAATCCTACTCTAACAAAGATTCTTTATTCTTTATTAAGCTTAGGTCCTAAATAAACTAGAACAATATATATAATTACTCCTTACCAAATAAGGAAGAGCGAGCATAAAGTGAATTTCAACCTTTGCTGGCCTTGCCATCAACTCAACTCCTATTCTTCATTCAACCAAATTAAAACTTGTGATTGAGCAATTTGCCCTCTTGTACTTCTCTGATAAATTCTAAGTTCTTTTACATCACCCTAACTAAGAAAGAAATCGATGCTGAAAAATAAAAAGTCCAATTATCAATTACTATTTATATTTGCACCTAAAATAGACTTCAGCAAGTCTCTTATTATTTGTCGCTAGTCCTGGACCACATAGGGCAAGTGTGTAGTTCTTATCCTGCAACCAACTCTTCCACTTTTAAAATCATCCTAAAAAATTTAGCATCTTGGAATCAAACACTAGGAAACAGTTGTTAGAAGAAGTGGAATGCCATCATATCCATTTGTCCTACCTTTTCTCTTTTTCAAACAATGAAGCACATAATGTAGCACATTAAAGGGAGAGCTAAGGCAGATCAGAATAGGACGATTTATAAATTGGAACTAATTCAACATTAACTCAAAAGGACATTGGAATTTGCTCAAACTGAGAAAGTTAATGAAGTCAACCTCTTATTCACCCCTTCATCAGTGAAGAAATGCGAAAATGAAATTACAGAAAATTATAATCGATGTCTGCTTATTTGCTTACCACAAAAAATTTACACTATGAAGAATAAAACCACATTCAGAAAAGTAAATACATACCCAACAGACTAACACAATTGATCAAAGTCAAAAATTAAACCAAAAAACAACTCCCCTAAATTTTTAATTCCAACTAAACACTCTACCCACGTGATTCTTTCTTACTAACTTCCAGTTAACAAGACCCAATACAAACACATTCAATCCGTATTAGCTAAGATTTCTTAATCAAATAAGAAAAGAGAACTACATAATGCTCGCTATCAAAGGCAGTAACTTTACCTATACACTTAAAAAAGTCGCAGGCCAATAAAAAAATCAAATTATGAAGAAAGTTGCAGTCCTATTGAGAGTTTTTCTAGTAAAGCCTATAGGAAATGGGTTTATTGTTCAGATCAAGATGTGCCCTGGGCTAGGGTAATCTAGAATAATTTCCTAAGACCCAGTACAACTTTCCTTCTATGGCTAATGGTTGAGAACAGAATTGCTACTATGGATAGACTACATTACTTACAAAATCTGGATGGGATTTGCTGTTTCTGCAAAGATGAATTAGAAAAAAGGGACCACCTGTTTTTTCTCTGCACTTTCTCTAACTCAATCTGGAATTTGTCCAGAGTACATTTCGGTTGGTATGAGCTATCAAATTCCCTAATGGAGTTGGTTAATATGCTTACTAATGCACAAACTGCCACTTAAATCTGGAAGCGGAAGGTGCTGATTCTTGCCATAAGTTCTCAAGAATTACAGAAAAAAAGAAAACTCACGAAGTTCCAGTTTAAGGAACGTTCCAAAGATGTGTTGGTGTAAACAATCACTGTCAGTGTTAGGGAACAACTAACCAGCTCGGAAATAGATCATTCTTAACTGTAAAGAGGATTTGATTACAGTTTCTTACCCGGAATGAGGTTGACCCTTCTTGCTTTACACCCGTGAGCCCTTCAAGTTGAATCCCATGCCTAGCAAGGATGGCACAATGATTAAAGGAAGCACGATGAAGTAGGCGCAAGCATCCAAAATATAGATTCCTTACCTTTGGCGTCTGATCTTGCGTGGAGGAGACGATCAGTGCCACGCATCAACATAAAACTAAAGTCTGATCTTGCGTGTCACGTATATTTAGCACATAAAACTAAAGGTTATAACTTGAAAACCTAGAACCTGCAAAACGATAGCAGAAGAAACCCAAAAAAACACAAGAAAATCTACGTGTTCTCACCAGACGAACAGGAAGGAAAGAGTAGCTGAAAACGGTGGGCTGACAGGAAGAGTGTACGCCGAAGGAATTAGGGTTTTGTTGGAAAAAATAAAAGGAAAAAGAATGGGCTTCTTGTTTTCAAGTAATACTACTAGTCCGTGTTCTTTTTTTCATTTCTAATGTCTAAATCTAATTTTCTTGGCCCAATAGCCGATAACCCATTTGTGGAATAACAGTAAGGGAGCGTTTGATTTGAGCATGAAATTAGGTATGGATATAGGTATAATAGTATAAAGGAATGGGAATGGGTAAGAAAAATAAAAAATAATGTTTGGTTTATAACTTGGGTTTCTGTATTAATACCAATAATATTGTTTAGTTTGTTGCATTAATGGGAATGAAAGATAATATAATACCATTTTTTCATATCATAATAATGATAATAATAATAATAATAAGAAAATTAATTTTGTATTTATTATTATTATTATTATTATTATTATTATTATTATTATTATTGTTGTTGTTGTTGTTGTTGTTGTTATCGTCGTCGTCTTCGTCGTTAATTATTATTATAAATTTTGTACTTATTATTATTATTATTACAAAATTTATAATAATAATAATAAGATAATTAATTTCGTATAATAAAATTAATAAGAAAAATAAATAATAATAATAATAAGATAATTAATTTCATATAATAAAATTAATAATAATAAAAAGAATAATAATAATAATAATAATAACAAGTTTAAAATTTATAATAATAATAATAATAACAATAATTAATAATAATAATAATCATCTTCATTATCATAATAATAATAATAATAATAATAATAAAGATGAAAATCGTGAGCTTAATAATATAATTAAGAATAAAAATTGCTTATATGGGAGAGGGGTATAAATAGTAACCACGAGATTAAAATGAAAACTTGACACTCAGCCCTTTTAGAGGGTTTAGTAGATTCTCAAATTTACTAGAATAATTTTATTTTCTTGTAATTGAAAACTCCAAAACAAACACTATCTTTTGCAATTATTTTATTTCTTTATTTCTAAATCTTCAAATCAAACGTCCTTGAGAATCAAAATATGATGGGATGTTATGTATGGAAGCATATGGCGATGCGCATAGCCATCCATGTACACAGATGAAGTGTTATTATAGAAATTTGGCCGACACATACGTGTGCAGGAGCAGGACGAATCAATGCATATTCCTGGACTTTGGTAGAAGGATTCTATGGCATATTTTAAAGTGGCCTATGACTCATTCATTGTTCAAATTTTACCAGCTCTAGCGCAAGCATGTGTGTCATTCATAGCAACTATACTATACTGTTGGTATTGAAGGCCCTCGCTAATTCTACTGCTGGAAAGAGATAGAACCGAATATGAATATGTACGTGGATGACGTCGGCAAGATATAAAAAGAATGATTTATATTTCTCAAGAACAACTGCTTTATGCAATTGGTTAAGTCGTAGGAAGTTTTATATTTAAATCTTGTTGTTGAGGTATGTAAAATTTAATTTGTGATTAGGAAGTCAATTAGGGACAGATATTTTAAATGTTATTGCTAGCTTGTATAAATACTGAGCTGCAGACTCTTTTGTATGTAAGAGAGACCTATCTCGAAATTATGTGATTTTTTCACAAACACTAAAATTGACAAAGCTTGATTCATGGTTTTAGAGCATTCAGTCCTAATCGAGTCTGATATTTCGATTTGAAGAAGAAGCGATTTACTTTGTAGCTAATCATTTGATTACAAAATGGAGGATGTGTTGGATGAATCAAATACCCATTCTCTCGTAGAAGCAGTCCAAAAAAGTGATGAAAATAAGTTGCAAGGTAGTGTAAATTTACTTGAGGATCATATCATCCAAATATGATCTTTAGTAACTTCTACTTTGTCTGGTAACGACTATTTGACACGAAGTAGATCAACGAGAATTGCTTAGGGGCCAAGGCGGTGAACAGTTGATTTTCCCTAGAAAAACACTTTGGCTATGATTCAATCTCGAAAGCTTAGACTTCAAAATAGGCGACTAACTCTTCCATTGCCATATGAATCATCCGCTCCTTTTTCGATTATGCTTTTATATAAGGGAATAGATTTTTGCGATTCAATTGATTTGATTCTCATTTTTACCTCGAGTCAGGAGATATCTTGAGAATAGTGGGAGTAGAATCTGATTAAGAGGAAGACTTTGTGTCGTCCTCACTTAGGAATGAAAAGATCAGATCGGCAACAGCAACAGCAGATAAGACTGCTTATTCCTTGTTCACAACACATAAAACTGCCATTTCACCTAGCTAGGGTAAACAGAGTTGGAATTTATACAGATTGAAAGTGCGTTTTTATTGATGGAAAAATGCACAAAACCTAATCGAGATTTAGATAACTACGACAAATAGATACATGTCGATTGTATGGTGAGATCTTGAATTTTGAATTCTATGTCCAAAGAGGTCGTTAAGACCTTCATTTACACTAATTATGCTAGGGAACTATGGCTAGAATTAGAAAAAAGATTTGGGGAATGTAATGGTCTATTGATGTATCAATTACATATGGAATCAATTATATAGGGAACTAAGTTCTATATCGCCAAGGAACATGTCTGTAGCCAAATATTTTGACTAAAGTAAAGAAACTATAGCATGAATTTGTGTGATTGATGCCTATACCATAATGTACTTGTGGAGCAGCTATACAATGTATATGTGGAGTTGCTAAAGGATTTGCAACTACGACATCTGTTAATCAATCGATGCAATTTCTATTGGGTTTTGATGATAGTTACGATAACATAAGAAATCATATTCTACTTATGGATCCTTTACCTGCAGTTAATAAAGTCTAGTCCAAGGTCTTAAAAGGGGGAAAAAGCGTAAGAAAGTCTATATCAAATTCTCATATTGAATTGAGAATAATGCAATGTTAACAAGAACACAATATTATATATATATATATATATATTCACAAATATCACATAATTGTAATCGCATTAAAGCAGTAGTATATCTAGTGATGGTATTAGGATCTTTAACATATTTCCCTTCACCATGGAATTCTAATCTAAATGTTTCAACTACTTTTGTTATAAAACTATCAGGATCTGAATAAATAGATTGTTTAGTATCGTCATTGAGATTTTGCCAAAATCTTTGTGCACTATT
>JANVCL010000004.1:8598457-8610092 GCA_026546855.1 Erythroxylum incrassatum
TTGTATTCCGCAATCTTTGTAAACTGATTAGTATGTGAACTTTATGGTTACTGTAAAATATTGCTAAATGATAGTAAAAATTATAACTGCAAAAATTTTCTAGTGTCTACTGTTTTTGCCACGCTAATGTATGTTTACAAAAAAAGGTATACCGAATTTTACCGACTGATGTAGTACGCCACCCTCGCTGGGCACGGACTCGGATATCACCAATGATATCAGGTTCGGGTCACTCGGGAGTGGGGTGTTACATAACAAGCCTTTAAAAAGCTCACAGAAAAACAAAATAACAATTTCTTTCTTAATAGAGTGATTTCACTTTATAAAGCACAATAGTAATTATATGATTTTCAAGAGTATAGATGCTGCTTAAAATGTTTCGACAGTCTAAATATGTTCGCTCTGATTCATAAGTGTTGTTTTTCTTTCTTAAATAGTCAATTTCTTCAACTAGTCGTTGCTTCACTCGCATCTTTAGTCAACTGGATAAATTTAACCTTGAATAACTTCAATGCCATATTTGCCACAAATCTTCCAATAATCACGGAGCTAATATATGTCCTTCATAATTAGTTGAATCCTTTTAGATAAACCATTTCTAATAAGGTAAGTTGATAAAGAAGGTTCATGTAAGAAAGAAAGCGTATTTCTTAAGATTTAATTTTCTTTTTGAGAATTAGATTGTTAATTTTACTAGAAAATAAATCCAATTTGAATTTTGAAATATTGTATAGTTATCATCAAATCGTTAAATACAAACCTTGAGCTAACAATCTCTCCATTTTTTATGATGACAATCAATAATAGATATATTTTTCAAAATTCAAAAAGATAATAAGTAATTTCAAAAGATACCTATGACTTGTATGTTTAGTCATAATTAGCATGAGCCTGTCTTTTAAGAAAGGAACCTATCATTTATATATTATAGATTTTCACAATTTCAATAGCATAATCAATCATATATATATTCAAACAACATTGAGAAATATGCATTTATAAATATATCATCATATAAAAATATTAAAAAATATATCATAGACTCTCCCCTTTTTTACTATCAAAAATAAAGGAGTATAGGGTTGAAATAAAACAGAATGAAATAGAAAAGAAGAGTAAATGATGCATCAAACAAAACCATCAGTATAAATAAGCCAAGCAGAAAGCAAGTATCAGTAGAGTTATTGAAGAGATTCAAGGATTTTTCCAAGCAAAATCTGCATGTCAAGAAGTTGATTCTTCATGTTGTCTATTTGTTCTGGCATTTGATCTTGATTGCCTTAAATGTTCTTCAGCTGTTGTTAGAGATTTGCATTATTTTCTTCTTAAAGAGGAACATTAGCTCATTCATCAGGAGAAGAACTTAGTATTTTTCTTCTTTTTCAAATTTCTTTTCCACCCAGACATTGTTTTGCAATTTGTATCCAAACAAGTAAGGAATTGAACGGTGAAACTTAGTCAATTTGTACCAACTCAGATTTGCAAAAGGTACTCCATAATGGTTGAAAATCTTAGTGAGCAACATTCCATAAGGTAGGCAACTGGTTGTATTCTTGTGATTCCCTTTATCCACCATAAACCTTAAGATCATTGCAGGTTTCCCTATATAAGTGTCTAGCAAACTGCACCTTTCAACAGAACTACTCTTGGGGAAAATAAAAGTAACTAATAACGATGCAAGGCATCGTGGTAGTAAGTCAAATTGCTTGCTCCAAGGTTTCTCGTCTAGGATATTTTCAACATTAAGGAAGAAGAATTTAATAACGTCTCCCAAATCCAAATCATCAACATCTCATTTATGACAAGGAAAATCAGTTCTCCTTATAGGAGCTATGTCAAGTATATCTCTTAAAACCTCTATAGCAATTAGAATCTCACTTTCACATACCCATGAAACAATGGCTAGCTTTCTATCAATTACTTCCTTTCTTATGTGTGTGTAGAATGCTCTAACTAGCTTATCGCACACTGTCTCATATAATTCTAGGAAATTTTCCCAACCAATTGCAACAAAGTAAGGAGAGATATGTATACCTTTGTTATTAAACATTATGTAAGGCAAGACTCTACCAACAACAACCTTTCTTTTCTTATACTGCATTTTATAGCGAACTTCAACTTATGTTTATTGAAATATTTTTAGTGGTATTGATGTCTTTCATTTTTGTGGGGCTATTTTTATCTTCTTTGCTCTGTTTTCTGTAGGAATCATCTTTTCATTAAATAACTCATTTCTATCAATAGAGTCCTTGATAGTTTCTTCAATCATAGGTGCTTTTCCTTTGTTTATAACTTCCCTTTTTCTTTTTCTAGATTCTTCTTCATCTTTCTTTTCAACATCAGTGGATTCTTTTTGTTCAGAAAATTTCTCAGCTTGCTTTGCAAGACTTCCTCTAGTTTGCGGTTACCTGATCAACTGAGAAGGTCATTCATCTGAATCATCATCGTTTATAACCCAGTGTACTTCTGATATTTGGGGTTCAATAACATGTGTTTCACCATGACTATCAGTAGAAGTTGCAGTTTTCATTTATCTTTTTGATTTGGTTCATGTCATTGTAAGAAAAATGGATGAGGTTTAGAAGATTTTAGATGAAACCAAAAAGTTGGAATATAGAGAGTCAAGAGCGGCACTTCGAAGAACAGTAAGGGTGAGTAGAGGAGAGAAGTCTATTTCTGGTACATTATGTGTTTTTTGAGCGTTGATCTCGTGTGAAGATGAATGATCGTATGCTAATACAAGAAATGTGATCATTTGCGTATCTTCTATCAAATCCATACCAGCACTTGTCAGAACTTCGCTCTTATCTTTAAATTCTTTAACAACAAAACAAAGGAAATTACCTTTTTAGTACATGTGTAATTTTGCTCTATTAAATTGAGAGGAGGCTTCTAACAATGAAGGGGCCTACTAAACCAAGAGAGAATTTGTAAGGGATTAGAATAGAAGGATCTTGCTAAACAAAATGCAAAGACAAGTAACAGAGAATATTTATGCAGAAATAGTATCAGGGAGTTTGCATATTCCAAGCTCTTTTCTTAACACACAAAATCTATCTTCAGATAGTAGCTTGGTGAAAATGTCAACTACTTGATTGTTAGTACTAACATACAAAAGCTCAATGGTTCCTTCTAAAATATGGTCTTTAAGAAAATAATGTTTGATTTCTATATGTTTAGCCCTAGAATGATGCACATGATTTTTAGAAAGATTTATAACACTTGTATTATCACATAATATAGGAATATGAGAAAAGTTTAAAGACAAACCTTGTAGTTGATGCTTCATCTATAAGAATTGAGCACAACAGTTGGCAGCTGCTATATATTATACTTCATTCATCGAAAATGTTGTGTAATTTTGCTTCTTGCAAGACCAAAATACTAAACATCCTCTAAGGAATTGATAGTGACTACTTGTGTTTTTCCGACCCCTTTATCACCTATGTAATCTACATTATAATAGCCCACTATGTTAAATGAATCAATTTTGGATACTATAGTCCAAAGTCCATAGTTCCGTGTAGATATTGAAAGATTCTTTTGACTTTTTGAAAGTGGCTTTCCTTTGGATTTGATTGAAAGCGTGCACAAAGATATACATTAAACATAATGTCTGATTTTGAGCTTATAAGATATAATAGTGATCTAATCATTCCTTTATACTTTGTCTCATCGGTAGCTTTGCCTTCTTTGTCTTTATCAGGTATAGTTCCAATGTATATAGGAGTACCCATTAGTTTGACATTCTTAAGATGATATTTTTTAATGAGTTCCTTTATGTATTTGTCTTGGCTAATGAAGATTCCTTTCTTTGTTTGTCTGATTTGTAATATGAGAAAGAATGATAATTCTCCCATTATGCTCATTTCAAACTCCCCTTGCATTAATGCTAAGAATTCTTCATAGAAGGATTGATTAATAGCACCAAATATTATGTCATCAACATATATTTGCACAATGAGTAAATCATTCTCATTTTTTCTAACAAATAAGGTTTTATCGACATTTCCTCTTTCAAAGTTATTCTCAAGTAGAAAGTTACTTAACCACTCATATCATACTCGAGGAGCCTACTCTAGATCATACAGAGATTTAGATAACTTCGTCACGTAAACTAGATGGTTTTCATCTTCAAAACCTAAGGGTTGCTGAACAAATACTTCTTCGTTAATGTAAGCATTTAAGAATGCACTTTTAAAATCCATTTGGAATAACTTGAAGTTTCTATAGCATGAAAAGGCAAATAAAATTCTAATCAATTCCAATCTAGTAACAGGTGCATGAGTTTCATCAAAATCAATACCTCCCTGTTGATTGTAACCTTAAGCTACAAGTCTAGCCTTGTTTCTTACCACCTTACCATTTTCGTCAAATTTGTTTGGAAATACCTACTAAGTCCCAATGATTGAATTGTTTTGAGGACACGGTACTAGATTCTAAACTTTGTTTTTGTCAAATTGATTCAGCTCCTCTTTCATGGCTAATACCTAGTTTTCGTCAGTAAGGGTTTCTTCAACAACCTTTGGCTCTATTTGTAAGATGAGACCCACAAAGTTGCTCTTGAACGATGATCTTATTCTTAGAATTTCAGAGGGATCTCCAAGAATATATTGATATGTATCATGACTTCTCTGTTCTCTCGATATTTTTCGTTACATAGGCTCCTCCTAAGATGAAGAAGCCTGCTCTATTCTAGCTTTAGAGGGGCCTTCTTGATTTTGTAATTTTGAAGGTATTATTCATGTATTTTGATTCTCCAATATATTTTCAAGAATCAAAAGATACTCTTCATCATTTGAATCAACTGTTGTTGTCGATGGTAATGCTTCATCAAATACCACATGTATCGATTCTTCTATCTTCTTTGTTATTTTATTATATACTCTGAATCCTTTACTGACATTACTGTAGCCCAGAAAATAGCTTCATCTGATCTCACATTGAACTTTTCGAGGATGTCTTTTCCATTGTTTAGAACGAAACACTTACAACCAAAAGCTTGAAAGTAAACAACATTTGGTTTTCTTCCTTTCCACAACCCATAGGGGGTCTTTTTCATAATAAATCTTATAAGGCATCTATTAAGAACATAGCATGTCGTGGATACTACTTCTGCCCAATATCCATGAGGTAGTCCACTTTCACACAGCATGGTCCTGACCATATCAACTAAAGTTCTATTCTTTCTCTCTACTACTCTATTTTGTCGAGGTGTCGTTGGGCAAGAGAAATTGTGAATTATACCATTGTTGTCATAGAATTCTTCAAATATTTTGTTAACAAATTCTCATCTTTGATCACTTTAAATTGAAGTGATGCAGTGCCCTTTTTTCTGATTTTTTCTTTAAAATTTATCAAACACTTCAAAAGCATCGTCCTTATTTGATAAGAAATAAACCTATGTCAATCTGGAGTAATCATCTACTAGAATAAAATCGTAATGTTTACCCACCAAAACTTTGAGTTCTAGTGGGACCAAATAAATTTATGTGCCCAAGTTCAGGTGGTTGGCTAGTAGACACCATATTTTAAGGAGGAAAGCTACTTCTGACTTGTTTACATTTTAAACAAGCCTTACAAACCTGATTGCTTTCAAACTTTAAGGTTGATAGTCCTCTTACTAACTCGTTTTTTGACAATTTTGATAGAGTGCTTATGCTGGCATGTCCAAATCTCTTGTGTCAGACAAAAAATCCTTTTCTAGAGAGACAAAACACTTGACATTTTGTGAGGACATGTCTTCTAGTTGAGCACAATATATGTTCTGATTTCTAGGACCAACAAACACAATATTATCATTATGAATATTGATAATTTCACAATGAGATGCATAAAAAATGGCTTTGTAACCTTTGTCACATAGCTAACTCACACTCAACCAATTATGTTTCAAATCATCAACAAAGAGAGCATTATCAATGGAGGTAGAGTTAGGATTACCAATATTACTAACTTCGGTGACCTTTGCTTTATTTTTATTTGCAAAGGCAACATTACCTTCATCTTTCCTTTCAATATAGTTGAAATGTGATATTTCAACTGTCATGTGTCTCAAATTGCTGCTATCAACTATCCATTGATTTTCTCTTATCTCGATTTTGAAGCATATTTGCAAAAAAAATATCTCATTTTAGGTATCCAAATTTTTTGGGTCCTTCCAGGTTAGTAGTTTGACTTTTTAGTCTCCAAACATATATCTAACATAATTTTCTTTTACAAAAATTACAAGAATGACTAATGTGACTTTGTTTACCATAGTAATCGCACATAACATATGAATGATAGTTGTTATGATTTTTGCCACTTAGTAGGTTCTTGTTGTTTTGGCTATAACTACTATTGGATTTAACAAAGAAGCTTTTGTATAGCTTGATATTGTTATTTTCATTGTATCCTATTATGGCCTTATCCCTACTAAGCAATGCATCAAATTTCTTCCTTCCATCAACGAAATTTTGCAGATCTTTCCCTAAAGTTCTAACTATTTTATCTTATCATAATTATTTTTAAGCAGAAAATTTTTCAACTTAGCTATTCTTTCTTCCAGAGCTTCCTTTTCAGAAACTTTTTTCTTATAGTCAATCTCAAGAGGCATATTCTTGGTCGCCAAATTTTCATTTGCAGATTCCATTGATTTAATCTTACTCTTTAGAGATGTATCATTTCTTTTGGACTTCTCAACTTCTTTGAAATACTTCACTGTCAACCTTTTGTACTGATCATATAATTCATTATATGCATTTTTTGTTATAGTAGTGCTCTAAAGGCAATCACCTTTAGCACTTTTACACAAGCTTTATTTTGATTATTAAAGTGAAAGGCAATTTTCATTAATTTGATGCTCATTTATTTATGAATTGACATCGTTCTTAAATTGAATTAATGAAGTCCATGATACAAAACATAACATGAAGGAAATCATGATGAGATTATGATAATGAGATTCCTATCATATGCACTTATATTAGTATCTAAATTATCCCTATTCATAGGATTAATAAGACAGGACATTGTTAATTCGGATAGACTAGCACATGTTATATTCCTTAATTTGATCAAATAGTCGATCTCATAAACTATAAACATAAGATATTTAGAGCTAACATGTGGATGCTTACTAAGAGTAGTAAATACATTGGATAACCCACTATGAGATTATCATATGGTTGGGTATGGCTATTGGTATTTGAAGATAACTGGGTAGCCAATAAATGATTCACCACTCTTGATAGAAGGAGTTGATAGTGACAACCTTTTGTCGGAATCATTACTTGAGAGTCTCTGGCCAGAGCAATTATGTGTCATGAAAAAAGTTTTCAATGACACATAGAGTAATGAGATCCCTAGAATAAGAACTAACATCAATTGGACTAGATCTGACATAGCCAGTCTAGTGGGAGTTGACACATAGCCCATACTCCAAACTAAGTGGGGTATAGGATGGTGAAGGACAAATTGCACGGTAATTGACTATAGAAAGGTTCGTAAGTTGGATAATTAACTATCAAAGAGTTTGAGTATTAATCCACTTACATTATGGTAAATTAGCTTCATGAAACCCTTCATGATTTGCTCTGGTTAAGAGTTAATTCAAGTGACCAAAATAACTTAGAACCTAACGTATAAAAGATCGGATAAAAAAAAGTGTGCATGGCTATTAATTAAGCAAGCCATGACTTAATAACAGGTGGTACATAAGGAAGTTCATATATGTACACATAAATTTTAGCCCAAAAAACACACTCAATAGAGAGATTAAGGATCTAAAAGAGTTATGGAAGTTGAGATGAGTGATCTTGAGATTTATTCATGCAATCTTAAGCAATTGTTGCATGAGATTAAATGCATAAAACTTGGTCTTGATCTAACTCTCATTAAAGCATCTACTTGAACTCATCTTGTTTGGTGTTGTAACCACCCTTACACCTTGATTTTTTTCATCTTTGTATGCTCTCTAGCGGCTAAGGAAGGTGTTTAGTATTCGCTACAACCCAAACAAGGAGAAGATTAAAGAAAAGAGGACTATTTGTAAGGTATATATACTATAATTTCACGCTCTTATAATCTGTTTATACATGCACATAGATTATGGATTTTTTGGGGATGTCATGGGGTTGGAATTTTAATTCCGACACTTCCGCTGCCTTGCGATGTATGTGATGCATGAATCCATGGCTCCCTAACATTTTTCAATTCAACAAGTTCAATATCAGAGTCAAAATAATATACCTTATCGTCTCCTAATTCAGTCATAAACCAAATGTTGCTAATTTCTTCTAGTTCTTCTTCTTCAAAGTTTTCAAAATCCTCATTTGACCAAGCTATAGTCATCGCTTTCTTCCTGAATTTTCTGTTCTCTGACTTGTCCTTTTGAAGATGAGAACATTATGATCTTGTATGTCCAAGCATCTTGTAGTGATAACATATAATTTGATTGTTTTGTGTATTGTTATCGTCGTTGCTGCCTTTTAATATGAACCTATTGTTTTTGGCTTTCTTGTTTCCTTCTCTTTTCTTCATCAGCTTCTTTTTATAGAAGCGAGCATATTTTTTGACCATAAAGGTGAACTCGTCATCTCCCTCTATTTGTAACTCAGTGTCACTGTCATCACCGTTTGATTAGTCAATTGCTTTCAGTGCCATTCCTTTTCTGTAGGAATATCCTTCATCTCACCTAAACTCAGTTTCATGGATCATTAGATTTTTCTCGTAGCCAGTCGAGTAAAATAGTGTTGTTTAGATCTTTTGTCATTTCTAGAACTATCACCTTAGCTCTCCATTCCTTTAGTAGTGACCTCAGAATCTTTGTTAGCTCTCCATTCCTTTAGTAGTGACCTCAGAATCTTTCCCAAGTTCTTTAGGGCTATGATGATGTTCTTGAAGCATCTGAAGAATTCATCTATGGTCTTTCCCTGTTTCATGCTAATAGTTTCGTATTGATGCACTAAAAGACTTATTCTATGCTTATTTACCTCATTTGTTCCTTCAAACATGACTTGAAGTTTGTCCCACATTTCTTTTGTTGTAGAGTAGTAGGATATCTCTTCATATTATTCTGACAACGCACATATCAGGTGATGTTTTGTCTTAGAGTTTAGTTGTGCATTTTTCCTGTTAACATTAGTCCATACTTCCATGTTATCTGAAGTGGGATTGTAGCACCAATTTTAATTTCTTTCCATACTTTGATATCTACAAATTGGAGATATATGGTCATTCTCTCCTTCGAGTATGAGTAGTTGTTTCCATTAAAGTAAGGAGGCTTTGAGATGGACTGTCCTTTAAAACTTCTCAAGTGTTTGCCATGATCTATCACATGATGTAAAACACAATAAATGTGAAACCTCGCTCTAATACCAAATGATAAAAGCAAACACACGTAAGAGGGGGTGAATTGTGTGTATAAAAAGTTTTCGCATGTTCTTTCAATTCGTATAATAAATAGATCCTATTTAAAACAGTAGGAGCCTATTAGACGATAAAACCTTTTTAAACGACATAACCTTATTAGTCAATAGGAGCCTTTTGTGGGATAAGACACTGCTTAAACGAAATGAGCCTTTTGTGAGATAGGACCCTGCTTAAATGAAAGGAGCCTACTAAATGAAAAATCTTGTTAAAACAATTTAAAAACAGAAGACTCTTGTTAAAGCTGAAAGGAACCTTATGCAAGTTGAAAATAGAAGGAGCCTTGAAAACTAACACGTACACAATACAATGCGAAAATTTAAGAGTTGAAAAGAGAGAGAGAAGAAAGATGTAGTGTATTAATACTGGTTCGAATTACAACCCAAACTTACGTCCAGTAAAACCAACACATACACAATATAATGCAAAAATTTAAAAGTTAAAGAGAGAGAGAAGAAAGATAGTCAATTTATACTGGTTCGACTTACAACCCTAGCCTACGTCTAGTCTCCAAGTATTCAACTTAAATGTTTTACTATAAAAATCAAGTATTAAATTTGACAAGCCTCTCCAAGCTCACAAGTATATATTTTTCAAGGTTCTCCAACCTTTCACACTTGAAGTGTATAACAAGCTTCTAAAAAACTCATAGAAAAACAAAAATAACATTTTCTCTCTTGATAGAGTAATTTCACTTTCTAAAGCACATTAGTAATGATATAATTCTCAAAAGTATAGATGTCGCTCATAATGTTTTGACAGTCTAAATATGTTCGCTTTGCTTCATAATTGATGTTGCTCTTCCTTGAATAGTCAATTTTTTCAATTAGTCGTTGCTTCACTCGCATCTTTAGTCAACTGGATGGATTTAACCTTGAATAACTTTGATGTCATCTTTGCCAAAAATCTTCCAGTAATCACGAAGCTAATAAATGACCTTCATAATTAGTAAGATCCTTTCGGATAAATCATTTCTAATAAGTTAAGTTGATAAAGAAGGTTCCTTCAAGAAAGAAAGTATATTTCTTATGATTTTATTTCCTTTTTTAAAATTAGACCATTAATTTGACAAGGAAATAAATCTAATTTGAATTTGAAATATTATACATTTATCATTGTTAAATATAAACCTTGAGCTAATAGGAGAAAAGTGTCCTGAGACATCATCATTATGTAAATGATATAGCAGAAGCTAGTAAAATTGATGAAGGGAAAGGAGCCTAATGATCTTATCATGATGAATTTTACACCATTGACTGACTTTGTAGATATGTTTTTATATAAAGCTATTAATTGCCTTGATTTAATAGAAATAGGATTTTGGATATTAGACATTGGAGCTTTAAATCATATATGTGTAGATTTAAACCTCTTAACTAACCCTGATGTGATTAGCAGATTTACTCTTATATATTTACCAGATAAATCTTTAAAACTTGTTCATAACCTTAGTGATGTTACATTAAACAAAACCTTGTGTCAATTGAAGCCTTACATGTTCCTACCTCTAAATACAACCTGTTATCAGTAAACAAACTAGCCAATATAGCCTTAATTACCTTTAAATTTGGTACTGGACATTGCATTTTGCAAGACTTGAAGACTAAGAAAGTAATGGCAGTCGATAAGGTGATAGGAAGATTATACATCTTAGATGAAAGTTCATTTTGTAAGGAAATTATCAAACAATAATCATTGTGAAATCTTGAGGTTGATCATGATGTTGTTAATCTAATGTCTGTGTACTCTCTTTGGCATAAAAGGTTAGGTCATCCTTTTGTTATTATACTTAGACACATTAGTTGTATTCAAAACTAAGTTGCTGATTTAGAACATATTTGCGACATATATCCTCTTACTAAACAATAAGACTACCTTTTCTTTCTAGTGAAATACATACCACCTATATTTTTCAATTGGTGCATATAGATATATGGGGATTACGTAGGCAATGATCTTTACCTAATAGAAATATTTTCTAACTGTAGTGATGATTTTAGTAGAGCAATGTGGACTTATTTGATGCAACCTAAGAGTCAAGTAGTTCATATACTACATATTCTTTTTAGAATGAAAGTGAATCATTATAAGGAATGTTGGACCCCACACCCCACACCCCACCCGAAGGTGTTTGCGGGTTATACCGTGGCGTGTGTTTGCAGGTTATACTGCGGCGTGTGTTTGCGGGTTATACCGCGGCATCCAACCTTAATCAGTATTGTCC
>JANVCL010000004.1:8610192-8627087 GCA_026546855.1 Erythroxylum incrassatum
ACACGCCGCAGTATAACCTGCAAACACACGCCGCGGTATAACCCGCAAACACCTTCGGGTGGGGTGTGGGGTGTGGGATCCAACAAGGAATCTGTCAAAACTGTAAGATATGGTCATGAAGCTGAATTTTTTAATAATGAGTGTCAAAGGCTATTTGGTGAGCTGGGAATTGTACATCAATTATCTTACATATATACTTCACAACTTTACATCAAAATGGGATAGTAGAGAGAAAATATAAGAATTTATTTGCAAATGGCAAGAGAGCTGATGTTTTAATATATTTTACTTAAGAACTTCTAAGGAGAATCAATTCTTACAATCGCACAAATAATTAACTGAGTTCTTACCTTAGTCCTAAAATGGAAATCACAAAGCCTTCAAATTGTTTAATTTTGATTCTTAAGTTCTTATTTCTAAAGTTGTGATTTTTCATGAAACTCACTTTGCATACAAATTTATTTCAACTTTTGAAACTAATGTTTCATTACCAGCTATACCAGTTGATTTGAATGAAAATTCACTTGATTTCTTAACCCACACACTTATACCACAACACATGTCTCAATAACTTATATACCAGAAAATAATATACCCAGCAAACCACAATCTTCTCCACTTGACAAATTTGGTCATTTTTTTCCTAAATATGAAACTACTTCCCCAAGTTCTCACAATTCTTCTCCTATTTCTAAGGTAAGAAGAAGTAAAAGGGTGAATCATGAATCTGCTTATTTAAATGATTTTGTTTCTTCAATGATTTTATTCTCGTATAGTTTTTTGGGATTATGATGAAAGTGCTTATATACAGTATTTATCAAAAGGTCTCGCATCATCTTATCATATACCAATTACTTACCCTTACATTCAACCCAGACGTGTCATTTTTAACAAAATTGTCAAATATTCAATAACTGCAGTCTTATAATTAGGCAAAGAGTCATACAAATTGGATGAGGGTTATGCAACAAGAGTTAGACACTATTGATGCTAATCAAACATAGGACTTGGTTAAGTTATAAGAAGGAAAAAGGGGCATTGGTTCAAAATGAGTGTATCAACTGAAACTAAAGCTTAATGGAAGCATTGATTGATTTAAAAATTAGCTAGTGGCGAAATTGTATAACCAAATGGAAGGAATAAACTATGTAGATTGTTTTTCTCCTATGACAAAAATTGTCACTGTTCAACTTGTGCTTGCTATGGCATCTTCATATTTTTGGCTAATGCATGAACTTGACATGAATAATACTTTTTATATGATTGTTTAGATGATAATTGTATATTCTTCCACCTAAAGGTTATTTAAAGGTGAAAGAAGTTGATGTTTATAGATTAAAAAGGTCTTTGTATAAGCTTAAATAAGTTTCTCGACAGTGGAATTATGAATTTACAACTCGATTGACCCCTTTTGGTTTCATTCAATCTACTCATGGTCATTACCTCTTTGTAAAAACTTTAGGTATGTCTTTCATTGTGCTCATTGTATTCATTGACGATGTATTGCTTAATGATCCTTGTGAAGCTGAATTACTTACAGTTAAAACTTTTCTCTATGAACAATTAACTATTAAAGACCTTTGACATGCTAAGTATTTTCTTGGGTTGGAGATAGTAAAATATACTTCTGAAACTTTTGTCAATCAAAGGAAGTATATCTTGGATGTTACTATGGATGCAAGTCTTATGGGTGCAAAGCCTACTAGTACTCCTTTTCCTAAAGGTCTCAAACTTATTCAATATGCAAGACACCTATTTCCTGATGTCAAGAAATACAAAAGACTTGTAGCTAGATTGCTCTATTTAGGATTTACTCGACCTAATATTACTTATGAGGTGAGGCCCTTAATTCCTAATGTTAGGAAATACAAAAAACTTATGGGCAGATTGCTTTATTTAAGAGTTACTCGACCTGAAATTACTTATGAGTTGTAGCAACTAAATTAGTATATTCAAGTACCTTATCAACAACATTGGTATGCTGCAATTCATTTGCTTAAATACTTGAAAGGTTGTCCATCGAAGGGACTCTTTTTTCCAACAAACAATCCTTTCAAACTTGAAGCCTTTTGTGAAGCCGATTAGGTGTCTTGTATAGATTCTCAACTTCCAATTATTGTATCCTTTTGGGTTTCTCTTTAATTTCTTAGAAAACTAAGAATCAATATACTATTTCATATTCCTTTGTTGAAGCTAAATATCTATGTGAATTTCTTTTGATGTCTTATCTTCTCCATGATTTCCAAACATTAGTTCCCACTTCAATCCATCTTTGGTGTAACAATCAAGTCGCACTTCATATTACAGCTATCCAATTTTTCATAAACGAACGAAACATCTTGAAATTGAATGTCATTTAGTTCACGATCAGTAAAAATGTGATTTTATTTCTCTTCTTCATATTTCAACAAAGTAACAAGTTGCAAATATGTTCACGGATCCTCTTAGTAGTCTATCCTTTTCTTTTTTCCATTCCAAGTTGGACTAGTTAGATGTCCACCAAGCTCCAACTTAGGGGATGTAAAATGTGTTAATTTAATTTGTGATTATGAAGTTAGGTAGAGGCACTCATTTTATAGTTTTAGTTTTAACTCATTGCCAACAAGCTAAAGGCTCTTCTGTAAATAAGAGTGAGGTATCTCGAAATTCTGTGGCCTTCTCACAAACTTGCAGAGCCGGGTTTAACATACATAAGTAGAAAGAGGTCAATTACCTTACATGTACAACAACACACCTTCGTTAGCATATATACACGCGCACACACACACGTACATCTACTATCATTTTCGTATCTGCTAATTTGGTTTCCCATGGATACGTAAAGGGGACAAGTGCCAGAAAGTTGGAAAAGATTGGATAAACTCTATCCTTTTCCACATCAGCCAATAGCAATAGGTTGCTAGCTAGAAGAACGAATAACCATGTACACGTATGACACATGTATTCTATAAAAACGACTTTTAAAGATCAGCAACTTTTAAGACCCAATTACGTCATGCCCGCAACTACAGTAGGCATCGATTATCAAAAGGAAAATGCTGACACTAGACATCATCATCCTGAGTCGGTTAATGGACTTTTAGGTCTTGGAGAACCCTTTGACATTCCAAGCCAACTTCTCTGAACCATCTGATAAATTATTCTCCTCCACTTGCTTATCTGCATAGTTCTCAGATCTTCCATATCTTAAAATTTCTACGCCATTTATGGCTTCGGATCTAAAGTTTATAGTGTATTAATGTATTCATTTTGTTATTGTTCTTGCAAATATTTTTCAAGTTGTACGGACAATCTGGAGGAACTTTGAATTATGTGTTATAGTTAGGGATGATCCAAGTTGTTTATAGCATAAACGGTCGCCATCAGATAAATCACGAGTGGCAATTTTCTTATCCAAACAAATATCTGTAAGGAATTTTTCTCTTTATCCTTTTGATATATTTTTTTGTTGCACGGTTTGTTTTTTAGAATTGATCTTAACTTTACAGATCGGAACAATCCAATCTACCACCCTCACCACCCCTTATAAATACGACCCGATGAATCTCAAACTCACACAGCGAAGCCTCAATAGTCAAGTACATACATAAAAGAGCTACCTGCCACTCACTAGCTAACTTGTCCAGTTTCCTTCTTCATAGTTACTTCCAGCTAATTCTTTACTGCACAGGAAAGGTATATAGTTATTTTCATTTCTTAGCAGATTGAGAGAAAAGTTGTTCCTGTAACAATGGATATAGTGAGAGATTTGGCTTCAAAGAATGCTGCAGTTATCTTCACAAACAGCTCATGTTGTATGTGCCATAGCATCATGAGACTGTTTTACGATCTTGGTGCAAGCCCTGCTATTCATGAAGTTGATAGGGATGTGAATGGGAGACAAATGGAGTGGGCTTTACGTAGTCTTGGATGCAATCCTACTGTTCCAGCAGTTTTCATTGGTGGAAGATATGTAGGCTCAGCCAAAGATGTGTTGTCCCTTCACTTGGATGGAACTCTCAAACAAATGCTCAAAGATGCCAAAGCAATCTGGTTCTAGAACGTCTTCAACAAAGCTCGCCCCATGCACGTTTCTTTAATTATGCTAATACACTAGCTTCTATAATATATATGGTGAAAAACAATGTTATATTGAGGGCTCTGCTTTTTCTTTAATTTCCCCACCACATTGTAATACGAAAATGTTATACTCTGAAAGAAGTTCCCTCAAGAATTTCTGGAGGCACTTCATAAAAAAAATAAAATTTCGAGTTTTCATTACAATGGGTTCTGTATAAACCTCAAGAGACATGCCAAACCATATTGCAGGTTCAAACTTTGTAAGATTCTTACCTGTCCACATAATATATAAAACATCACATGTAAGCCTTAAATACAGCCTAATACTTGATCCTCAGACATTTCGGTGAAATTCTTGTTCTGAAAAAGCTTAGCAGAATTGTTCCTATCAATCTATGCAAAGTAAATCTGAAAACAGAATAAAGTTCCCGCAATTCATATAAGCAAATTGAGATGCTTCACATTTGCCACTTTACTGAAAGTGATCCCCTTTATCTTGAAGTGGAAACTGCAGTATTTTTATTAGCAGAGATAATTCATCTGCAGATCCACTAAATAGCAGAACGGAAATGCTTGTCTTCAATGTCTTTCAGTCTACGTCTTATCAGCTTAGGAGAATTAAATCTGCCATTGTTCTTTGTGCTTTAGTTTTATACCCCTCCCATGTATCGAAAACCTCCCGGCTTTCTCAGTATTCTTGAAAGTTAGTTATTCAGTTATTTGATTAATGCCTCACCGCTCTAAGGTGATGACCAAAAAGTTGATCCTAGGATCCCACGTATTCTTCCATATCCAAAATGCTGCGCTTTTTAAGCTTAGGGCCACAGACTAATAACATGGTATGCATCTCTCTATGTGTGTGTGTGTGTGCGTGTATCCCATCCCATGAATCATGAGTGCATATATGTGCTCCCATCTATGCATGATCAAACATAGCGGCTTCAGTTATTAAGAAAAAGCTACGACAGGCCGAGCCATGAAAGTGTTAACAATGAGTATAACTGGTTTACATACATACGTTCGTATTACCGAATGTACTGTTCTATGAGTGGCCACCGAATGTACTGTTATTCGCTTACACCGCCAGATTATTTACGGCAATTATAGACTATGTAGGCACATTCACGCGTCCAGTGTAACTTCGGCAGATACAGAGCAGAATATTAAGATAGCAAGTTAAAACCTTCACGAGTTTTATGCGTTTGAGAATGCACATTCAAGGGAAGGCATGTTTCATTTCTATCTCTGTCATGCACGTGTCACCATTCACTGACTGAATCTACACATGCGAGAGCATAATTCACTGGAGTGCAGCATTGGTTGAAGGAATCGGGCAAATTGGTGGGGACAACATAAAGAATCGTAACCACCGAAAGCCTTCACATTCCTGATCTTTCATCACAAGGTCGACTCAAAGAATGTGATTGCGGGAATCTGTTAAAATTGACTAGACATGCAATATTTTTCATCCTGAATTAATAAAATAATACCAACCAAGGTTGAAATTGAACGGATGGTTGGTAGGATGAGCATGTTATCTGTTTTGCATACTTGCTTTTTTTATATTTACTACTCTAATTAGAGCTGCTTTCAGGCTTTGAAGAAGCTTATGATATTTAATAAGAGGCTCATAGTGTTAACACAAAACTTGAATATATGGTACAGAAAATCCGAGTTCCAACTTGTTGGCACATTGAAGTACAGTAGTCTCTATCTTTAAAGGCAACTTTGATAATTTAGGGCATCTAAGTAAAGCTGATCCCTTTTGAATGTTCTTGTTCAAACAATGGACTCCATTCTTACCTGTCCCTATAAATAGTCCAGCATGAGGGCATAAGTTCAAATAACCTTCAACTTGCAACTCTTTTCCTCTCTTGCTCACTCCCCCCCTTATAATCTTTCCTACCTCAATCACCATTGGATCGAATTCCGCAGAATTCGGTCTAATGGTCTTTGGTTTCCAGTAAAAATCCCAAAAACAAGAAAAGGTCAAGAACTTATCTGCACTAGAGTAGAAAACTTGTCCAGATCGATCAGGAAAAAATTCTGAATCCAGGATTATCAACATGAACAAGGTGCTGGCATTAGCCTCAGAGAAACGGGTAGTGATATTCAGCAAGAGCTCATGTTGCTTGTGCTATGCTGTCAAAATCCTGTTCCAGGAAATTGGAGTGGAGCCTCTGGTACACGACATTGACGGAGACCCTGATGGGCGAGAAATGGAGAAAGCTATTGTGAGGTTAGGGTGCAATGCGCCACTTCCTGCAGTTTTCATCAATGGAAAGCTCGTGGGTTCCACCAATGAAATCATGTCTCTCCATCTAAGTGGCACTCTCAGTCAAATGCTTAAGTCCAACCAAGCTTTATCTTAAACATTTACTACGTTCCATCCACTCCAAGTTTCCAAGAATAAAATTGGCATGATTATTATAGTCTAGCGTGCTTTGCATTAAGTAGCCTACTGCAATATAGCGATTTGCGTGTTCAAGTTCTTATATAGCTTTCGTTTAGCTACCATGTAATGTGGCTCCTATTCTTAATGAAGTTTAGCTTTTATATATAAGTGGTCCGCTTGCTCAGCAGTAATAATTCAGATATCGACATTTCAATTCGAGCTTCTAAAGCAAAGGAAGTACTTCTAAACCCTTCTATGGATCCTGATCTCAAGCCATATTAGTAACTTAAAATGGCTGAGACAGTTCAATGGTGCACACTTAACACCAAAACCTTGATCAGTAACTTGCACGTCTCTAGTATTTGACATTCCTTGGCACAAAATGCTTGATCTACCAGTTATATGATTCCCGGTTTATTCTTTGAGAAGAACAATTGCAAAAGAATGGATTTTCTATGCAAAAGAAGAAATAGGGTAGGCCAACGGTAAACAAAATTCCGACTGGTGGAGCCAACGAAATGAAAGAGAGAGGGAAAAAAAAAAGGAACTAATGGGATGGGCAGTAGAACTTGAAGGACAACACCTTTTTGAAACTCCCTATTGCCTTCATCCATTTGCAGAAAGGAAAAATTCTCAAACTTATCTTACTTATATGTGCTGTGCCCATATATTCCTAGCTATGCTTTATCTTAGATAAAAGAGGGAATTACATTCCTTTTGCTTTTGCTTTTTTCTTCTGTGACTGTATCTTAGTCTGTTAGAAACTGGGAATGGCGATATGTGGCATGTTAATTACCACCTTTGTACAACATGAATGTTGGGCTAACCAGCTCATCGCTTTGTCTTTTCATTCCAGTCTTATTGCTTAGGATTACCGAGTTATTTTTATTTTTACTTACGAAGAAATTATTATATTTCTTATTGGCTCTGAGTAAACTTTTAAGTATATTTAATAGTGAATGAATTATTGACCTAAATTTTAAAAACTAATTTAATTTAAGTAGTCATTTGATTTTCTTATTTAATGTAAAGTCAGTTAGTTTGTTTTTATTTTTAGTTTTTGTTTTTAAATTTAATTAAAAAATGTTAGTTTAAGTTTTTATTATCTATTTTTGGTTCTAAGTTCTTCCAATTTTCAAAAATTATGAAAACTATAAAAAGTAGTTTTTGTTTTTTCATAATATGATTTACTATCAACTAAATATATATTATTTAATTATTTAATATATTAATTTTCAATATAAATTATGAATAATATAATATAATATAATTATAACAAGAATGATGAACTATTTTATTTACAATTTTAATTTAATATAATAATTATTAATAAATATAATTAAAATTAAAATATCTTCAAATATATAAATTTCAATTAAAATTGGATTTAATAATTAAAAATATTTTTATGTTATTTATTTTAATAAAATAAATTGATTCATTAATAATTTACTTATAAATGTTATATAAGATGTTGAAATAAATTTATTTAATTAAAAATAATTTATTTTTAAGTGTTTTTAATACGTAATTATTAACCGTGATAAAAATGTTAGTAACTAAACAGATTTTTATTTTTAGTTTAAAGAAAAATTAAAAACAAAAACAAAAAAAATTAAAATTTACAAAAAAAATAGATAGAAGTACCTTATTTTCTAATACTTAAAAGTACGAACAGAATTTTATAAAGAATTTAAACTCAAAACTTCTAATCCCTGAAAATATTTGGAGCGTCACTGCAAACTAATTGGATTGTAGTGCTGCTGGGTAAAACTCAGCGTGATTGGACCAGCTGTTCCAACCAAGTCTGGCCTCGGCTTGTTCGCCTTCAGTGGCTTAATGAAAGTTCATGCATACAAACCACTTGTTTGTCTACGTGGGATACCTAAATAAATATGACTAGCAAAGTGTTTCAAATTATAGTTACTTGGCAAAGACTAGTCAAATGCTGGTGACTTGTTAAAAGCAGCCTGATATGAACGGGACATGCTAGGGGTACGGGCACAGTCAATGGCTGAAAGCAAGAAGGGTACCCTGCTCATGCTAAAGAGAATTGAACAGCTGGACCCGCACGGGTAACTCAGCTGGTTTCTTGGGAAAGAAATTGAGTCTAAGGTCTCAGGTTCGAGTTTCGGCAGTGACAATGTGAGAGTTCATCCAATGTGGTGACTCTTTGTGCGCACTGAACACTGGGCCGCCTTTCTAAGGAACTGGATGGGATCAAACCGTGATTCAATCCTCCAGCAATAGTCGGGTCTGTAACTGAGGGCTCTTAAAGTTAGGGATCAACCTTTTGAGTCCAAGAATTGAACAGCTGGTGTCCCCGCACTTTACGCGATACGCAGAAGCGATTCAATTCTGTTTCTGAGATTGAATTTCCTGAAATAATGGCTGTTAACATCCTAGATTTTGTTCTCTTGCGCATTAATCTGAAATCGAACGCAAACTCACAAAGATTCTTTACCCATATACTCACGTAGATTCTTTACCCATATGCGTGCACACAGTACAAACACACATGTTAACAAAACAGGAACTCAGAAAGGCTCAAGTCGCCGGAGCCGGGTTACAGAATTTAATTTAGTACCAAAAGATAAATCTATACTTAAAAGGACACTTGTAATTAATCAATTACTTCAAGTACTTCACATATATCAAGCTGTGTGAATTATAAAATTTTGCATATTAAAGCTATAAAATCTTAAGTTGTTGATATCTTTGTGCATGTAGCAAAGGAATTGTTTACATATTCTAACTGCTGCAAACCAAAGGGTACGTAATTTTATCATTATCATCATCGTCAACACTTATTTAAATTTTGTTAAGGCGCGGGTTTAAAGATATGTAACTTCAATTGCAAAATATAATTAACTCAAAATAATAATAATAAGTTGCTTTGGTTTGGATGACTAATATCTAAATCCATCTCTCAACTTTTTGAAGTTTCATAATAATCTCCAACTTGAAAGTGGGTTTTCTTCAATCCACTAAAGAGAAAAGATCGATACTCATCTGGATAAACTTGTTTATGGGATTCCACTTCTAAATTATACTACATCTTAAGCCAAATATTCTTTCTTATTCATACATATTAAAAAGAAGAAGATTAATCAATCGGTCATTTAAAGATGAAGTGCCAATAAAAATGAAGTGACTCCAAAGCAAGTCGCGAATACCGCACAAGTGTTAAAAGAGAGAGTACAAACGTGACATGCAAGCTTCAGGAAGGGGTTGCAGCCAAAAGGTTAAAACGATAACATAGACACCCATGTGATTTGTCGTTTTAAACCACAATTTTGTGGACAACATGATTCTTTTGCTTAACAAGTGCGGTGCAGAGTTGGATTTTCAGATCCAATCTGAAAGATCTCCTAAACGATATGTCAATTTGGGCATAACCCTGTCTTAAAATAAAATTTATATAATTAATTACCTTCTCACATTTTATGCTAAACTATATTAATGCATGTTAAATGTGGATATCATTAAAAAAAATTCATCTTAAATTATAAGTTATAGGGTATAAGTACTTCTTACACATAAAATATAGATCACGTCTAAAATTTTGTGATAAAAAGATAATATCTTATTAGAAATATTAAAACAATAGAAAACATGAGTAGATTATTCAAATTAAAAAATAAAGATTGAGTTTATTATAAATAACTTTTACAATAATAATAGTGGTATATATGCAAGATAAATAAATAAATAATTATCTAAATTATATATTGACTTAAACACAGTATCTTCTATATAACACAAACGGTTTTAAGGTAAAAACAAGTAATGATATTGACCTTTTAATAATTATTATTCCAAAATTAAATAATGTGTAAATATGTTAATTAATAATGTGGTGAATAAAGATTGTTAACAACTGATCAAAATTGTATCTCATCAATGTTAGTGGAGTTGACCTTGTAATGGTAACAATGTATTATTAAGGTCCATTTATTTAATTAATTAATGCTATTTTATTCAAATTAATAAAGTTGAACTTAATTTAATAAAAAGTAAGATAAATTCAATAATAAACTTGAAAGTTCTCATGTCCCTCTCTTAATTAAATAACATTAAGAATTTGAAGAGATCCAATTACCATTTACTTTTTTTTTAAAGTACATGTACCAAATCCAACTTATTGGATTTCTAAAGGAAGATTGCGAAAAACTTTTTAGCGGAGATCTATGATATGTATAGCATGTGGCATCATGATGTATTTCTGCTGTTTTACCAACCAATTTCCAAGAGTTGAGTCTAAGACATTCAAAATTAACGCAGCATGAGCTCACTTCTAATCTTTACGTGCGAAATTGTAACAAAGAAGCAGGATTCACGTCATTTGCCAGTTGACGAACGAAACCAACTATGGACAGGTTAACAGTCACTTAGAAGTAACGAAACCTACAGGTTATCGATTATAGATTTTGGAGAACATCACTGGTTGGTGCATCCTTGCTTAGCTTAAAAACAGTCATTTGTTTCCTTCTATCAATGTCAACCAAACCACATTGTTTTGTGGCTGGCCGTTTGAGGTGTATTGTAGTTGGGGTTGGTTGGCTTTAAAACAGTCATTTGTCTCCTTCTCAATGTCAACCAAACCACATTGTTATGTGGCCGTTTAAGGTTGGTTGTCACTTCTTTCTAATGTATCGTACATTATTTGGTTGTTAGTTTAATTACTGGCTCTTGTCTGGTTAACCGGTTTAGGAATATGATCGACTACTATATTTCTATATAAGCAAATCGGGGCTAGTGAGCTGATTTCTATACTTCACAAGTCCAGCTACCAAAATTCAATTTTCGTTTTGAAGATTAAAAAAAACCATAAATTCCTTTCACAGTTATGCTTCAAATACGATAAGATGCATATTATAAGTAGGTAGAGTTGCATGTATGTATAGCCATTAACATATCCTAAACGATTTTTCATTTGATTTCTGTAAATTTCCAAAGGGGTGTAGTTTCGCAAAATTTCTGACTTGAGCACGAATGTTTCTAGCATAAACGAAAACAAAAAAAATAATATAAAATAAACAAATTGACACATGAAATTTGTTAACAGAGTAAGACACCTATTGCTTACGTCTGCAAGGCTTTCACTCAGCCTAATTAATTTTACCTGTGATACAACAATAGTTTTACTCAAGATATTACAGAGCCAACTTATCCAACCCTTGACACTATCCCTCATCTTCATTATCCGTGAAAGTAAATCACACTCAATCTCAACAGAGGATTTTTCTCAACAATGATTAATGATAATGATACAAAATAAACAACTCAAGTGATTAAATAATAAAGAACGTAAATAAAAACACTTGAAACAAGAAACAAACAACTTCCTTAATAATTCCAGCTTTTTCAAAGAGAGATCGGAAAGTTGTTCACTAAAAAACATAAATGTTTTTCATTGAAACGTTGTGAATATCAGAACTGCAAAATTCACGATGGTTGCTAGAATTTTTTGCATGCCAACGCCACTATCAATAGCCACCAAAAACACACCCAATCAACACTCAATCCACTCATCAAACATCACATTATCAATCAAGAATAGCAGCTGCAACTTTTGGAATTTTCTCACATCACAACTCACAATCAGCAGCCATAAAACTAACACTATGAACAATAAGACAACCACCAAAGATTCATGCACACATCAGTAAATTCCAGCTACTAAAATCAATGCTTTCAATATGCGCCATAGCCCACCTCAATAGACGTTCAAAGCATAAGAAAATGCAACTCTAAGAATCACACAAAATTAACAACTTTTCAGTCCAATGTTGTCGTGCATAGATGGAGAATATGCAGTATTATCGACAACATAACAAAAGAGAACTAGAGCACACACATATCAACCTAAGTTGGGAGAAATCCTAATAGAAAAACAACTGCTCTCTCATCCAATAAGCAATGACAATTACAAATAAAACACAACTCAAAAATTTGCACAAGTCACGTGATTTAGCCTGCAAACGTTTGTAAGATAGAGTTATAGCTAAAAACAATCAGTTGGTAGAGATCATCAAAAATCACCTTAGGAATCTTAGCTACCAAGTCATCCAAAAACGACACTATTCAGCCCATATCACATATGAATCCCAATCATAATCTTGCTACCATAATCAAGTTAAATTTTCAGAAGATAACTATTATCACATCCCATCTTAATTAGAATTTGAAATTTATCAAACTTGTCTTAGAAGAGTTCCACAAAAACTCAACTAAGTCCAATTATCAAATAATGTCCAAAATTAAATAATTAAGATATTATAATCTATACCATAACAATCTCCCTGTTTTTGGCATTATTTGTCACACATATGAAACCCCCCTCAAAGGAGATAATTGGACTTATAATATTGAAGTCAAAAACCACATGAGAACTCACAAAAGAACTCCCCCTTAATCAGTCAATAAGATCCAAGCATAAGCAATTATCTGAAGATACAAATATCCAAATAAACAATAATCATCAATTCTCTCCCTGGGAACAAAAAGATGCCAAAAAGCAAAACTAATAGTCACATCTAGCCTTAAATTGAACAGTCACCAAAAATAATCTTATATCTTTCCCTTGGGACAAAACAACGTCAAAACGAAGAATTACTTCAACACGATCAATCTTAGCGAATAAAGAAACATAAAAATCAATAGTAGGTTCAACGAAAAAAATCATAAGCACGTAGTGCAGCAATAGAAGGCCAATATGATAAAACACAACCCCTATGTCTCTCAAAGAAATTCAAACTTAGTCTTATTCCTTGCCACATTAACTCTATCATCAAATGTCTGGTTGATTCCTCCCTCATAAGTAACCAATTAGTCTTCTATTTAATCAATTTCTTTAACAGTAACAACTAACTATGAATTTGGACAATTTCTTATTTTTTCTTCACTACGTCTTTGTGCTTGTAATTGACCCTTTATAACCCACATATGTTTTGGCAATGTGGGCTGTTGCTGAAAATTTAAAATAAAATCTCTAGATTTTCGATTTTGACTCCTTTGAAATATCAATTGTAGTAACTTGTAGTATTTTGACCTTATGTGTCTGATAACCCTACAAAAGTGACATGTAGGTATAAACTTCCGATTCTTCATTGAGATTTTTCCTTGGACAGATCTGATTGAGCCACTTTTCTCATCATTAGAATTAGAACATTCACTTTTATAGCCAATATCTTAGAGATCTCCTTTAATCTTAATAATTTCCAACATTCCATCAATTGTTCTAATTTTTCTATGCCTCCATTTAGCATTCTTATTCCTTTTTCCGTACTAACCAACTTCAATTTTGTTTCACCAACCTTATCTAATGTAGATAACAACTTTTTCTCTAGATCTTGAATGATGTTCTTTATGGAGAGGTTTTCCTTCTTTAGCTTTTCATTTTTCTTGCATGTTTGCACCCATTTTACAACATTAATTCATAGGTTTCATGGATATCCTCCTTTTTGTCATCTGAACCACTATTATCACTGTCATAATCTGAGGTTAGACTTTAAACTGATTCATGTGCATATTTTTTTCAAAATTTTTTATTTATCCACATTTTCATCATTAGTTGTTTCCTTCTTGGTTGTTGTTAAGCAATTAACTAGACTTTTGCTATATAAAGTAACCAATGCAGCACTACTCACAATTTCTTCTTCACTACTATACTCACTTCCGAATTCATCTCACCCTAAGTACTTGTATAGGACTTACCTTTTCTATTCTTCAAAATGTTAGCGCATGCTAAAATTTCTTGTCAATTACTCCATATCCTCATTCTCATCGATTTCATCTTCAAAGTCATTCACGACTTTACTGATCTCGACTTACAATGCCAATCCTTTGTTCCTCTCTTATTTGTCCCTTAACAAATTCATCTCAAAATTGGTAAGAGTTTCAATTACCTTATCCAATGATAATTCGTTGATATCAAGAGCTTCCTCAATTGTTGCAATTTTTGATATGAACCTCGGAGGCAATAATCTCAATATCTTCTTAAATAGTTTTAGGTTAGAGTACTTCATCCCAAGTTGGTGTGCTTGGTTTGCTATGTCACGCAGTCTCTCATGGAAGTCTCCAATGGTTTCACACTCATCCAGCTTCAGCTCTTCAAATCTTACAACCAACATGTGAATTTTCGAGGCTATCACAGATTTTGATCCTTCATGTATAGTTTGCAAAGTATCCCACGCTTCTTTCGCCCATTCAAAAGCTGATATCATAGCAAAATGACCTTCATCAACTGCACTGAAGATGGCATGCAGGGCTTGAGAATTTCCAAGCGCTCTCTCTTCTTCAACCTTTGTTCATTCAAATGCATCTTTGAACACTGCTTCTTCCTTTTCATCAATTATCATTGGATGTGTCCAACCATTTAAAGCCGAGTTTCATGCTTTTTTCCTTCTGTCTGAAAGAAAACTCTCATATGTGATTTCAATGTAGGATTATTTGAATCATCTAACAATGATGTCCTAATGATTAATACTTTTTTTCTTGTGTCTGAATGAATACTCTCATCTAACTATTTGAACCATCTAACTATAATTGCAAAACACGGATCTACACCAACTTGACATATCAAGTTCTAATTCAGTGACCTGCTCTAATACCAATTGTAATTTTTGGAAGAGGTGTAGTTTTGAAATTTTTTTGATTTGGGCATGGTTGCTTTGAGCACAAACAAAAATAGAAAAATAAATGCAAAATAAACAAACTAACATAAAATTTGCTAATGTAGTTCGACACATAGTGTCTAAGTCTATAGGGCCCTCACCCAATATAATTAGTTTCACCTATGATACAACAGTAGTTTTACTCAAGACATTACAGAGTATACTTACCCAGCCCTTGACAATATCCCTCGTTCTCAATGCTCGTGAAAGTAAATCACACCCAATAGTACAACTGCCTCATACTATCCTCAACAGAGAATTTTTCTCAACAATGTTTAATGATAATGATACGAAATAAATAGCTCAAGTGATTAAACAATAAAAAACGTAAATAAAAACACTTGAAACAAGAAAAAAACAACTTCCCTAATAATTCCAGCTTCTTTAAAGAGATATCAGAAAGTTGTTCACCAAGAAACATAAACGTTTCTTCACCAAAACGATGTAAACATCAGAGTTGCAAAATTCACGATGGTTGTTGGAATTTTTCACATACCATCAACACTATCAAGTATCAATAGGCATCAGAAACATACCCACTCAACACTCAATCTACTAAACAAACATCATACTATCGACTAAGAAAAACAACCGCAACTTATGGAATTTTCTCACACCACAACTCATAATCAGCAGCCACAAACTAACACCATGAACAATAAGACAGCCACCAAAGATTCATGCACACATCATCAAATCCTAGCTGCAAAAATCAACGCTTTCAACCTGCTGCGCAACCCACCTTAATAGACTTTCAAAGCGCAAGATGACGCAGCTCTAAGAATCACACAAAATCAACAACTTTTTAGCCCACTGTTGTCATGCAAAGATGGAGAATATGCAGCATTAACAACAACATAACAAAAGAAAAGTGGAGCACACATACATCTGCCTAGGTTGCGTGAAACCCTAATAGAAAAATATATGCTTTCTCATACAATAAGAAACGACAGTTACAAATAAAACACAGCTCAAAAATCTACATAACACGTGATTCAACCTATAAAAATTTGCAACAGATAGAGTTGTAGCTAAATACAATCAGCTGGTAGAGATAATCGAAAATCACCTTAGGAATCTCAGCTGCTAAGTCATCCAAAAACGACACCGTTAAGCCCATATCACATATGAATCCCAGCTATAATCTTGTTACCATAATCAAGTTAAATTTTCAAAAAATAACCGTTATCGCATCCCATCTTGATTATAATTTGAAACTTAGCAAACTTGTCTTGGAAGAGGCCCACAAAAACTCAACTTAGTCTAATTATTAAATAATGTCCAAAATTAAATATTTAAGATATTATAATCTGTATCTTATCAATTTCTTTATATTGCCATTACTTCATAACTTTTTACATTTCTAGCATCTTTTAATGTTGTTTTCAACATCAAGAATTGGTACTTAATAATTAAATGAATTTAATGTTCACACATATTTTATTTGTTTAAACCCTATTAAAAAGTGGGAAAGTCACCCCTTTAAATTTTGATATGATACTTTTGCTTAATATAGATTCCTTAATTAACAAAATGATTTGATAAGCGTAATGCAAATATTAAAATTAAGTTTAAACTTAATTTTAATATTTGGATTTTAAATTATTGTATCCTTACCAATATGTAACATTCCCTTACCGACGGGGAGGTTAGAATAGTAATTCTGAGTTATCAATGGGCGTTTAGAAATGCCCTTATATGTTCATGCATAATCTCATATCCGCATACACATGACTAGTAAATTTGCATATGAAAATGACTGT
>JANVCL010000004.1:8627187-8652628 GCA_026546855.1 Erythroxylum incrassatum
CTTTCTTTGCTCTTTCCATTGATACCAAATTTGTCAAATTTGGACTCCTAAGTGAAAAGTTATGCATGTGGGAAGAAAAGAGGAAATAAGTTGGAAAAATGAAAAAAAGAGGGAAATTGGTAAGAGGTAGCCTCGCGACCCCGACAACGTCGTGATCGCGAGCCGCTCCTTTTGGAGCCATCTCGCGATTGCGAGCAGCTCGTCCGCCCTTCCTCCACTCTATTGCTTATATCTTGTCCATCCAACCTCCGTTTGACCCGATTTTCGAAGCATTGGATTCATAAGACACCCCTCTACCTCTCCATAAGAATTTGTGGATTTTTTCGATTAAATTGAAAATGATATATTGAATTAAAGAGAGAGGCTCGATTTATACGAGTATGAGGTGATTATTTTCTGAACATACTCTAGTGTTTTCACAATATCTTTACCTATAGAGAGCCGAATTGAGTGATTTTGGTGTCTGTGGATTCCTAAGACATAGAGGAACATTTTTATTCAAGAATGGTTGCCTAGGTTATCTGATATTGACGGTCTTAATGATCAGGAACAGTAGACCCAAAAATGTAGTTTTAGAAATTTTAAATAAGCATAAATTACGAGTTTAAGGATTTTAATGCGACTTAACCCTAGGAATTAATGAGTTTGGATATGGGAACCGTTTTGTGATGAAATTTATGGAATGATACAGGGATTGTCATGAACAGGCATTATACACATTTCTATATACGCATGTGTGCATTACATGAATGGTTATAATTGTGCAAGTATTAATGTATGTGCCATGTATGTACGACATAATGTCGATGTGCAGGATAAGCATCCTCATTAAGCAGTTTCCAGATCTTGGAAGCAATTGCTAATCTGGAGCGTACTGTGAGTAGACCGAGATGGTCTCATTTTATTCTTTGTTCTGTTTTGTTTCATTTTGTATAGATTGATTACTGAATGTGATTGATTATTGGGTTCCAGACAAGAGGTTCGATGATTGTGATACTGAGTTGTGATATTGAAGTGCTACTTGAATGTGAATTGGATGACCTATGTGTATTTAAAGTGATTGACAAATGTGTTTTGAATGTGCTTTATATGTGATAAGTGAAATTGCATATGTATGAGATATGTTTCTCAACTCTACTGTTGAGTGCCGGACTCCGATCCGATGACATGTGAAAGTGAGTGTATGGGATTGATGCATTTCATTGCATAAGTGCATGAAATATAATGGCTGTTGTGACCAGAGTAGCCACCGATTAGAGCTTTAAGTTCAACGAATGAAAATGAGCTTCGAGCTCATAAGTGATGTAGAGCCTCCGGCTCAACGTTTATTGAGCCCTATATGGGACAGTTATCAATGAGCCAGTATCTAATAGATACGGAATAGTTAGGCACGCGGTCACAACAAAATAATAAATAAAAAATGGGTCTCATGTGCACTGCATATGCATAATGTAAATGTTTAAGTGTATTGGCTGTGAAATAAAGTGAGATGTGTAAATTATGCGTTTTGTGATTGGGTGAGCTATCGATGATGGTCACTCACTGAGTTCGCAAAAACTCACCTAAAATTTGTAATTATTTTTCAGCACTAAGAAGAATACCCCGTTAGACAACGGGAGTATACGTACTGCATGTGAGTGAAGGAAAAGGTCGGGATTAGTTGTGTATGCATTTTGTATTTGATTACTTTGTACAACTTGTATTTTCTGCAAATTATTGTATTTGGTATATTTGAGTATATTTGTTGTGTATAATTTTCCAATTAGAAAAGGTTTTGCAAAAGAAATTGATCAAAGTGTAATATGTTTTGTTTCTAAAATGGGCTAATCGAAATTCTGATATTTGAAAAATGTTGGCAATTCTTGTAAGTAAAATGTTTCTGAATAAAAGTGGGCCTCAATTTTCAATTATTGATTTTTGCATATGTTTTTTTTAAATTATACCGACTTTTGATCGATTGAGTGCTCTAACATGCCACCTTCGCGGGCACGGATTCAGATATCACCACTGATATCGGATTCGGGTCTTGCGGAAGTGGAGAATTACACAATATGTATGTAAACTTCTATCTAATTTATCGTATGTTGTTATCATTATGTTATCTCTCATGGGCTAATTGATTTTAGCACAAGTTTGGTCAGATTATCGTAGCCCTCAAAATAATATTGATTCTCCAACTTCTTGTAGCAGTTGTGGAACCAAGACAAATCCCATGAGAACTAAACAGTAGCTTCTTAATTTCAATTAATAAAATAAAATAGGGGTTTTTGATTAAATAACTGATTAACTAAAATTAATAAGAAATCAAACTGAATCAACTAAATAAAAAGAGGGCGAATTCAATAATACACAACTCCTATTTAAGAAAAATATCTCATCTAATTATAACAGTGAACATTGGTCCAAAAAGAATATATTTCATAATTCAAGCAGTTAGTCCGAAACATGTTAGGATAGCCATAATAAGTCTCAAAATTTTATAAATTAATTGATTCAAACCTAGCATCCAAATCAAAACTTACCATCTAATTGATTGGGTGTGATAACATTCTATATCAAATAAATAATAGCAATAAGCTTAGTGAAAAAGACTAATCCTAAATCAAATAATAAGTGAGATAAATGTAATTATTCAACTTAGTTTCCTTGTTTATCATAAGTTAAATATGCAATTCATAAGTAACCTATTTGCTACTTGTAACAATCCTTTATGACAATTATAGATCATTGAATTTATGGATAGTGATAGAATAATAAATTAAATTGTAAAATTAATCAATATTAATCATTCATCAAATATAGGAACTTAAAACAAGAAATACTTTAATTAAAACATGAATAAAAATTAAGAACACAAAACCTCACAAAGTTACAACTAGGATATCGAATCTTCTTGAATAACAACAATTGAGTTTCGTCACACATAGCTTTTGCTCCAATAATAAAAATAGAAGAAAGACAAAGAATTGAGGGAATAGTAAGAAGAGATTTATTCATTTTACTATAAGGAACGTCCCTTTTATTAGGATTTTTTTGATCTAATTCTACCTTGCAAAGATGTCTATCAAAACAAATTCAAATTCCTACATGATAAGAATAAAGGGAAGTTTCTCAGTTAAACTTCAACTCTTTAAGTGATCAGTCTTATCCATTGAAGCAATCTCTTCACTCTATCCAAAATTCGTGATTATCATCAATAATGTCCCGATTTGATGCAATCTCCATTTTTATCTCCTAAAGCAAAAAAAAACATTAATTTTAATATTCAAGCACCAAAATAATAAAAAGGAGATAATATCAAATAATAGATCAAGATAGCATCTTATCAAAGCTATTCTTTCTAAGGTTTTTTTAAGACCTTTTATCGCATTTTTATCAAGTTATAGATTTTTTAAAACTTAATAAAAAGAAGGTGTTGGTTTATACCCTACAACTAATCAGTTAGTTGTAGTTCAGTGACATAATTATTTAAAGGAATTTTTATTTTATACATAGTCAGATGTATATGATAAAGTCCATAAGATAAATGTACATTGCAAATGGAATTATGGTGATATTATAATTATAAGATTCATATTGTATTTATATATTATCCCTAAATTGTTCTTAGTTATTGTTCTATTCAGAATAGATATTAATAGAACGTAAATAAAATTTTCCTTATAAAAGAACTAGTCGTTCTCATAAACTAAACTATGAAAATATTTAAACAAATGTATGGATACTTGTTAGAGAACAAGTTCACTTAACTAACCTCACATGAGAAATTTATTTGGAACATTACTTGTATATCTATAAAAATTCTAATTGTGATGATTGTATAAGTGATATTTTGACTTGAGATCCTCAGCGTCATCTATGTGATCTTTTGACTTGAGATCCTCAAAATTATCTTATATAGGAATGATTATGTTTTGATACTATTTATGACATAATCTAGTCAAAAGTAACTTAGTCAGTAGTCATTAGATATAGCATGAACTATAAGGAGGTAGTTGAGTAATCAATAAGGGATTTATCACTCTAAAGTAATTAGGAAGACTGTTCCATTATTCTCAATTAGTATTGATTAAAAAAATCCTTGGCCAAGGTAAAATGAAACTTTGTAAAATAGTTTTCAAATTTAATTAATTAAATCAATTACTAATATTAGAGAACTAATATGATTAGGCTCAAATAGAGTAAGTATTAATTTCATGCTCTATGTCTAATCAAAACATTGTGTGATACAAAGATTGAATTATATAAAAAAATGATGCATGGAAAGGTTAGTCAAGATAACTTTTACATTCTTAAATATTTGGGTGGTCATAATATATTTTTAGACGTCAATCTTGATTTATGAATATTAATTATTTTATTAGATTATTAAAGATAAATTAAACGAGTTTTATTTATCTAATCTTAAATATGATTTAAGGTTATAATATATATCTATTGTCAACATATTTAAGAACCTAATCGGTCACATATAAATAATGTGATAAAGAGAGAAAAGTGTTTTAATCAAGTTGGGCTTGATTGTAAAGCTTGAGAAACTTTATTTTAACATCTCTTATTAATCCTTATTTATTAAATATATCTTATTTAGGCATAGTTGGTATTTAATTAGAATTACAAGTTTAATTACGTTAATTTCAATTAAATTACTAAATGTCCAAAATCTATTATAAATAGGCTTAAGCTTTAAGGAAGCTAATACTCCTTGTCTAACTCTTTCTGTAATAGTTATGTAGTTCTTAATTCATTTTGTGGATATTATTAAACGCTGGACACTTGTGTAGCTACAGTGATTGAGATGAGCCTATTTCAAAAACTATTCAAGGGCAAAAAAAATTAAACTCTGTAATAAGGTATGAATTACAAATTATGCTTTATTATGATTTATGTGTTAATCATTTATAGAATTTAAATTGATTTTGGCCTTTGGAAAATCAAAACGAAAAAATTTCATTATCATTTTGTTACATGTGGGATCAGATCCCATCTCGATTTTTCTACAAAAGTATCACAGTCAACTTTAATTATATAATTTGATAAAACTTTTTGATTATTATTGATTTTAAATTTTGAAATTGAAATTAAACCCTAATCTTATAATCATATTTGGATAGGACGGAATGTTCCTTAAATCTGAATTGTTCGTAGCCATCCACCTTAATTCTTTAGACAAGTTGGATTTGTCTAAAGAGTTCAAACCTGTCGACCTGGGGTTGAGAACCCAAATCCTTCGAACATACAGAAAAGGGTTTTAGAACCCTCAGACACACAAAAGACCTTGAATGATGCATTGGGTTCTGGAGTTGTGCAATGGTTAGAGTTTTGGTTGTGTTATTGTGTTGTTTGGTGGCAAACGAAGTGAAGCTTCATAAGATGGGGCCAGTGGTCGTCGCTAGAGAAGCTGACAAGAGGCACAATGTTTATGGAAGCAAGCTAGCTGCGTTAGAGTTGCTTAGCTGGCGCGGCGGTTCGTGGTTGGAGAAGTCCATCCATCGACGTTGAGTTGTGATGCGTGGGAAGGTGAGCTTTGCGTTCATACTAGCGGTGACTGTTGGTGGCACAAGGAAACACTGCAAGGCAGACATGATGGCCAACCAGCGGCAATAGAAGACGCGTCCAGAGAAGTTGGTGTCTCGCTCGTGAGTGGTGGCTAAAGCGGGCTAAATGGCAACGTCAAGCTACAGTGGCGATGGCTGCATTTAGAGAAGAACACGGCTAGCGGTAGTTCTTAAAGGTGGCGATGACTTGGTGTCTCGGAAGGCTAGGGTTCGTTTAAGGAGGCAGAAGGTGGTTTTGGTGAAAAGGATAAAACTGTTCTAGCGTTAGAGTAGTGGGTGTTTGGAAATAGTATTAGGATTGTTCCAAGTTAGGAATAAGATATTCTTAACGTAAAATAAGACTTATTTGGGTACAAGGATAGGTCTATTCTAGTTTTAGAATAAGCTAAAAAGTTGAATAAATTTATCCTTAGTTCAGAAGAGAGTATTCTAAGCCATAATATGAAACAAATTTGTAAAATTGTTTAAAATCAAAATTTTAATTATAAAATTAAAGTAATTATTTTTATTAATGTGATTAAGATTAATAATTAAATTAATTCATAATAAAATTTAAAAAAGTTGTTTCTAGAATTAAAATTAATTATATTTCAATTAAATTGAAATTAATAAAATTGTCCTTAAAATTAAGAAAAAACTTTCTTGAATAATTAAGAAAGATGTTTATTAAAATTTATTTATATCAATTTGATATAAATTAAATTTATTTTTGATTAGATAATTATTATTTTATTTATTTAGAAATTGCTTCTTTATTTATGAAGAATAAGTTTCTTCATTTATTAGAAAAGTTTATTTTTTTGATTAAATTTTGAAAAAAATAATTTGTTAATTAAAAAATGAGATGTTTAATAGTTTTGAAAAAACGGATCTCTAATTTATTAAAAAATGTTTTTCTAAATAAGAAGAAATCAATCTCTAAATAAATAATATAAAGAGATTTATTAATTAAATTGAAAGTGCTTTTATTTAATTTTGAAAGTATTTTTATTTTAATATTAGAAAACAATTTTCTAACTAAAGAAAAGTATTAGAAATAATTCCTAATTAGATTAGAACGTCTTACTTGTTAAATTTTGAAAAAAAAATGAGTTTTTTAAATTATAGTAAGTAAAAAATATAATTTATTAAAAATTGTTTTCAATAATATTTTTTTGAAGGAGTCAATATAATTAAAAATAGTTTCAAAATTGAATTTGAAAATTATTTTCAAATCAAATTAAATTTATATTTAAAATATAAATCTAATTATTTTAAAGCATCAATGAGTTTAATCTAATTTAATTATCTAAAGTGTTAGAAATATATTTTAGATTATGAAGGTTAATAACTAGAACTAAATAAAACTTGATATTTTATGCGTGTAATTTGATTATAAGTACATAAGTTGAATCCTTTATTTATATGGTTGATATATATACATGTTAAATTGTATCTTTTATATGAGTGATATTTTACATACAATTTTATGTTTGATGAGATAAACAAAATATTAGCTACACATTAAGAACATGATTGTTATCTTTCATTATTTAAGAATAAAACTAGAGTTTTATTTATTTGTAAGACATGTTGAGTGACTCAAGATCCCTTTAATTCGAATATATTTTTTCTTAAATTAATGGGTCTTACTTAATTAAATTTGTATGATTTAGATGAGTGACCCATGATCATATAAATTTAGAGGCAATGTTAGAAATAATATATAAAATATGTATAGGTAAGAGACGTCGCCTAACAGATCTAGGAATAATAAGAGATGTGATTGATAAATTTATTATCTACCTAATTTAATTTAGTTGGTTTGTTGAGTGATTCGAAGTCAAGTATATTTAAATAGGATCCTAACCCACTAGAAAATTTTTAATAATCTTTCTGAATAGTAATGAGGGTTATTATTTCAAATAAAATAATGGGTGCAACCAAATAAGTGAATAAATTCTTGATCTTATTTTAGTCATGACATATAATCAATTACTTACTTTTCTTACTTTTATATTTTATTATGAGTGGAATTTACCTTGTTTAGTATAGTTGATAATAGGTGAACTTGATTCATTAGATATGGTTAAGTTTGAGAAAAGTTCTCAAAGTTAGATAGAAAAGGTGTATATCCATTATGCAATTTCGCTATTAATTCTTGTTGAGAATTTGATGTTAAAGTTTTAGAGATATATCAAAAATCATATGGATGACAAAATATAATGACATTTTGAGTTAATTAATATCTTATAAACTTTATCAAAATCTTGTAAGATGTATGTCAACGCTATAATAGTAAAATGCAAGAAGTTGCATGAAGTAGTGCTAAAAGGTATAGTTCTTCGACAGAATTGTTCCACTCAATTTAGCCTACTAAAAGCATAAACATGGACATTAATTAAAGGCTTTATTATAGTATGAGAATAGTTGTCGTAAGAATAAAATGATTGCACAAATTTTCTTGTCTACATGTGATATGACAGAGATCATATGTATTTCTAATTAGTGCTTTTAAGTATTTGATGCTAAATGTAGATTCAATATTATTACGATGTTCAAGGCATGATAAGAAATAGATTGTTGAGTAAAAGTAATTGATTATACAAATATTTTGTATGTATTAGATCAAGGAAAACTTACAATTACCATAGGTGACAAAGAATACAAATTTAGATAACTGAGATTATTCTTTTATTTCATGTAAGTTAATAATAAGAATCATAAAGTTATTTATAAGGATATATGTATCTTTCTTTAATATGATTCATATAAAACTTATGAAACTTGTTAAATTGATTAATAACCAAATCAAACTTTGATGAAAGAATATGATGGCGTTGAATTGTTAAATCTTATACATATAATGTATTGGATGTGATAACAATTCATAAAAGGATAATACTTTGTATTTCATGTAATATATATGACTATATGTATTAAATTGTTAAATCTTATACACGTAATGTATTGGATGTGATAACAATTCATAAAAGGATGATACTTGTATTCAATTATATTATTAATGACTTTATGTGATATAATCATATGTACTAAATGAAATATAATTTAAAATTATTGAAAAGTTCAAATTGTTTAAATCTAAGTAGAAATTAAGCAATGAGAATGCTGAAGTATTTGAGTTTTAAATTTTTTGGTTATCTATAAAGAATGAGATTCTCTATTGACTACCTTCACAACAAAAATTCCATAAGTGTATATATTTATGCAAGGAGAAAAATACCATATCATAAATTATATGATGCAATATTTATTTCTTCTATAACTATGCATAACATAATAACTTACCATCAATAGTTCCAATTAAATCAATTAACAAGATTTCATATGACATGAAACACTAAGTATTTGAAAGAGTCAGGTTAATGATTTAAAGATGTGATGTTTAGTTGAAGCATATATTATCCAGTAATTTTAGAAATAAATTTGGGTAATAAAAGGTTATAAGCTAGTCGAAAGGTCAGATATGTTATAAGATATTCAAAACGTTAGATATAATCTTACAAACTTAGTAAACAAATTGTTTGTTTCAATGAAAACTTATAGGACAATGATTCTCAAGATAAATAGTGAGAGTAAGATGAAATTTAAAAGGTTTAGATCATATGACAACTGCATCCAATTAGAGCTAGTAGCTTTATTGATATATTTGATGTATAGTTAAAAGGCTATGAAACGTTAGAAGATTTCATTTCATAACGAATTCAAAGAGTTTGTTTTAGAAAAAATTATGAATTTATCATGTCTACAAGAATGTTAATAGGAGTATAATTGTCCTCTTTAGTGGGAGTATGTCGATACATATTACTCATAGAGAGAACAATAGTTTGTATTTTTAATTGATGAAAATATAATTGCCTAAGAACGACTCTTATTGGATATGAATATGTAAAAACTTAATTATAGGAATTAGATCTATAGAGATGGAAACAAAAGCTTTTTACCTATTCTATTCAAGTACATAGATATTGTACTAAAGGAGATTACTATTTGAGATATTCATTATTCTATATATGAGTTGATATTTAAGTACAAGGTTATATGGATATTAACTTTAGAGTAAGTCTTGATTAAGTTATATTTAACTTAGAACAATATTATTTTGATATTGAAGAGGTTCCAATATAGCAATGGCTGTTAACTAAGCCATAATACATTTTTCATTTAGTGGCAATGATTAATTGGATCAACAAGTTCTTTAATGAAATGGGTATAGTTCATCGCATTGTTTAAAATACTAATGTAATATAGAACAATAGAGTCATTGGGCATAGGAAATGAGCTAAAGGTCTTATCAAAGATCTAAGTAGTATTTAGGCAATTTCTCTTAATAATGGTGATAATTAAGATGAAAGTTGTAAGATTTAAACAAATACTCCTTATAGAGAATCTTGTAGAATTCTTTCACTAAACTATTATCCCAACATTAGCATGATTGTCGTATGGTGATAATGTATAAGATACTTAAACAATTGATCTAGTGCAAGTGGGAGATTATTGATTTATGTCATACAACCATTCTGTTAGTTATAGTTTAATGACATAATTGTTCGAAGGCATTTTTTTAATACATATTTAGATGTATATGATAAAGTACATGAGATAAATATACATTACAAATAAAACTATAATGAGATTATAATTATCAGATTTATGTTGCATTTTTATATATTAATAGATTGTAAAAAGACTATCACACGTCATGTTTTTCTTATGAAGTAGTTAGTTTCATGGACTAAAGTATGAAGATATTTAAACAAATTTATGAGTTTTTGTTAGAAAACAAATTTGCTCAATTGACCCAAATAAGAAATCTATTTAGAACATTACTTTATATGTCTATGAATATTCTCATTATAATGATTGTATAAGTGATCATCTATGAATATTCTCATTATAATGATTGTATAAGTGATCATTTAACTTAGATCACTAATTTGTTCTCATATAGAAATTATTATATTTTGTTACTACTTATAACCTATTCTAATCAAGGATAGCTTAATTGGTAGTCATTAGATATAACATGAACTATATGGAATTAGTTGAGTGATATGATTCATCACCCTAAATTTATTATGGAAAATGTTATATTATTCTCAATTAGTATTATGTTATATTATTCGCAATTAGTATTGTTTCAAAAAAATTTCGACCAAGGTAAAATGACACTTTGTAAAATAGTTTTCAAATTTCATTAATTGAATTAATTACTAATAATGGAGAACTCATATGATTAGATTCAAATATAGTAGACATTGATTCTATACTCTATATCTAATCGGAATGTTGTATGATGAAACGATTGAATTATATGAAAATTCATGCATGAAAAGATTAGTCAAAACACTTTGACATTCCTAAATATTTGGGTGGTCGTAATGTGTTGTTAAATACCAATATTGATTTATAGATATAAATTGTCAATTAGAGAATTAAAGATAAATTAAAAGAGTTTAATTTATATAATCTTAAATATGATTTAGGGTTATAATTATATTCATTACCAACATATTTGTGAACTTAATGAGTCACGCACAAAAAATAGTTGGAGAGAAAAGTGTTTTAATCAAGTTGGATTTAATTGTAAAGTTTGAGAAACTTTATGATTAAATATGATATATTAATAAATAAGGATCTTATTTGAGGATAATTGGTATTTAATTAGAATTAATTGTAATTATCATTAAAGATTACTTGAAATTAGAATTTAATTTCAATTAAATTACTAAAATATCTAAAACTTATTATAAATAAGCTTAAGCTTTAAGGAACCCTCTTTGTCTAACCCTTTCTATAATAATTATAGAGTTATCTGAACTTGTTATGATAGATATTGTCAGATGCCTGACACTTTTACAATTATGGTGGCTAATATGAGCCAATTTCGGAAATAGTTTGAGGGATATGACAAGAAAAAAATCAAGCTCCGTAATAAGATACAAATTACAATTCATGTTTTATTAATTATGATTTATGTATTAATCATTTTATAAAATTTAAAATGATTTAGTTTTTGAAAAATTAAAACGAAAAAGTTTTGTTATCATCTCATTGGGCATAGGATCGCATCCCGCCCCAATTTCTCAATAGAAGGTACAAATATGCATATAGCTCTTTTAGGGATTTTCAAATAGCATTCACCAAGAGGATGTTTTCCTACATCAATATATTTGAAATATTATTAAAATTGGCCTTTTTCATGTTTTAATTGAATTCTTAATATTATAATATGCATTCATGATACTTAACATTATTTCAATTTTATGATAAAATCTTATTGAAGATTAAATATTTATTAATTAAATTTAAAATAAAATAAAATTATACCTTTAATTACTATTTTACATTATTAAAAATATTTAATTGCCAAAAATCCTTCCTAAGGTTGAAGTTTTGAGGGGAAAAAAATCGATTCAAACTTGTTGAAATAGAAATTAATGACACATATAAAGAAGAAACAACACAATCCAAGTGCAATTAAAAGATATGGTGTAGGAATTGGTCTATTGGATGCTTTTACTTTTGACTTTGCGAGTTGGAGGAGAACTCTTTTTGCCATTTATTACGAGTTATTTGCTTATTTTATTAAGAAAAGTCAATACTGACTGTGTTATAAATATGCAAAATAATGACGTCAAATCAAAGAGCTGTAAATTGTAAAATTTTAATAAAGAAAATTATTTTTATTTATTAAAAATTTAAAGTTTAATTAAAAATTATTAAATAAAAATTAATTAATTTATAAAAATTAATTATTTAAAAATCGATAAACTTATTATCACTTAGAGCGTGGTTTTTCTTAATAACTTCTTAATTAATTTAACCAAAAAAAAAAACAACCTATTTGCAGACTTGTGGGAAGGAAGGGAGAGTAAGACAAAGAGGGTAATTTATATAATTATATCCAGGAACTTCCTGCCGGTGTCTTCTTCATGGGCATTAGACATTTACCATTTTGTCCCCGTCAACTATGGACGAATCCCCTCTAACGGATCGATATGTATGAAAAGTCAGGCAATGGATATACGATGAGTCTTCTACTCTATACGCGGTAGAAAAAACATTTGGGAAACGTTTATACCTTATTCGGTGCCTAAGCATAACAAAAATTTTAATATAAGAAAACATAATACTGATCAAGAGGCAACCCGCGTTTCTCTGATCGAAGCACCGACACTGTTACTCCGAGGAGGAACCCTAAATCTATCTGATTCGATCCTCTCTGGTCTTCCTTTTATGGCTTCTTAATCCAGTACTCTTCTCCTTATTTTCCTTTCCTTTTTTATTTTTTCCCCCCTTTCTGTTGTATCCGTTCTTGTTTTTCTATTTATTTTGATTATTTTACCGTTCAGATTTAGGGTTTAGGAAGATTCAGTTGAATTCGTGTATTTCCTTCCTTCTTTTAGCTATTATTTTATTTAACGGTACATGATTTTTTTTGTCCCTGAGATTTTTTCCTTTTTTTAAAGATGATAATAACAAGAGAAATGGTTGCGAGATCTTATGATTTTGTTTTTTCTTGGATTCTTACTTGTATTTATTATGTAACTTGTATCAGATTCCAATGTTGGATGTGGAACTATTGTATGTACTTTACTTTGTTTCGGGGACTCTGTAGCAGTTGATTAACCTGCACTCAATTTACAGCTCTTAGGAAGCGACGCGATTTTGACACAAATTCGTGGAGGTCAGTGAGACAGTGTAAACGATCATAGTAGTTAATTGTCATTAGATGCCAAATCTGAATTCACAGTTCTATGCTTTTAATATCAGTGTGCGCTTTCTTCTTTTCTTTTTCCCATTTTTGCCTTTTCTGTTCCTATATTTGGATGCTGCATTTGGTGTTCAGGCTGTGACGAAGAGCCTAAGTATCAATGGCTGAAGGAGACGAGCGTATTGAGCTCAAATTCCGCATATACGATGGGACAGATATTGCTCATACTACTTACGCATCGTCTATGACTGTTGCATCTCTCAAGCAAAAGCTAGTTTCCGAGTGGCCACAAGGTTTTCTGCCCATATAACTTTTTTTTAAAATTTTTCTATTGAATCATGAGGCTCGAGGAGTGTCTGTTTTTCTTTTCTTTCAATTGTAGCTTGTAACTGGGGTCCATCAGTCCTGTTGTTCATAACAATTATCTTGCAGCAGGGTACTTGGAACTTGAAAACGTTTAGGACTTCTAGCTTGTTTCTAATGACCAACTGAAACTAAGAGATATGACAATGACTTTAGGAACTGTTTTCTTCATACATCAATTTTCTAATTATCCATGTAATGTTAGAGTTAACCGGAAATATTTTGATGGGGGCTCACGACCCTTGTACTGTCTCTGTTTCCTGCATTGTTCATTATACAGTAGCACGACGTAATCTCACATGACTTTGCAGGAGGCGTGGTTATTAAATAAGATGGCTTGGCAAATTAGATTTATGTTGTAGTTAGGTGATCATCATTTCATTTTACCATGACCTAGCAGGTACTCATCATTCTTTTGGACTTACAGATAAAACAGTATCTCCTAAGTCGATCAATGATCTTAAGCTAATACATGCTGGTAAAGTTCTGGATAATAGCAAGACACTTGCGGATTCAAGAATAAGTTATGGTGACTTTCCTGGTGGGGTTATCACCATGCATGTGGTAGTGCAGCCTTTGAAAAAGAAGACAGGTTCTCTTGTTCGTTTACAGTATGCCTTCAAGGAAATCTATTATTGTTTGTGCATTCTATTAAGATCTGTAACATTTCATTTAGATACATTAATCATTTCAGTAACTAGATCAGAACCTTAGAATTCTTTGTTATTGACTGAGACCCCTCCCTATTTCATTGTATAAGACCTGAACCCTGCTTATTTGTTGTTGTTGTTGTTGTTTTTTTATTTTGTGACTTCGGTGGGGCTTTTTAAAGGTGTGGTTTGATAAGATAACTCCGCCCAAAATTCAAGGAAACCAAAAAAGAGAAATGAATGATAGATATAATTATTACCTCATGGCTACTCTTAACTCTAATGCCTGATTTCACAATAATCATTATTTGAATTGCCATGGCCTACACAACTGATGAAAAAGGTTGAATCCGATAATGAATGGAATTAAGTATTTGTAACTTTTTACATTGCTTATTCCTGCTTCTTGAAGCCAGGGTAAGCTAGTTCAGCTCATGAACTTTGTTCTTAAATTTGTTTTCTTTTATATTACATGGGAGGTATTATAAATATTTGGGTTTTGGGCCTCAACTGGCAGATAGGTTGCAATTCTTTTGGCTTTACTAATGATACTGATGGTCAACTTCTGATAGCTGCTAATAATTGGTCAATTAATTACTAATTTGTTTGTTTCTTTTGCATGTAACGGGCTACAGACAAGAGCGAAGAAGACATGCAAAAGCCGAGTTCGTGTGCTTGTGTCATCCTGTGAATTGGGTCGGTATTTCAAACAGAATCACGTTTGTACATCTCATTTACTTAAGAATACTAGGATAGTTTTTACAGCGTAAATGATGTTTATGCTCACACTTGCCTTTGGTATTTGTAATTGTTTTCTGTTCATGTTGTAACGAGTCCTTTGAAAATTAGAGTAATTTGTTAATCTTGTGCCGAAGCTGTTTTGAACATATCCAGATCTAAAGAAGACGAGTTTTGAGTGCATAGTGATGTTTGTTTGTTTCGTGACCCCAGTGAAAGATGGAGCAAAGATCAGGGGAAAATTATTCAATAAATACTGGATGGATTTTTTTCATTTTTACTGATACTGATTTACAATGATTACACGTTTGTGCTTGTTGAGTTGTTGCAGAATGCTTACATGTTTGTGCTTTGGCAAGTAGCATCACTTTGCTCAATTATATGATTCCAGATGATTGCTCGATTCACTCCAGGTAATGAAAATTGCCTATAAGGAGTAAGGGCAACTGAGAGAGGGGTGTTACTGGTTCCAAAAGGTTAGGAATTATCATTGATGGCCTACAGAGATAAAAGGTAAGCATTTGTAGTTGAATCTCGAGGGATCCACGTCTCTCGTGCCAAAGATGAATCCATGCTTTAAAACTTTTACAGCTTGTTTGGCATGATAAGAAAATAAAATGGAATTCAACCTAGGGTTTATAGAATTTTGTTAATAATTCGTGGCCTATAAGACTTGTTATGTTACTGAAACGTTTTTTTGTCTATTTCCTTATATTTTCTCTACTTTCATTTCTATGTTTACATGGCATTTGTGTTTCTATTGCAGAATTGTTTATTTATCCAAATTGTGGCTGATGGTATATCCCCTAATGTTTTTCCTAATTTCATGCTTTTCTTCCTTGCCTTTGCTGTCTTGGAGTAATCACGTTTTACTTCCATCGAAGCTTCAACAGCTCATTATGGTTTTGGTTAATCTTAAAAGTTGCCAGTAGCATATGGGATCTATAACTGAATAAATTATAAAATCACTCGAATTTTGTTATTTAAAAAATAAAAATGTGTCAATTAGACCACGTGCTAATTTTAGATGAAATTCCGGAGAGTTTTATTCGAAATCACTTCTAATGAAAATTGATGCCAAAAAATGTTACGAAAAGATGCAATTCAAGTCTAAAGGACATCTGTATCAATTGCGTCGTGGCCACTCGGATTATATAATGACCTGGAACCCAGCATAGGATACACGACTTGAGAGATTTTGTTAATTGGTGTACACGATCCCTGTGAAATTGCTAATAGAGCTCATCGACTGGTGAACGAGTTCTGCTGAAATGAAATTGAGTCTCTACTCCATGGTACGGAAACATTGTGCGATGATGGACGGTATAACACTAATGCTACGTGGACCTACCTTGAAAAAAGGTAGGCTGCAGAATTGTGATCAGTACATACGGCGTATATCTGGTCTTGGCTTTACGAAACTCTTGGTTATGTTTTAACTTTATTCTATTAAATTTTATTCACACGGAGTTAAACAAAAATTGTGAATAAAATTTAATATAACATAATAAAAATATTATAATTAGATAAGAGGATTTATTTCGGTCTTGCCTGCTTTCTTTCCCTGTTCTTGCTGAAGCTCTTGGCATCCGTTAGGGCATACATTTGGCAAATAGCTTTGTGTTCTGTGATTGTTTGAATCTGGAGTCGGCTCTTAACAGTGTGGTTTCTTGTTTGGCCACTTTTGACACCATCTTTCGTAGAAATAGACTGCCCGCACGGGTGTAGCTCGGTTGGTCTTCTAGCAGAGTTAGTTGGAACAAGGACTTAGGTTCGAATATCAGAAATGGGTGGAAAGGGCAGCTCTACTAGTGGGTTGACCAAGTGGATACTGTGATTTATTCCCTTATCTTGTAGTCGGGCCCGTGAGTGAGGGCAGCTGGGGTGGCTGATTCAACCTTTTGAAACAAGGACTGCTCATGTTCTGATTAAACGTCCTCTGGATTTTTCGTTTGGATTGCATCTCTTTATTCTTCCGATACAATCGTAGTATATCATATTATGTATGTTTTCTCTTTTGATATCCAATCGTCATACGTGGAGGGGTTCAACAAAATAAATGACTTTGACATTAGTGCATCATGCATGTGATTCTTTCTTTTACTTATATGTTTTCGTCTATAAATTCACTTGTTTTCATAGAACCACAAGGTTTGTATAAGATGCTTCGAGTTAGACGACAACCTATACCTATTATTCTGTATATAATTTTCTTTTTAATGGTTTACTATAGAATGAATATATATATTAGTTTAACTTAGTATTTGATTCAACCTCTGTAAGGTGGTTTTGACAAATTTTTTAAAAATCATTTTTAATGATTCCTACACTTTCTTTATTTGATTTTATTTAACTAATCCTTCTTTCTTAAGCTAAAATTCATTGTTTTGTTATTCAATTTCTTTTTGAACATATCTAAAGATTCTTCTCATTGATGACTCTAATGCTTGTGACTTGAGGACCTCCATGAGCCCATTTGCACTACCTATACTTTTTGGTTCACTCGCCCACGTGACCCACGTGTTGAAACCATTTGCTAGTATCACGTCAACATCTTAAATCTAATCACGAGTGCCCAATTAGTCATCCCTCCCCTAATTGACCCAGTTGAACCGAAGAACTCCAGATAGATGTGATCAGTAGGTTTAGTCCCTTTTTTTTGTTGACTTTCTTGCAACACAAATTAGTTTTCAAGGTTTTGGGCCCTCTTAAGTTTATTTTTGGGATATGCTTTTCCTAAAATTTGCCTCTTATCTCTCAATTTCAAGTTGGGTGTCTTATTTTTCATACTGCATTTTTGGGTTTCCATAGCTGCTTCGAATAAGCCTCACTTTATAACTTATCCTATTAATGTGATTTTTGATGGTTCAAATTATGATTTATACGTGTAAGAGATGGTGAGGTTACCAAACACATCAAATAAGACGATGAGACAAAAACTAAGTTCAATGAGAGGTTCAATCAATAGGATAGAAAAAATCCATAGATTTTAACTCACAATACCTGTCAACTTAGTATTAAGTTAGAATTTCGTCATTTTACTTGTGTTAAAAATGTTCAGGATTTTTTACATATATGTTATGCAGTATCAGATGATGTTTATCAATTTTAGCTTTATTGTCACTTTCGTAATATATATCAACATCTTAATCAGACCATTCATAGTTATGCTTTAGAGTTGTAAACTTTATAGGATCAATTGTCATCTTGTGATCCAATTTGACTTGATGTAGCTTTTACAAAAATTTATGTTGCTTTTCATATCACCATTGTGTATGGCATTTACTTATGATTCTTCGTATTGAGTTTGAGTCAATTAGTAGTGCTCTTCTTCACCATACTTTGCTACTTAAAACTTAACACAACTACTTGATAGGTACTCTTTGAGGAAAACTGACTTATCTGTGCAATCTCTCCCTTCTACATATATGGTTCTTATAGCTCTTTCTGCTACTTCAGCCACCTCTACTTCTTTTAAAGGATTTTATAGATATTGGAAAAATATGAGCATTATATTTCTACTTTTCCCAAACTTGAAGCTACAAATAAGAATTATAGCTAAGAAATCCACGTTATTCTTTAACAAATACAACCTAATTTTGGTACTACTACTTTCCTTGTCTTGTTTATCACTCCAGGTGAATCTACTTCTTGGTTATTTAGTTTTACCTATCGTAATCATATGACCTTTGAGTCTAAGCTATTTAGCTCTATTTTTACTGCCTTTCATATATTAATTGTTCACACTACTGATAATTCTATTTTACCCATTCAACACGAAGGCAATATTTTTTAACCCAACTTATCCTTATTTGAGGCCTTTTGTGTGTCCATACTATCTCTTAATCTTATGTCTGTTATTTAGTTATATGAACTTGGTGCTAATGTAACCTTTTTCGGTTCATGATTATACTGTGCAGGACTCATAAACGAGCAAGGTTCTTAGGATAAAGCGTAAGGTTGGTTGTTTGTTTAAACTTGTTTGTCTCTAGTTGCCATCTAGAGTTGTTGTTGTCACTTATTCCAATATTTAGCACTTATGTTTTGATCATATTTTCTCTTCTAAATTACAACCCTTAATTTCTGGTGGATGTTGTCTTTTTTACCCCATTTGTTCTTTACTCATTTTGATATTTAGGGTCCTGCTCCTAATATTATCATGGGTGATTCTTGATATTCTATTATCTTTGTTGATGATTATTCTCAGTATGTATAGATTATCTTATGAAAAATTATTTTGAGTTGCCTTCAATTTTTATTCAATTTGATAATATGATTAAAACTTAATTTCTTGTAATATCAAAACTTTTTGCATAGATAATGCTATAGAATAATGAGACACTAGCCTTTGTCAATTTTTTTTTACTACTCATGCCACTATTATTTAATGTTCCTATCCTAGTACCTCTCAATAGAATGGTTGTGTAGAATGTAAACACAGGCACATTATGGAAAATATTTGATTTATCCTTATGTCATCTTCTTGTCTTGAATCTTTTTTCGTATGAAGTGGTTTTTACAAGATTTTATACAATTAATCGTATCTCTTCTCTTGTCATTAATAATATTTTCCCTTATGAACATCTTTATGGTAATTTCATGATTATCACAATCTTTAAGTTTTTTACTCTTCTTGTTTTGTCATCTTTAGTTAAACGAATACATCAAATTAAAAACTTGAGCATGTTTTTGTTGTTTTTTGGGATATGGCATTCAAGATGAGGGTTATTGGTATTAAGATCCTCTCTACTAGTTATAGATAAGGCTATGTACTTATGGACTTCTCCAGACTCCACTGTCTTAATTGGACTTATATTGAAATGTTGTTGTTGTTGTATTTTCTGTCATATCACTTTTTGTGATCATAAGATGTTTTCTTCCTTATTTACCTTTTAAGTCACTTCATCTCTTGATTTCCTTACTAATCTTACTATTACTTTACTTCCTAATAACTCTCTTGTAGGTCCAGATTAACATTTTTGATCCACCTTCTCTCGAATTTGATGATCTTTCCTGTGGATCCTTATCCTTCTTCTTTTAAAGTTCAGTCTTCTTTTGATCCTCCACTTCGTCATTCTTCTCATATAAGTCAACCCAATAACACTTGTTGTTTTTTTAAAATTTTTATTTTTCTCTTGTTTCTCTTTATAAGCCTAAATTTATCGTGAGGCTAGTATTTATCCTTTATGGCATCAAGCCATAAAAGGAGAACTCAATGCACTTACTTATACATTGGATTTTATTGATTTATTTACGGACAAATCTATGGTTAGTTATAAATGGGTCTATAAAATCAAGACCAAGGTTGATGGTTTAATAGAATGATGCAAAGCTCAGTTTGTAGCTAAAAGTTTCATTCAGAAATATAGGATTGATTATAAGAAGACTTTTTCTTATGTAATCCACATCAACTTTGTTTGTACTCTCATTGTCATTACTGTTGTTAAGTATTGGACTTTATTTTAGACGGATGTCAAGTATGACTTCTTCAACGATGACCTTATTGAAGAGGTCTATATGCAACCTCCTATTGACTATGATCATCCTCCAGATAAAGTCTATCTTCTTCAAAAGGCTTTATATAGAATTAAACAAGCTCCTTATACTTGATTTACTAAGTTCAAACCACTATTTTTCAATTTGGTTTTCAGTTTAGTACTCATGATCATGCATTATTCATTTAAAAGATAGGGTGGGATCTTATTATGTTAGTATTATATATTGACGATATGATTATTTCGAGTGATGATACATAAGATAGTTATGATCTCTCAAGAACTTCATTAGTTGCCAATTCAAGATGAAAGATCTTGGGTATTTGAATTATCCATTAAGGTTACTTTTGATTTTGTAGGGTATTAGTTATCTTAGCTAAGTATGGTACCAATCTTTATCTTTCGTGTGGGTCTTACTGGTGATAAATTTTCCAATACTCCTATTGAAGCTAATGTTGATATTTCTACATTTGATGGCTCTCCTCTTCCTAACATTACTTTGTATAGTCAACTTGTTAGCAATCTTATTTATCTTACTGTTATTCTTCATGAAATTATTTATACTATTCATATTGTGAGTCAATTCACAATAGCTCCTTGTACCACTCATTATGCGGTTATTCTTCGTATTCTTCATTACAGTAAAGATACCTTGTTTGTATTACTCTAACTAATCTTTTCTTCAATTATGAGGTGATAGGTTGATGATCCCACATATCATTGATCTACTAGTGCTCACTATATTTTACTTGGTGATTCACTTATCTCTAAAATTGTTCTCTCGATTCAATCCAAAGTTGAATATCGAGCTCTAACTGATAATACTTTTGAGCTTTAATCGCTTTGCTGGCTACTTCATACTTTGACCATTCCATCTCCATCTGCCACTCCTATTCAATGTGATAATTGAAGTGTTATGTAAATTGCCTATAATGATATTTTTCACTAACACTAAAAACATACTGATATCGATTACCACTTTGTGCGTCATCATGTTCATCATAATACAATTGATTTTGTCTATTTCTCCTCTCAAGACTAAATTGTTGATCTATTTAACGAAGCTCACTCTATTCCTCGATTTCATGATCTTGTTTCCAAACTAAAATTGTTTGCTTCTTTATCACCTTGATTTTGAAGGGGAGATAACGATAATATTTATTGTAATCAATATAAATATATTTAGACATCAATTAGGTTCTTCCTTGTTTAAGTATGTAAATATATTTAGACACTAATTAGGCTCTTCTTATTATGTTATCCTTGTATAATTTTTTTCCTAATTGATAATACTTTTGTGTATAAATCAGGACGACACACAAGACATATGTATAAATCAATCTCCATTAATTTAACTGTAATTATAACAAATTAAAAAAATATGATAAGATTTTCTTAGTTCAACTATCTTTATAGAAAATCTCATGTAGAGTGATAGTCCTGAAATGTGTTATTTTTTTATTAATTCATTAATGATTATATCTTATATCTAATGAACTACATTCAAGTAATATTGATTAGCTAAAATATTTTTAAATTGCAATATTTACAAAGTTACATAGAAAACCCTTAAAAATAATGTGAGAAAATTACACTTTAGTTATCTTTGAGCTTAATTAAAAAATATAAGGATTTCTATTTAAAAAATTATACGGAATTCTTGAATGTTAATTCTTAGCCTTATATGCATATTATTGAACATATGAAAAAGTATGAAAAGTAATTCAAAATTTAATAATTTGATTTAAACTTAAATTTTATATTTACATAACAATGTGTAAGTATCTAGTTGAATTACCTAATGCCTGATTAAAATTTATAATAAATAACATATATCATAAAATAATATATATTTACTATTTATAAAATTATTTAGTTTTTATTATATTCAATTATTCCAAATTTCTCTACCATATATAGATATAAAGAAAACTGAAAACCTCGTGTGAAAATGGCCATTTTTATATTAGTTCATTAATTATTATTTCTATATTTAATGACTTTTGTTCAATATTTTAAAATATACATTAAATTAAAATATCATCAAGACAATTTTACAAAGTTACGTCGTCACCTTCTTCTAGAATTCAACTTTATGGTCAGATTGAGATGGGTACCCATTGATAACTCAGCAAATTAAGTGTTGGGAGATTTGTTAATTCCTTGTTTGCCATAATCTTCCTTCAAGTAAAGAACGACTTTTTACCGTATGCTTTGTGATTGAAAGGTATATTCGGAGCTGCATAAAGAAACGGGAATGTATTGATGGCCTTCAATAATAAGATACGGAATTTGATAATTGTAAAACCGTACCAAACTAGACAATTGAATATAACTAGCTTAAATTTTAGTCCGGTTTGTGTTTATATCTATCGATCTGTTTCCCTCTCGGTAGGTGTGGAGGCTGCGAACACTCCACTAACGACCAACTAAGTTTCTTTATTAGCCTTAAAAGTCTTTTTAAAAATTTTGTTTCAAATTACTATTGTTAAAATGAATTATTAATTTTATTTTTGAAAAATACTAAATTTGATTAATCTCACTAATAAATTATATTTGTTAAAATTTAGGTTCTTTGTTTATCTCTTTATGCTTTAATTGATTTTTTAATTATTATTGTTAAAAACTAATTATTATTTTTATCATGAATTTGTTTAATGAGTTGAATTATTAATTAGTATGTATAAGTAATTTTGCTTAAGATAATTTGAGAGTGCGTTAAAGAACAATGTTCAAACTACAGAGAAATATGTTAAAAATATTTTAAAAGAAGGTAGAATAAAGTTATAATCAACTTTTTTTAAACATAATACAACTTTTATGAATATTTAGATAAACAATAATATAGAAATACAATTTTATTTTTTTAATTTTAAGTTAGATTCAATTTTAATTTGAATTATTAGATTTATTATAATTTATTATATTATTAATATTCATTAATATTGCATTTTTATTTCAATAAACTATTTTATTTTATACTATATTTTTACTTATTCTTTTAATTTTGCTTCTTATTTATTATATACCAGTTAGACCTTTAAACCTTAAAAATTTTCTTTGACAAGTTTGATATCCGGTCTCGATTTTTAAAACATTGATTTAACTTGTTAATTTTATTTAAATTTAAAATTATATTTACGTAATAGTATCTATTTTGTTTAATACCTTATTTATGATAAATTTATATTTATTATAAAATAATCTATATTCATAATTTATAAAATTAATCTTAGTTTTTAATTATATTCAATATACATATAAACCATAGAATAATATCTTTTCATATTCGGTACAAAATTATTAAAAATTGTAAGATATTGGGTATGCTAAATATTATACTAATTTGATGTGAAATTATTATAATAATAAATAAGGAAATACTATTTATTAAATAAAAATATTTAATTATTATTAATAATAAGAATGTAACTACATTAATATTAATAATTAATATACTTTTATTTGAAAAAAGATATAAACTAAAATAAAAATTATAAAAAATAAAAATGTAATAAACTATTACATCAATAATGATATTAGTTATTACCATATCAATACTAACTTCATTGCTTTAGGCTGTATATTATGATTTTTGTCGTGAAATTAATACTTGCAAGTTGCAAAGCTTTTTATTCATAAAATAAGTTTAAACATAAGATGTTTGGAGTTGGGGTATAAACTTGCTTTCATCCATAAATTATGTAAATGAATTTTTCATTATAATAAATTAATAAGAAAATATAAATTACCTCGTGTAGAGCAATAGTTATAAAATAGACCATTTTTAAAAAAGTTTTTGTCATGCTAACTTTATGGACAAGTATCTAGCATATTGCATATTATAATGAAGCTTCTAGGTTTTATTTCACAATTGTTTCTTTTCAAATTCTTAGTATATTCTTAATAATTAGTGGGTTATCACAACAAGAGATTTTTTTTAGTTGTTGCCTTTAATTTTAGCACGACGTTATAATTTTTTATTTTCTCGTCTAGTCTGCTAAAGAAGATTAACAAGTTGGGAAAAAATTGTTAGAATTGAAAATATAAATTATGTTGTTTGTGATTTTCTTTAAGTATTATTACGAGTGAATGTAGATATAAAATATACTTTATATGTGAAGACATATTTTGTTTGGTTTAGTTTGTATGTGCGCTATTAACAAACTTCGTTAACTATGACATCAAAGATGAAGGCAATTTAAATATAAAAGTATTGTTTATGTTATTGTAGCTATATAGCTAATAATTAATGTTATTAATTTATAACTTGAATAAGTATATATACAAAAAAGTTTACTAATAGTTAATGTTACAGTTTATACATTGAAATTTTATTAAGATGTGTCTTGCATAAAAAATATTTGTTTTTAATTATCTAAAACTATAAAATTAGAATACATATATACTTAACATTTACAAAATAGTAATTTACAATCTCATTTTATATACCATATTTTAATTGATTCCAAACATTCAGCTTCTTTTAGGCATAAATTTTGATGGGTATTGTGAATTTGTTGATTTCTTTTCAAACCTTCGCTTATAGTTGCTGAAGTTTGCAGGTTGCTGTCAGTGGTGTTGTCGGGGTCAACCTCAGACATTTACGGTTGCCAAATCATTAAACCATCTCGGCCTTTCAAGTGGGTCGCCCAACGCTTGTGCTACCTAGTTACTCGTGGTGGTTACTTGCTTAGTGGGTCGCTACTTGTTAGACCCCGATCCCTTTTTCCTTATTAAATATGTTTGCAATTTAAATTGTCTTTTGGTTAGTATTAATTTAGGGTTTTAATTATTTGGAGGTTTAGATTATTAAGTCCTATTGGTTAGAATAATTTGGGATTTTAGTGCAATAATTATTAATTGAAGGAATTGAGTTAAATTAGAATTTTAATTTTGGTGTTAGATTTTAAAAGAATA
>JANVCL010000004.1:8652728-8666144 GCA_026546855.1 Erythroxylum incrassatum
AGGTTTATTCGGATGAAGTGAACTTAAGTTCGATTTGAGGTTGCTTTTGTGGTGAGGAATCGCTCCCTCGTGGGATGTGCGTCCAGATGTCACGCAGGACGTTGGACACGTGTCGCACCAGGGAGGGGTTCCAACACTACTCGGATCTTGACACTTCAGATATGGGTACCACCTTTGCTCCTTGCTCGGTGGGTCATAGTCCTGACTTGCTCGCTGGTCTCTAGGATAAACATATTTGGGTCGTGTTTGGGTTATGGAAAAGCGGCAAGATGAAAGATCTGCAATGTCAGGATAATGGTGTAAGGAGACTCGGGGCGAGGCAGGAGAACAATGATGTGCATTTCATAGAAGGGGATGGGGCACCTTTACCCCTGTCCATGAAAGATTTCCTTGTGCTCACCCGACAGGTTTGCCAAAAGTATGCATCTAGAAAGGGGCTAAGCTCACTAGCTTCAGATCCCCAAAATCTCTCCCCCAAAACTGGTGCTTGGACAAAGAAAATTCACATGCAATAGCCTAAGATACGTCTGAAATACTACCCAAACGCTATGAAGGATGGTGTTGTCAATCCACCGATTGAATTGCTGCAAGCCAGAGCAAGGGCTCGATCTACTACCCTGGTTGGATCCTTCTGGAGTAAGAGACCTACATTTCCAATCATCAATGCCTGGGCCACTACACGATGGGGTAAGAAAGTTGGAAAAAAACTTTACGCATGAATGATGACAATATTATGTTTAAATTTGTGATAGTAATTTGAATGAAATACTAGAAATGGGACCTTGGCATATAGGGGGCCAACCTATGTTTATTAGAAGTGGAAACCTGAGATAGTTTTTGATAGAGAATGTGTGAAATTTTTTCTTATGTAGGTGTAGTTTGATAATTTGCCATTAGAATTTTGGACAATTGAAGGATTGGGTTTTTTAGCAAGCTCTTTAGGAAAGCCTTTTTGTATGGATGCTCAATCATCTAGAATGAAGCAAATTGGGTATGCAAAAAGTTGTGTGAAGGTCAAAAGGAAAGCTTTATTACTTGAGCATTTGCCAATTACCAAATTGGGTGAAACAGGGAGATTGAAAAATTTGAAATTAAGGTGACTTACCCCTAGAAGTCTCATAATTCAACCAAGAAATGGGTTCTTATAGGAAAACTTTTCCAAAATGGATGGTAGGATAAATTTTTGGTGGTCGATTATTCTTTAGAGGATAATGAAGAGGTTCTGGGTGTACAAATTGTTGCTAATGAGAATTTGGATAACTCAGTAATTTATACCCCAGATATTGAAGGTGGGAAGCCTAATATAGCATCTGGATATACTGCTCCCAATGGTTTGGAAAATGAAGTGCATCACTTTACCTCACAATATTTGGAGCATTGTCAGATAGATTGAGCCAACATGTTGACTCCATTAGCAACTGTTGTGCAAAATGAGAATTCTAAGGCTAGGTTGAAGTATGAAGAATAGACAACAATGGTAAACTCTAGTAATTACGGTGTGGCAAATCGGGGGGCTATGAACATCACCTCTCAAAATGCAGAACAAAAAATAGTTTCTCCTCGGGAAAGCAATCTAGATTTGACAGCAGAGGATTGTGATTCTCCATCAGTTGCAGACCAAATCCTTGACATTCCAGGAGATTTTTATGTGCAGTTAAAAATTGCAAAGAGGAAATTAACCAGGAAGAGAAAGAAAAATCCCAAATACCAACAATAGGGGATTAAACGACCCTCATAAATAAGAAAATTATCTTGGTATGCAACGTCCAACCCAATCTTTCTATGGAGATGAAGTATAAATGGCGTCTTTAGTAGATTATTTTGTGGACTAATACTGCCTTACTTAAGGAGTTAGTTTGTCATATTGTCAATATGATGATGAAAACGAGATGGGAAGCCTCTAGATTATCTCTGTTCTTATAGCCTTAATTTAGAAACACTAGCATCTTAGATGTGCAGATAGGAGGGGTCTTTTACCTATTTGACATTCGACTTGCCTTGGATAAGCAACGATGTCCTTACTATGTCGTTGTTCCAACTGGTTTTATTCGTATTGTGTAGTGTGTTGTCGTTTTTATTGTAGGAGACTAAGGAGAGTATTACTATTCTCCTAACGTTGTTCTTCATCTTTAATCTATCAATCCAATTTTTTAATTTTTTTAAAAAATTACAAGTTTCCTCGTTACTTGTAACATCATAATAAAAGACCATTCAAATAATACTCAAAAGTCATTATTCACATTAAGAATATTGATCTTTATTTCTTATTTTATTATATTTTCTTTTTATGTATAAATTTGAGAATTTCATAAATTAAAAAAGGTGTTAACATTGTCTTGTGTGTTGATACTTATTAGGTAGAGAATAGATTAACTTCTCTTTGTTAGATTTGGCAATTAGGTCTGACCCAACCTGACATGAAATCAACGGGCTAGACTTGGATTGATAGTACCTCAAACCTGTATCGGACTTAGGCTACCAAGGGCGGTCTGAGGCTTCACAACTATAAAGACAACGACGTTGTTTATATTTATTTTTAATTTAAAAAAATAAAAAAGGTAAAGTCAGGTTGAGTTAGGCATTGGACTATCTGAGCCCGATTAAGCTCAATCTAAGGCTCGACTACTTAGTCTGAAACTCAAACATAGGCAAAAGCTATCCGATCAAGCTCGGGCCTTTTTTTTCATTTATAGGACCAAAGAGTAGGGGTGGTAATAGGTACACACCTGGGCACCCCTACTCTTCGTTCCTATAAAAAAAGTCACAATATTATTAATTAGTAACAAGAAGTATTTCAAGTCATGTAATAAACATTTTTTGAAATTCCAAAATAGAATGAAAAGACAATGAAATTTGAATTCAGTGACTCTCCATAGTAGTCCCAAATGCTCTTGATTTTGTCATATCACCCTTATGTTTATTTCATCTATAGAAAAAAAAAATAATCAAAAGTTTTCCTTTATAAATTCTAGCTCTCAAGATTGGATGTTTAATCAATTTGGCAATGCAAGTCAGATAAGTGGTCACTACAACAGAAGGGACTTTTGGTTACGAATAATTTTGCCACTGAAAGCTAAAAATTTGTCGACAAAACTTTTTAGCGTCAAACAAAATTTGTCACAAGAATCATCGCAAAATCACGGTAGCAAAATATTATCGGTGACATTTTTACAAAATCGCAAATAATATTTCACTATAATCTCAAATAAGTCTCGAAAAGAGATAAGCGAGGATAAGACAAATCGCGCCAAAGGTGTTTGTCGACACTTTCTTTTCGTGGGCAAAAGTTATTAGCTATGTTGCCAAATTTGTAGGAAATAATGTTTTGCGATGTTTAGTGTTTCATAGCAAAATAGATTTAGCGACGATTTTCAAATCGTAGGTAAAAGTTATTTGAGACAGTTTCTAGAACGTAGCTAAAAAGTTTTGGTGGCGATTTTAAAATCATAGCCAAATCATTTTAGTTACGTTTTTTATTTAATTTTTAAAAACTTTAAAAATTATTGTCGATGTTTTCAGGAATGTAGCTAAAAAGTTTTGATGTCAAATTTTGATTTTTTACTAAACAATCCTATTAAATTTTTTTAATTATAATTAATGGTAATATTTTTAATTCATCTTATTATTTGTAATATTTATATTTATATTTATAATTAATAAAAAATAAAAATAATTAAAAATTAGAAACACTTTAATATAAAAATAAAATGTAATTAAATGTCAATTAAAAATGTTAACTAAAAGATTTATGTACAAACTAAGACTCGTGCTTATCATCACTACTACTTACATAATTTGAGTCAAGTATTTGTTTGGCCATCTTTTCAAGCTTGGCCAACTTTTGTTTAATACGGTTTAACTTTTGCTCCTTACATTTTAACTTTTCTTAATTATTGTAACTGAGCCCTAAGCGAACGATTTTCCTCTTGAAGCATTGTTATATATGTTGGTTGTGACAATGATGAACCAATTGGCTTAGGGTCGTATCTAAAACCTTTGATGTACCCTCATCTTGTACAAAGGACGTTGTTGCAAATTTCATCTATGCTTAGCTCATTTCCGTCAAACAATGCTCTTTGCAACAACTCCTACATCTCATTCTAAAATTTAAAAAAGAAATAAATATTTAATTCAAATATTTTTATTTAGTACTACATAAAATAAAACTTAAAAATAAAAAATTCATATTTACATAATTATTTTGCGCTTCTTCAGATGTCCAGCCTTTACTTTTCTTATAGGGTGTAAATTTATAAAGTATGATCCTATCACACTTTACAAATTTACACCCTATCACACTCTTTTCCATGTAGTTCTTTTTGACTCTGTTTTATAAAAGAAAGAATTGAAACACAATAAACAATATTGTATTCACTGATTTAATTATAACTTCTAAACAAAGAATTTGCAAATTCATTTCGTATGACAACAAATGATTTGAAGCCTTGGTTGTGAGGAGTTTTCATTTTTTTCTTTGTTAACCTTGGCTTTCTCACACTTTCCCTAAATAAGGCAAAGAAATAGTCATTAAATTAAATTGTGTAACAAGAATAATTGAAGCAAATGTAAAGAAAAAGAAGACAAACCTTAACGTTGGCAGAGGTCTAGTAATCACACATTTGGCTCCAATTTTCTGGAGTCATCCGTTCAGAAACATGTCTCCTTACCTCCTCATTTGAAGGAAAATATTTGTAGTATTTATATAGTCTATAACAATGATACTTGACCCTTTATTTGAATAGTGAACAACACAACTTGAAACTTCAGTGTTCTCGATATCGACAATATTGAGCTTCATCTATGAACAACAAGTAAAAATGAAAATAGTCTTTAAATAAGTAAAAAATTCATATAATTAAATAAAATGAAAAATTACCTAAACTTTGTCCAGAGCATTCTGTAGTAAGTTGTCTTCCTTCAACTGCTTGGCATGCTAAAGGTAAGCCAATTCTGTCCTGACAATGACCCTTAACTCACTGGACAATTTTGTTGATTGGATCATGTCAATAGCACGACCTTGTCTGAGGTCAATATACATAGACAACTTGATGTTTATCGCAACATTCATACGTAGCAACTCATAACCTTTAGTGATACCTCTATCTCTTTTTCTAATCTCAATATTGGAACCTATCAAAAAAATAATGATAAGAAAAAACACATTAAACATGTAAATATGTATTTGAGGATAAATGTAATTATAAATGGTAAATATTAACATACCTGAAGATCCCTCAACATTATTTGAGGTAGATAAAGGTTGTTATTGACTGGCTTCATTGGTGGATGAAGTCGTATAATGTTATTGGATAGGGTCAGATTGATTTGGTTATTATGGGGGAGGAAAATCTTCACTAGTTGCCACCTTCTTTCCCTTGTTTCGTCCATATGCCATTATATTAAATATCTATAATGATATTATTAATGAGTTCTCAATAATTTTCCAATATAAAATAAAACTAATTAAAATAACAACATAAAGAACTTGTCAATTTTTTCCTTAAATCATATTGGAGCATTTGACAAAACATGACAAATCATAATCTAAGCTGATTGGATCTTTGGCCCTACATTTTGAATCACATAAGAAACATTTTTTACATAGAAAACAACTATTAGGCTATAGAATTGCTAATAATAAGTTAATTATTTGATTTAATAGGAAGGCTAATCATAATTTAATTAAAATGGTGACTTAGTTTTAAAACGATGTAAACAACAATTCCATATAAACAACAATATTTTTTTACCTTTCAATCATCATGATCAACATCTTGAAAATCATCATCATTAATTACATTATGATTCGACTCTTCATCACTATTATATTAGACCAAAGTATCATCATTGTCATATAATTCATCCTTAATATAGTTTTCATCTTTTTCTATATAATTCATCCTTAGTATAGTTTTCATCTTTTTCTATGATAAGATTATCTTGTACTTCATTCACTTGTACTATATTGGGATCAACATCTCTCATATGGAATGATGACATAACTACATCTTCTATTCGAATGGCTTCATTATTAAACCCCGATTCAATCTCTTGATATACTTCATCACCATCCTCCCTCATTAGACCATAATCCCTTTTACAAAAATCGAAGAAATTTCGGTGTTGAAACTTTGAATAACCTTCCAATTACTGCCCAATATAGTATCATTGAGGTAGAAAACTTGCTTCACTTGACTTGCAAGGACAAAAGGGTCATTATCATATCGTGTCTTACTAACATTGATGTTAGTAATATTCCTGTTCACCTTCATATCAGCAATATTAAACCATTTGCACTTAAATGGAGCAACCTTTTATCCTTGATGTAATGCAGCTCTATTATTTCAGAGATGACACCGTAGAAGTCAATAAAAATGTCGCCATGACATCCCTCAACAACAACCCCACAATTTTGGGTTCTAAGTCGATTGTCTCGATCTTATTTGTAAAATCTAACCCCATTAATAACGCAGCCTGTATATCATTTTCCACATGTATAAGGCCCATATGTCAAAGAATACAATATTGTTGTCGCCTCTTGCGTGTTACGGTTATGTAACTGTATCATCTGTGGGACAAAATGTCGCCTCTTGCATTTTTTTTCATTTTTATTTTTGTATTTATGTTTTTTTTCAAATTTAGTAAAAAAACATGTTTGTTTGAATTTTTAGTTTCTGTTTTTGGTTTCTTCCTGTTTTCAAAAATTGTGAAAACCATAAAAAAGTAGTTTTTGTTTTCTGTTTTTGATTTTTTTCTTAATATATTTTACTATCATTTAAATATATATTATTTAATTTTTAATTTTAATAAAAATTATGAATAATTTAATTCAACATTATATATTTAATAAATTAAAATTAATTATCAATAAAATTATTAATAATTTAATTTTATAATAAAATTTTATGTAATTAATTTTTAATAATTATTAATAAATATAATTAAATTTAAAATATATAACTATTCAAATAAAATTTGATTTAATAATTAAAATATATTTCAAATAAATATTAATTTATAAATAAAATTTTGATTTTTAAATTATTTAATTTATTAAAATAATATAGTTTTATTAATAATTTGTTAATAGATATTAACAAGAGATTAACTACATTTATTTAATTAAAAATAATTTATCTTTAAGTTTTTTTAATATATAATTTTTTTCGAGGAAACCTCATCGGTAGGTCAAGCGGGCACACCTCTCCAAGGGCCCAACTAGCACACCACCCTACAGGAGGGCTAAGCGGGCGCACCCCATCATTAGGGGCCCAACTAATTCTCCATCTACAGGTAAAACTTAGGCTGTCCTAGGTACTTACAGGAGGGGCTACCATAGAAGGGAACCTGGGACCTAACTAAAGCTAAATCCCGCTCTCAACCATCGAGCCACACTCTTTGAAGGCAATATATAATTATTATCAGTGATAAAAATATAACTACATTAATATTAATAACTAAACAAGTTTTATTTTTATTTGAAAGAAAATTAAAACAATTAAAAACAAAAATTGAAAATTACAAAAAAATAAAAGTAAAATTAAATATCAGAAAAATAGAAGTAAAATCATACAACTTTAATTTCATTCCTGCTCTCTACAATTGAAACGCGCACACCAACCCATGTTCATTCTTTTCATTGTCACTTTTAACTTTTGAGTTTTAACATAATGAACCATCAATTGTAGGAAAGTTAAGACTTTTAATAGGTAAATCTCATAATTTTTTTTGAATTTCCAATGATTTTTTTCTTTTCAACTCTTTCATATAATCTAACTAATAAAATATATATTCTTTTTTTTATCTTTTTATATTTTAATTGAACTTTTTAAAATTATTATTGTCAGAAACTAATTATTATTTTATCATGAATTTGTTTAATTAGTATATATAAGTAAATTTGGTTAAAATAATTTAAGAATTTGTTTAAAATAATATTTAAATTATAAAGAAGTATATTTAAAGGACATTAAAGTCATTTATATTGACTTTCTTTAAATATACTTCAACTTTTATGAGACTTTAAATAAATGATAATATAACAATACAATTATTATTATTATTATTATTATTATTATTTTAAAATTTATGTTAGATTCAATCGTAGTTTAAATTATTATATTTATTATTAATTTATTATATATTAATAGGCATTGTTAGTGTATTTTTATTTCAATAAACTATTTTATTTTATACTATATTTATACTTATTTTTATCATTTTTACTTCTTATTTATTAGATATCTGTTTTATAATGGTTTAATACCGATTGAACATTTAAACCTTAAACATCTTCTTTGACTGATTTGATGTCCGGTTCGGTTTTTAAAACATTACAAAAATCTCAAAAATTTACCAAACAATAGTTAACACAAATATTAACTTATAACTGCCATTTATTCTTTATCTCATAATTAACTTAATAGTCAAAACCTTGCTTAAGGCTTACATTCAATGATCTGCAGGCTCATCTCAACTCATCATAATTTCTCACCAAGTGAAAACGTAATTAAATGTATAAATATCGAGATAGGGTGCTTCAATTTCTCAATCCCTCTTAGTACTTCGATACTACTCCAATACCTAACCTTCGACACAGGATATTTTTAAGACTCAGGATATCCTGGTGCTTCCGTACCTAGCTATCAGCACAAGACATCCCCGGGATTTAGGATGCCCTGATATTTGCTTTACGGACAGATACCTAGCCGTTGCTCGCTTATTTCTAAATAACCTCTCAATCTATGATCATCGAATGTAACCTATCCTAGGTAAGCCACCGATTCTCGATTTTCACCAATTATTCACAACATATTATCAGCCAGTCTCGATTTAATAACATATTTTCATTGAATTAACAAGTGTTACACTTCAATATACGTAACAAAATATAAAAGCAACTCCTTGTACTTTATTAATTATTTGCGAAATAAAATAAACATAATTCATGTATGTAACTATTAACCATTAATTTAATTAATGATTAATTCAAAATTTTATTCGCTAAATTTTTTGATAATAAAACGGTATACTATTATAAAAATACAGTCTAAGGTTATCTTTACCTCAATTTCAAACTTAACTAATTGATAATCCAAATTACTCCTTAATAGGACCTTCGGACCTAGAAGTTACAAAATTCTATTAAACTAATTTAAGAAAATTTTCAAACCAATTACACTTAATAATCCAACATTATTCCCTTTTCTACTTTATTCTTAATTATAAAAATAATATCCTTACTAAACTAATCACCATAATTATTAAAATACCCTTAACTAATTAAAAGTCCCATTTAACCCTAATTTATTTCAATTAATGTCAAAATACCCTTCTTGGAAGTAAATTCCAGTTTTCCCATTAACTATTTGCATTTCCTATTTTGCTCCTTAATATAACTTAAATTTTCCAAAAATGTCATCTTTTTCACCTTCTCCTCTTCTTTTCTGATTTTCTAGCCACTTTTTCTCCATTTTTATCTCTTTTCATGAATTTAATTTGTCTCAAACAACCACAATATGTAATCCAACTATAAACTAGTGTAGGATGATTAAAGATCATAAAAGGACATAAACTAGCGACTAGAATTTTACTTATGTTTTAAAAGATTTTTGGGGTTATTAACCTTTACAATTTGTCTATCCAATATGTCCATTGGCTCCTCTTTATAAGTCATGTCATTTGTAACTTCGATCTTAGGCCTCGATATAACATGACTAAGATTTAATCGGTACTGTCTCAACATTGACACATGGAACACATCATGAATGTATGATAACTTTGGTGGTAATTCTAATATATAAGCTAGCAGCCCCATACGTTGTACAAGTTCATATGGCTCGATATATTTCATACTCAACTTCCCTCTTCCACCAAAGCTCAGAATTTCCCTCCAAGGTGATACCCAAAGAAATACCCTATCTCCAACATTATACTCCATCTTTCGAAGACGTTGATCAGCATATTTCTTTTTTCAATTTTGAGTTGTCTTCAAGCATTACCTTACTACCCCTATTTTCTCCATCGTCTCTTGAACCAACTCCAATCCTTCTACACCACTTGTCATATAATACCTCAAATGGTATCATACTGATGTTAGATTGATAACTATTATTATACACAAACTCCATCAAAGGTAGATATCTATCCTAATCACCCTCAAAGTTTAGCACCGAGCTCTCATCACATCCTCCCATGTTTAAATCATACGCTCCAACTGTCCATTCAAATGAGGGTGAAATGCAATACTCAAATTCAACCTAATTCCTAAAGTTGTTTGTAAACTCAATTAAAATAGAGAATTAAACCGTGGATCTCAATCTGATACCATGGACAATAAAAGCTCGTGTAACCTTACAATCTCATCAACATACAACTTGGCAAGCTTGTCAGAGGAGTATGTTTGTTGCACAGGTAAGAAATGAGCTGATTTAGTCAGCCTATCCATAATCACCCAAACTAAATCATGTCTACGTCTGGTCTTTGGTAACGCTACCATGAAATCCATCAAAATTTTCTTCCACTTCCATGACGAAAAGACTAAAGGTCTTAATTTCCCTATTGGTGCCTAACGTTTTTCCTTGACCTGCTGAAAAGTCAAACACCTTGGCATAAATCTTGCTACATCCTTCTTTATTGTTGGCCACCAGTAATAAGGTCTCAAGTTTTAATACATTTTTGTAGTACCAGTAATATGGTGAACATTGAGTTTCCTTCAAAATCTCCTCTCGTAATCCATATACATTCAGCACATAAACAAGCCTCCCAATCACCAATGCTTCATCTACTCTTATTAAAAAGTCAGTCCTCCTATTATGTTGCACACTTTATCTCATCCACATCAGATAAAAATATCGAGTTTGTGCCTCTTTGATATTATCTCCCAAATCTGATTGGACCTGTAATGTCGTTAATAAACCACTCACATAATCAATTTCCAATTTCACGTCTAGTGCTCTCAACTCCACCAATGAAATCATATTGTGTCCACTCACACTAGCCATTACGTTAGAGTTTTTCCTACTCAAAGCATTCACCACTACATTAGCCTTTCCTGGATAGTAATCAATAGTACAATCGTAATCCTTCAACAATTCAGTCCATCTTCCATTCCTTAAGTTTAACTCCCTATAAATTAATATATACTTAAGGCTCTTGTGATCTATAAGGATTCGAAATGTCTCCCTATACAAATAATGTCTCTAAATCCTAAGAGCATGCGTCGCCGCTAATTCAGATCATGGGTGGGATAGTTTAACTAATGCGATCTCAACTGACGAGAGGCATAAGCTATCACCTTTCCATGCTACAGCAATACATACCCTAAACCTATCATCGAAGCATCAACATATACCTCAAAACCTCCATCACTTGATGGTAACACCAAAATTGGGCTAGAAGTCAATCTGTGTTTAAGCTCCTCAAAATTCTCTTGACATTGATTGGTCCACTCAAATTGAATTCCTTTCTTTAACAGCTTGTTCAATGGGCTAGTTATTATTGAAAATCCTTTTATAAATATTCGATAATACCCAGTAAGTCCCAAAAGCTCCTTACTTTTGATATATTTCTAGGCAGCTCCCACTCTATAATTGCCTTTACCTTAGCAGGATTAGGCATCACTCCCTCTTGGGACACCACATGCCTAAGGAAAACTACGTGCTCCATCCAAAACTCACACTTACTCAACTTTGCATATAATTGTCTCTCCTTCAAAATTTGTAATACAATCCTCAAATATTGCTCATGCTCCTCTTTATTCCTTGAATACAATATATCATTAATGAACACTATCACAAACTGATCTATATACTCTTGAAAATTCCTATTCACTAATATTATAAATGCGGCTGATGCATTAGTCAACCTGAAACGCATCACTACAAACTCATAGTGGCCATACGAAGTATGACAAGCTATCTTGGGAATACTTAACTCAGCTATCCTCAACTGCTAGTATCTTGATCTCATGTCAATATTGGAAAATATGACAGCTACCCTCAATCAATCTAAAAGATCATCTATCCTCTACAATGGGTATTTGTTCTTCACTGTCTCCTTGTTTAGCTGTCGGTAATCCATACAAAGTCTCATATTACCATCCTTTCTCTTCACAAACAACACTGAAGCTCCCTAGGATGATGTGCTCGATCTAATAAAACCCTTTTCTAACAACTCCTCTAACTATCTTTGTAACTCATTTAACTCAACAGTAGCCATCCTATAAGGTGTAATAAAAATTGGTATAACCTCAGGCATAGTCTCAATGGCAAAATCTATCACTCGTTCAGGCGATAAACTAGGTAAATCATCTAAGAATACCTCCCAAAATTCTCTTACCACAGGAATATCTTATAATCTAGGACTCACCTCCCTCACATCTATAATATGAGCTAGCTATGCCTCACACCCATCCAATATCAACTGTCTAGCAATAATAGTTGAGATCATACATGTTGGGACCATTTTGTGATCCCCCACAAATATCACTTTTGAGTTACCCGAAGACTCTATCATCATCTCCTTCGCATAATACCCTATTATAGCTCAATGTTGTGCCAACCAATCCATCCCAAGAATCACATCAAACTCCCTTAAATCCATCACTATCAAGTTAGATGATAGCTTTATTCCACCAATCCTCACTGGTTTTCGCCTCCTTACACTATTTACTACCATATAGTCTCCTATTGGTAATGATACTCTTAGGTCATCTCCTAATGGGCTAACCTCCCCTAGAAATATAGAGGCAAAATCTAAAGAAATGTAAGAAGGTCACTAACATAGAAGCTTTAATATCAAACAATAAAATTGTTACAGAAATGACATCATTGGCTGCGGTTGCCTCCTCGCTCGTCATATGATATATTCTCACTTAAGTTTGACCTTATGTTGAGGATGTCCCATTAATACCTATACCCAATGCTAGTCTGCGTCCAACTCCTCTATCACCATCTCTACTACCCGAACCTCTACCCAAACCAAAGGCTCCACTTTGACTATGTACTATCTCCTCTACCCTCACTCCTGAACTCCTTCCTACTATCAACTCCTTTGTAAGTGCCCTCGCTTTCCACAAATATTGCATACTCGATTGATCCCAGTAGGCCCCCAACATGGTGCTCTGTGAAATCTCCTGCAGGTAGCACAGCTTTGTAATCCTCTATCTCCTTTATTAATAGATCCTTTTAATCTTTGTCAAATCAAATTAATGGTGTACTAGCAGTGTTATATTGTCCTAAATCCCCGCGATCTCCTTGATCTCCACCAGAACAATAGAAACTACGACTCCTGCTTGATGTGGCATCATGTTGGGCCCCTATTCGTAATAAGCATGTGGAAATTATTTTGAGGCATGTTTCAATTAATTTGAGGTTTAATTTGATATTTGTAAATTGGTTGGAATAAATTGAGAAT
>JANVCL010000004.1:8672567-8683119 GCA_026546855.1 Erythroxylum incrassatum
AACTTCAATCAATTACAAAAATCTCTTTAAATTAATAAATATTAATTTATCGGTTAATTAATATCTCTATAAAATAAAAAATATCATGATCCAACAATATTAATTTATTGAGGTTTTATTGTATTTAAGTTTAACAGACTATTTAATAATGCAAGTTGAATTGGATTTATGTTTGATATTCTTTTGAAAATAAAATAATTCAACCAAAACATATTTGTCTTTTCTTTTCTTTCAAATTTGTCCTTGGTTCAAGAATGGATTGTTAGAATTTTTGGACTGCGCAACGTTACATAATGAGAAATGCATGCGGACATATAGACATACATATATTCCAGTAAATTTATATATTATTAAGTTTAAAGACCTAATTGAGGTGATCTAATTTTATTTGGGGGTTCATGACATCCAATATAAAGTGTAAAGATTAATATATAAATACCTAGGATGTAATTAACAAGTTAATGATGGGCGAAATTGGTAACTATACCCATTAATTATTTTAAATGGGCGTGGTCTCTGATTGACATATCAAAATAATTTTTTTTAAGATTACATCGATTTCCATCTACCCTCTTATGAATATGTTCAATTAAAAGAACACATTCTTGAAACTCTTTTGCTTTTCACCAAAAACTTTCTTTCTTTTTACTCATGAATTCAAGTACACTCCCACTATATTTCCTCTTCTCAAACGATCAAGATTTATTCTCAAATTTTAATTAAGTGGTGATTGTCAATCATATACAAATTAATCTTTATAACCAAGCTTTATATGAATAAAAATGAAATATATCATTTAAACCAATCTCGTCCATAGCTTCACTAACAGAAGGACCAAAGGGGCAATCATTACTATTTTTGCAACTAAACCCAGAATAATCTTATGCATCAACTCAACTAAATGACATAAATTAAGTATGGATGTGTAGCATGAAAATTACATGTAATGTGATCTACACATGCCTATTTCTAACTGGTCTAACCTTAACCTAATGTGAACAAATTTTAGAGTAAACCATAGAAAACTAAAAAAGAAATGAATATTATGTTAATATCATGACGTCAAGTACAATATCAAGTGGCCTGCCAACAATATTCTTTCCTTTATTAGCTTTTCTTTCCAAACATGAAGCCTTTAACTGACAAAGGGCAAGAGGAGTTCCCAGCGCTGCCCTCCCACCTCCCCCATGCAACTGAACCTCACCCCAACCTTACTCCCCATTCTTTCGTCGTTTTGACCCCAAGAAGAGTTGGAAGCAAATTGTCGGGGACCATCAATCTTCTACTCTCACTTTCAACCTACCTAAGGATATAGGTGGGAAACTTATTGTTTATCCAAATGTCGAAATCTTGGAGGAAGGGACTCATAGTTGGGAAGCTACCTTAGTTGGCTTCTTCTTCGATAAACGTCCCCACTTCCCAAGCATTCATTGATAGGCTCATTGCGTCTGGCATAGTAAAGGGCTATCAAATGTTTTACTAAGTGAGGAAAACCTCATTTTATTCGCGTTCAGCTCTTCCCTTAAAGCACAAAAAGTGTTAGAAGAAGATCTATGGCATGTTGGAAACTTCCCACTATTTTTACAGAATTAGAAACTAGGGCTGAAGCTAGAAGATATATTGGTTCAGAGCATACTATTATGGATACATTTCCATAACATACCATTGGAGTACTAGACCACAAAAGGGCTGAGTGCCCTTGCTAGTTTCATTGGTAAGCCCCTCTGTTTTGATGAAAATACAACAATGAAAACAAGATTGGGTTACACTCGTATATGTGTTAGTGTCGCGCTCACCAAAGAATTACCATTTGAAATTCCTGTCATACGTTTGGGTGAGGACAAAAAACTATGGCTCAGATGGATTCACTCATATTTTCTTACAGCTGAAAGCCTCCAAATCTTTCTTTTTGAACCAACTTCTCAAACTCATAGACATTGTCTAAGATCAGTTGTCATGCTCCATCGGTTATGGGAAGAAAATATATGTGTGGTTTGATAATTGGTTTAGACAAGGAGCTCTTATCACATGAAAATGGAGTCCCTTATCCAAGGGAGTTTTTGGAATTTCCCTACAAGTATTCAACACTTACAACCTTAATACTCCCCTAGTCTTCTTGCTTAAGATACCTTTTTTTTGGCATAATCAGCTTATCCAACAGCTTACAAATCAAATCACGCGAGAGCTTGTAAGGTTGAAAAAGTAAAAAAACTGATAGTGGTACGGTACAAGAACATATGCATAAGATATCTTTCATTTTATGGCTAGCTATTCAAAAACGGCTCAATACTGCATATCGAATTAGATATTTACACATTATCCCCTCCTGCCTTTTTGTTCAACAGAGGAGGAAACACATGACCATCTATTCTTTAAGTGTGCGATCACCAGCTGTCTATGGAAGGTAGTTGCCATATGATGTAACTGGTTTATACCTTCTAACTCGTTATATGAAATTGTACAATGGTTATCTACTCAACAAACTCTTAAGGAAATACACATTGTAGCTATTAGTCTGTGTGTTAAAACATTTTGGAATGAAAGAAATGGTAGAAGGTTTGAAACATAACAAACCTTTATTCCTTATCTTATTTTGGAGACCCTGGCAAACATCACTGACATTTTAACTTTGAGGGATGCTTTGTAAACTCAAATGTGTTTTTCTCAGTACCTAAACTGGCATGTCTTTTTTCTTCTTCTAATCTTTGCCACCTATTCTACCTAGGTAGTTAAATGACACCATATTGTGTAAGGGGTACCTCCCCAAGCTATCTTTGTAATATTTACCTCTATTTTCCTCATTAATGATATTTTTATTTATTTTTCAAAGAAAAGTATAATATCAAGCACAAAGAACAAAATATGAACTCACACTAAATCAAATGGAATCAAATATAACAACGCTCATATGAGTAATATGCTCATAAAAGGCCTTATGTGTTAATACCTTAGTGAGTGGATTTGAAATCATAGAGTTTGTTCATATAAACTTAATAATAACAAAACTACTACGAACTCTTTACTTCAAAATAAGGAACTTAATGTCTATATGTTTAGATATAGAAGAGCTCAGGTTTTTATTAAAATACAAGACTAATATTTTATTGTCATAGTATAACATGAGTGGCCTTTCAATACCATTCACTACTTGTAGTCCTGCAATGAAATTGTGTAGCCATATAACATGATTGGATACATTATAACTTGCAATAAATTCAACCTCTATAGTGGAAGTTGCAATGAGTGTCCACTTGGTACTTTTATAAGAAATTGCACCTCTGACTAACAAAAATATAATCAGATGTCAATTTACAATTGTTTTGGCATCTAGTAAAGTCAAAATCAGAAAATCCATTGATCGCAAGTTTTTCTGACCTCTTATATGTGAGCATATAATCTTTAATGTTTTGTAAATATATGAAGACTCTTTTTGCTACTACCTAATGTTCTCTTCCAAGATTGCTTTAGCACCTGCCAAACATTCCAACATCATATGTGAGGTCATGATGAGTGCAGACTGCACATAGACCAAAGTCCCTACTACTAACGTGTAAAAGATATTTTGAATAAAGTTGAATTCTATTTCTTTCTCTAGACACTGCTTTAGATTAAATTTATCTCTTTTAGAAACAGGGGTATCATAAGATTTACAATTTTACGTGCCAAACTAATGCAATATCTTTCCAAATTAACCCTTCTGTGATAATCCTAAAATTCCATATGAACGCTTATGATGAATCTAGATTCCTAGTACATAGGATGCTTCAACAAGATCTTTCATTTCAAATTGCTCTAAAAGAAATTTCTTGGTTTTTTGAACTCCACATCATTATTATTAGCAAGCAAAATATCATTTACATATAGGATCAAGAAAATGAATCTACTTGTAGTAAACTTATAGTATAAACAATCTTCAACAACGTTCATTTCAAAGCCAGATGAGAGAACAAATTGATGAAACTTTTGGTACCATTAACGGGAAGCTTGCCTTAACCTATAGATAGATTTATTAAGTTTACAAACAAATTGATTAGTTTCTTCAAAAGCTAACGTCTTTAGTTGTTTCGTATAAATTGTTTCCTCATATCTTTGTTGAGAAAAGATGTATTTAGATCCATTAGATGTATCTCAAGATCAAAATGTGCCACAAGTACTATAATAGATGTAAAAGTGTCTTTCGATGAAACTAGAGAGAAAGTCTTTTTATAATGAATGCCTTCCTTTTGAGTAAAGCTTTTAATGACAATATAAGTCTTATATCTCTCAATATTACCTTGTGAGTTTGTTTACAGTCTCCACCAGTAGCTTAAATGCCATGGATTGTAAACCACTAGTAAGTTCAATAGAAAGGAGATTATATAGGTGTAATAGACAACCATCTTATAAACGTAGGCTACAACTTGCTATTAGTTTCTTTAATAACCTCAAAGTCTATTAGTGTTCACATTTGGAACTACTTAAGGGAGTAATAAGGAGAACTGAAAATTTGGTAAGGAATTTCATATAAAAGGGAAACACAAATGGATCTAAAGTTTCAAATGGAGTACCTTATGTCTCTCTAAGATCAATAGAGGACTTGGACTGAACTTTGTGAAAATTATGGCTAAATCCCCATTAACAAAAAGATTATGGAGAACTTATGCATACAAGGGAATCATATAGGTCAAATGGATATATGCATATCACTTGAAAGATGAGAGCACATAGGCAGTTCAATCAAAGTCAAACCAATCCTATGCTTTTCCAAAAAAATTATGGAAGTTAGGGAGCTCATACAAACTAAAATCAAGCATCATATTGGTGATGGGAAATTAACATAATTCTAGTTTGACAATTGGCTTCTTTTTGGCCCATTATGCAAGCTTAGAGAGTTTTAATTATTAAAAGCAATAGTCCTAATATCAACCAAGGTTAGCAACCTCATTGTAAGAGGAATTTGGAGTTGAGCATTATACCCTATAGGGGCTTCTAAGAAACCATACAACCACTATAAACTTGCTCCTTTAATACTAACAAACTTGACACACCTTGTTGGACTTTAGAGAGAACCTCAAAATTCACTGCTACTTTATGTAAAAAGCTGATGACGGAACCCTTAAATAGAGTTAACTGGGCTAGCTTTGCCTAAATTTCTCATATAATACCTACACAATCTTTTATTATATAGTTAGCAGCTTCTAAGAGACTCCCTGTTAAAGACAGAATCAAGTTTACAATTGATAGTTATGACCATGTCTTATGTGGAGAAGCTAACAATTTCCATATCATCTTTTCTTCATGTGTTCTTTCTCTAATAGACATTGGAAGGAGTTTCTCAATCTGTTCAACATGCAATGCATAGCTACAAAATGGTTAGACATTATGAAATGAGCCACCATATTCAAAATAAGGAATATAGCATATATGAACCTCTTCAAGGCTGGCCTAAGGATGATGGTGCATCATATATGGAGAGAAAGAAACATGATAACGTTTGCTGATGGAAGCTTGGATATTAATGCTACTTTCAACAAGTTTCAATCTAAACTCCAAATGTTGTATTGGTGAATATGATGATCTAAGCCAATTTTGAGTCTAGAACCTCTTTCTAACTTTTAAATTTCGTGTAAAGGTGCGTTAGATCAAACTAGCAATTCCTTTTGGATGGAGACCCGAGTTTTGGATGGAGACCTGAGTTAGTTGTGCTTTTCTAAACTATTGCATTATATTTTTCTGTACTACTCATTTGCTTGTTTATTGATCATAAATTATCTTTACTTTCCTTTAAAAAATCCATTTACAACCAATAGGTATCACACGTTCAGGTAATGGGATAAGATCTTAACCTTCTTTATCTCTCTTAGATTGCACTTCCTCACCCATAACATTAATCCACTTATGAGAGTTAGAACTTGTAATTGAATTATATAAGGTGAGTAGATCATCTCTCACTAAATCAACATTCTTGGAGAAATAAAATATAATCATCTGGAATCGTGCTTCTCCTTTCCCTCTTGGATCTTCTTAGAGGAACTAGTTTTACATAAATTTGAGTTAGTTAAGTTTAATGCTCATACTCCTCATAAAAAATGGATTAGGGAACAATAAGATGATTTTAATAGGTAGGAAGCTCAATATTGTCATATATTTGTATCAGATGATGTTAAATCACGTTAGGAACGAAAACTTAATCATGATAAACAATAATTTTAGGAAGAGGAACATTGACCGATTTTTTTTCAAAGACAAAGTCATTATCTTATCTTTACCCTAAAACCTAACATCATTAAAGAACTAGGCATTTCTCATCTTAAAGAATATTCTAGCTTTAGGATCATAGAATTTAAATCTTTGTGACCTTTTAGAGTATCCTACAAAATAATTATTAACAGTGCTTGCATCTAGTTGCTTTCTATTTTCTTATAAGGCCTTACTTTAATTGGACATCTCAAATGCGTAAATGCTTTAAGAAATATTTCTTATATTTCCATAACTCATACAAGTTTTAGTTTGTAGCTTTTATAGGAACTCTATTTAGTATGTATATTGCAGTTCTTAATACATCTCCTTATAGTGAGTAAGGTATAGTTGTACCACAAATCATACTTCGTACCATATCTTGAAAGGTTCAATTTCATGTCTTTGCTACACCATTCATGTTTGGAGAACTTAACATAATGTATTGAGGGATAATCCCACACTCATTTAGGAAATGAGTAGACGGACCTAAACATTGTTCACTTACTCCCTACTATTCACCACCACAATCAAATCTTATAATAACTAAGTTGATTTTCAACTTCGACCTTAAATAACTTAAAACCTCCAATGCATGCAACTTCTCATAAATTAAGTATATATAGCCATAGTAAGAGTGATCGTCCATGATTGTGGTAAAATATTGTTCAACATTCCATGAAGCTATAGGAAATGGCCCACAAATATTTGTATGCATAAATGCTAAGACATCCTTGGCTCTCTCAGCTTCTATTTTTCTCTTGTTTGTAGTTTTTCTCTTTATTGCACTCAACACAAACATCATAATCAAATTCATCAAGTGATATATGAATTCTTTCCAACACAAGCCTGTCAATTCTATTTTTAGAGATATAACCCAAACTTTTATGCTATAATTATAAAGGGTTATCGATTGAAATTTCCTTTTTAGCACCTTTGGTTTCAACATTATGGGACTCACTATTTAAATTTACCGTATAAAGTAAATAAAGGTTACCATAATTAGATAAATGATTGGTTCCAACAAGAATACAATTAAAATAAACATCACATTTTTTCTAAATGAACAGATATATCCTTCTTTATCCAATACAAAAATTGAAATCAAATTTCTTTTAAAAGATGATACAATAAGTGTGTTTAATTCTAAATAGAAATCAATATGTAATAAAAACTCTAAAACTTCCACTAGATTTCCAACCTCCATACAGATGATCATCTCATCATCACCGAGCTTTCGGTAGTTTAGGAAATCCTGCATTAATATACTTATATGAGTTATAGCACCAGAATCTAACCATTAAGTATATCTTGGTATTAAAACCCAATTAGCTTTAGTACAAACAAAAATTAAAGTCATATCTTTCTTTACTCGCCAAGCACAGTATTTGGCACAGTCTTTCTTTATATGAGAATGGTCCTTGTAAAAGAAGCATTTCTTTTCCTTATATCCCTAAGACATATGCTTATGCTTCTTTTATAGTTTTGATGCTAAAATCTCTTTGCTTTTCTAGTTCTTACTATTTCCTAAAAAGGTTAATCCCAAATAAGCACTCTCAGTCTTGTTTTTGTCTCATCTTATCTTCTTCTTGCACCAAATGAGAGATAAGCTCATTCAATACCTATTTTTCCTTTTGAAAATTATAGCCCACTTCAAACTGATTGAATTGCAAAGGAAGAGATATCAATATTAAATGAACGAGTAAGTCTTCAAACAATTATATCTTTAATGTCTTCAGTTTTCTTGCAAGATTAAAACATTTTAAGTATGTACTCTCTCACGCTCCCATTACCTTTAAACCCTATGGAGACAAGTTTCCTTAAAGCTCCATTTGTCTTTGCCTTATTGCTTTTGACAAAATGCTTCTCAAGGGTGTCAATGAACTTTTTGGCATCCATTTCCTTAGACATAGTATCTAGAAAAATCTTTGGGATAACATTGTTTATGATTATAAGACTCACGCGATTAGAGCTATCCTATCTCTAAAAAATCCTCTAACCTTAAGAGAGTTTTGATCTGTACAAGGTGCAAGACATAATTCTCTCCATGCGAGGTCCAAATCCATACATCCCAAGACCATAAACCACTTTATTTTTCCAAGTCTTAAAGTTGTAACCACTAAGCACCATAATGCTATTAATGTTGGCAATTACAGAAGAAGCATTAACAATATCATATATATAGAGAACAAGATATAAAACAAAATAGTTCACAGATACATGTGGCCATAAATAAGTAGTGATTAATTATATTAATAACATCTCATCTCAAGATCACTAAAGTGACATCGAATACAGTCTTTGGATAGAGAATTGACTCATAATTAGTTTTCTTAGTGTAGTAATTTTGAGTATTAATGATAAGATCCAGTCTAGTGCTTAGCCTTCTTTTGGGTTAACTTAGCACTCATAACGAACACCTAATAACCATCATACACTCATTATCACATGTGGCGTTTTATGAAACAACGGTCCTTCACAGTAAAAAAATTTCACAGCATGGTCACTTTGGTGACTATATTTTTACCTTAAGTTCTATTATTAATGATTTTGATGATGAACATATAATATTTCAAAATTTAAATTGGATTTATTTCCTTATGTTATTAACCGTCTAATTCTCAAAAGCAAATAAAATCATAGGATCAATGCTTCATTCAAATTGGATTTATTTTCTTGTATAGGTAGTGTTATAATTCTCAAAAGAAAATAAAATCATAGGATAAACGCTTCCTTTCTTACAGGAACATTTTTTAAAAACTGACCTATTTATTTTACAAAATTTGGATGGATCCTGCTACTCATATATTTCGTCAATCAACTCCATATTTCTCTTAACATTTGATTATTACAAGATTCTAGCAGAGATAATATTGAAGATTCAAAGTCAACTCGAATTAGAAATGAAGCAACGACTAGTTGAAGAGAACGTCTATTTAAAGAAGAGTCACTACATTTTGCAAAAATGGGTGACATATGTCAGATTCTTAAAATACTTCAGCAACATCAAAAGTCATACCTATATCAAATTATTTGTGCCTCAAAAAGTGCAAATACTCTATTGAGAGAAATCATTGAAACTCATGTTCAACAAATTACTTTTTTATTTGTAGAGAGCTTATAGAGGCTAGCTAAATACTACTAGTTTGCAAGGTTGCAAAACCTTGAAAAATATGTACTCGTGAGCTTGAAGAGACTCATCAAATTACTGCTTGGGATTTTAGTGAAGCACTCAGGTTAGATACTTAGGCACTGGGTGTAGGCTTGAGTTGTAAGCCGAACCAGTATAAATTGACTGCGTCCTTCTCTCTCTTCTCTTAACTTTCAAATTTTTGCATTATATTGTGTGTGTATGTTTATTTCAGCAATAGGCTCCTTCACTTTATAACAGACTCTTTCTGTTTTCAATTTGCAAGAGGTTCTTTTCAATTTTAACAGGCCTTTGTCTTTATACGAATTGAAAGTAACTTGCAAGTTTTTTTGGAAGTCACAAAAAATTCACTCCCTCTTGTATGTGTTTGCTTTATCATTTGATATTAGAGAAAGGTTTCATATTTATTGTGTTTTATAGCACGTGATAGATCATGACAAACAACTTAATAAGCCTTGAAGGGCAATCCGTCTCAAAGCCTCCTTACTTCAATAGAAATAACTACTCCTATTGGAAAGAGAGAATGACCATTTATCTCCAATTTGTAGATATTGAAGTCTGGCATGCCATCAGAGTTGGAGCCACACTTTCGTTACTGATAACGTAGAAGTTTGATTTGATACTGACAGAAGAAATGCACAGCTAAACGTTAAAGTGAAACTGTTAGACCCTATTTTCGGAGTTTAACCTTTAAACCATAAAATGTGAGCGCATTTCAATGAAATCATCTCAACTATTTTCAATTCATCTTTATGCTCTGATACTAAAACTATTGGGTCCCAATTTTTCGGAGCCTAAATCTTGCATGTCATACAACTGTGAGTGTCCTACTGTCGAAAACCCTTCATTTGGAAGGAAAAATCCTTCGAAAGAAAATGGCGGGTTCACCGCGGTAAACTGGACAAGATGTAATATCCCGGTACCAGTGGGAAGGGTAAACTAGGAAATATGGGTGTTTCATGAGAGATGGAAAATGCATTTGCATGTCCATACATATAGTGACATACATATATTGTGAAAAATGAATTTATTGCACATGAAATTTTGTACATGCATTCATTGACATTCCCGGTCTATTTGGTTATAACTGTAATTGGTTGAGAATTTCAAGAATTATGGGTTATTGATCTTGAAAAATTATTTGGAGAGTGCCATTATTGTTTTTATAATTTTGGAGAATTTTAG
>JANVCL010000004.1:8695424-8710186 GCA_026546855.1 Erythroxylum incrassatum
AATTGAAGAATTATTAAATAAATAAAATTCATAAATAATATTGAATAGTTATTAAACAAATAAGATTTAAAAATTTTGTATTTTAAAAAATAATTATTAAATTAAAATGATTTTCGAAAAATGTAAAAAAAATAATACTATCTGCAATATTTTATGTGAAATTCTGCGACGTTTCCCCACATTCCGTCGTGAAATTCCGCGACATTCCCTAAGACATCGCAAAATGTGACTTTCCGTGACGTTCGAAAAAACATCGCAGAGAGACTAATCTTTCAGCGACTTTTTTAAAATGTTGCAGAATGTCCGTGTTTTTCATGATGCTTTATGGGAAACGTCGCATAAACTTTTTGCCTACACCACATTTCGTGACTTTATTTTTGACATTTTTTAAAACGTTGCAAATTGTATTCTGTGACGTTTTTTGAGATTTTGTGACCTTTTTTAAACATCGCAAATTGTGTTGTTTTCTTGTAATGTGGGCTTAAAGTTGCCAAGATCAATATTTTGTGTTTAGTATTATACCGATTTGGTTTTATGGTACCAATTTGTAATGACAATTTTTCATGGTATTATGTCTTATATTGTATCAGTCAAAAAACTATACGAAGTTTAGTTTAATAATACCGATCGTTGGTACTGATATCGACAATGTTGCATGGTATAAGTCGGTATCGTAAATTTTTAAATTTTGGGGGACTATTTAAAAAAAAACTTAACAACCCCCATTCCAACTATTTGTTGCTACTCTCTCATCTCTCTCTCTCACTTAGTCTCTCTCTCTCTCGGTTCTCCTTTCCGATGGTGACTATCTTCTCCCTCTCCGACGACTGTCCTCTTCAACGTCTCTCTTATTTCCTTTCTTCCTCAAGGCCACGGACTTCTATCTCTGCTCTCCTTAACGCACCACACTACCACCGACCACCACTGCCCAACCACTCTTTAGCCATGGCTTCCAACTGTCCACCTCCGTGTCCAATACATGTAAAGTGTAAAGTGTAAAGTGTAGCAGAATCTGCAGATTTGGAATTTCAATTTTCCATATCCAAACCCAAACCTTCCCTGACTTGAACTTAACCTAATCGACCCAACTTTTAATTGCATTTTCTGATTTCTTGGATATTTTTTGCTTCGAATAGCAATTGTATTATACTTGGTAGTGTATGTATTTTGGTAACGGTTGGAATTGTTGGAATTGTTTGCATGAGTTGGGAAATTTGGGTTTGAAAGTTGGAATTGTTTGTATTGCCAATTTATGAAGAAAATTATTGCATTGAAAATTTTTGATTTTTGATTTGAAATTGTTTGTATGAGTTTGTTCATTTTCAATATAACTTAGACATGTCAATTTATGAAGAAAATTAATGCATTGAAAATTTTGGGTAAAAAACTAAGAATGTTGATTAAAATTGGTAAATGAAATATTGTTAAATCACATTTGGGAATTAGAATTTTAGTAACAATATTGATTAAAATTAGTTAAGAACACAAACTAAATATAAGCATTATAAATTGAATTATATAAGTAAACAAAATATATTAATTTATAATTGAATTATGAGATTATATAAAGTAAGTGGAAAACTTATCGTTGTAAGTTATAGTTGAAGTTGAATATGTTATAATTGTGAGTATATGTCTTTAGTTTATGATTGAATGATGTAATTATATAAAATGAGTTATATTATATAAGTTGTATAAGTGTATGGTGTAATTATATATGTTGAATACTTCAATTGCTAGTTTTTAACTTAATGGTGAATTGTATTAGATGAAATTACATTGTATATGATGTAAGCATACAAAATGAGTTATATTATATAAGATGGATATGTGTATTGTGTCATTATGTATGACGAATCTTTGAATTTTTAGTTTTTGACTTATTGGTGAATGGTGTTTGATGAAATTGCATTGTGTATGATGTAATCATATTAAATGAGTTATACTAGATAAGATGGACATGTGTATTGTATATTTGTATACGTTGAATACTTAAATTGTTAGTTTTTGACATACTGGTGAATTGTGTTAGATGAAATTGAATTGTGCATGATGTAATCATACAAAATGAGTTATATTATATAAGATGTATATATGTAATTATGTTAGTTTGGACTTTTGAATTAAACAATACATATTTTGTGATAGTAGTTGATAATAAAATTGTGTTCTTTATTTTGATATATGCCTTTGTTTATTTTTATAGATAAATAAAAGGAAGTTCGAGTACTCCTAATAATTCAACCACTTTAGGCAAATACAATGATCCAACTTGGACTTATGCTACATTGGTCCCTAGTATGAAGAAAGATACTATTTGTTTGATAGTGGAGAAATTACTAGATTAAAGAAACATTTACTAGGGTTAAGGAGATGTGGAATCTTGTAAAAAAATTAGTCATGATGTAAAATGACAAATAAAGATTTTGTTTGAAAAGTATCAATATAAGAAAGATAGAAAGGAGAGACTGAATTATGAAATTAGTAGTGAAAGTTCATTTGTTGATATTCAGAATAATAATGGAAATTTTGAAGTTGGTAGTGTTCCTACCCAATAATAAGTGAATGTTTCATTTGGACTTGATGTTGGGAAAAGAAGAAGGCAAGTGTCGATTTTTTTTCACCACAAATAACTCTTGGTGCTCAGTTTTAAATTCGCAATGACCTACAATCAAGAGAAGTTGCTCATAATATGGATATGACAATGGCTAGATGATGATAAGATTTAGGTATATCATTCAATGCTTCCTAATCTTATTGTTATTAGCCTATGGTGGATGCTATAGCTTCTTACGATTTAGGATACAAAGCTCCTTTTATTGATGACTACAAAGGTAAACTTTTGTGTAGCTTTGTTATGAAATTAAAAGTTATTTGGATGAAAGAAGAATGACTTGGGCTATTTATGTGTTCAATTATGTATGATAGTTTGACAAATAGGAGACATGAGCCTATTATTAATTTTTTGGTTTCTTTTGCAAAGGACTCAATGTTATTGAAGTTTATTAATGCATCTATCCTTATTAAGAATGTTAATATTTTTTTTGAAATATTTAATGAAGTTGTGAAATAAGTAGGGCTAGAAAATATTGTTCAGTCCATTACTAACAATGATTCTGCTTATAAAATGATTGGAAGAAGATTACAAAGCAAATATAATTCTTTTTTTGGACTCCTTATGCTGTATATTGCATTGATTGAAAAATATAGGAGAAGCTAAGTATTTTCCTATTATTGATGAGACTGTATAGAAAGCTAAAAAGGTGATCAAATTCATTTACAATCATGTATAAGTCTTGAATTTAATGAGAAATTTTTTTATCATTAGTAGGAATTTGTTTCGTCTTGTTGTTACAAAATTTGCAACAAATTTATTATCATTTCAATGTTTTATTATGATGAAGAAAGAGTTGAGCTAGATGTTTACATATGATAAGTGAGTTGTATCTCAGCATGCTAGGTCTAATGCTGAATTGGAGGTTTCCAAAATTATACTTGAAGATACTGAATTTTGTTGCCAATGCTAATTTATCATCCGAGCTTGTGAGCCTTTAGTAAGGGTACTTTGTCTAGCTAATAATGATGAAAAGATAACAATGAGTTATTTTTATGATGCTATAAAGAGGGCGAAGGAAGCAATCAAGGCTAATTTAAAAAATAGGTCTTTATTGTAAACACCTTATCTTGAAATCATTAACGAGAAATAAGAAAGGTAACTTTACTCTTTGTTGTGAGCAGCTGAGTCATTTTTTAATCTTAGTGTCAATTTCAGACCATGTTTTACAATGAAAGTTTAAGTTAATAGGGGAATGCTATTAACTATTACAATAGTTGGTGCCCAAGAGATTATGTAAGATCTCCTAAGCTCATAAATAAAGATTTATAAGAAGACCTATGGGGATTTTGAGATGTCAATTGCTATTCGACAAAGAATAAAACTGATTTAGGAATATATTTTTTACTTTTGTTACTTGTTGAAAATTAGTTATCATTTTTTTTGTTTATAACCCTACTTTTATTATCTTACGACTTACAGTTTCTTGATAAGACCAATTCAAAAGTTGTGTTCTAGAATTACAAAGGTTTACAATTCAAATTCTAAGTCGATATGTGAGTGCAATAAGCTGCGAAAGGAATTGGAGCACATTTAAATTCATTCATTCCAAGAAAAGGAATAGATTAGAATACAAAATATTGAATGACTTGGTTTTTGTTTGATACAATTTAAAGCTTCAAGAAAGGTATGATATTATCATTATTAAGTTAGATATAATTTATTATAATTTTTCAATAAATTAGATATAGTGATATCCAGTCCTAGTTACACTTCAAGGGGAGTGTTAAAATATCTTACATGGATTAAAAATGAAAATTTTAAAGGGTTAATAAATGGTAAGGGCCAATTAACCAAATAATTAGTTCTAATTATTTTAGTAATGATTGAACCTAAGTTCAAATCTAGTTAATGGGTTCTACAGTTTACGCATATTAAAAATTTTAATATGTTATCAAAGAAAATCTGGTTTGGATTCTTAATTTTTCGATTGTCCATCTAAATGTCTAGTCTTAGTAGCCCGGTTCGGTTATCTCTGCATTTATTTCAAGTGACAACAAGATATCCAATTTCAGTTGTAATTGAACTAATTGACTATTTTGTAATTTTGAAAAAATTTAGAAACTTTTATAAATTAAAAAAATTATCCAAAACGGTAATTAATATTAATCGATACTAATATAATATTATGCTAAAACTAAATTTGGTTTATGTACCTTAATAATATTCGTAAGATCGAATAAGATACATCCCCTGCAAATTACAATAAAGGGAAAGTGGGCACTCGTTCAGTAAGTGTGAAAGCTGAAGATTTTTTTTTCTTGAAAAAGAAAAGCGGATTGATATTGAAGGTTGGAATTTCCTCTTGGTTCATCTGACGACTTTCTTGTTGAACAAATCAACAGTCCACTCAGAAGTTAAGAGAATATGAATTAAACTGACAATAACTATGAAAAGGCCAGAAAGCAATCCGTTCAAAAAGCTGTGGGAAAGGAAGAAAAATCAACTGAGGCTTTTCAAGATACTACTTCTCCATGTGCAACAAGAAACTATAAGATGCAGCCTGCGATACTCTCTTCCCTTAAGGGTATGCCTCCCAAGTTCTCACTCTGTTTCATGACACTATAAGCATATAAAACATTGGTTGATATGTGGCAATCAACAAATGACTAAATCTTCGAGACCATACGCACGTCACGAGCTAGAACCAGAACCTCAGAACATGAAAACCCAAAATGAGCAACAAAAGAGACGGCTCTGTGATTACTGTAACAAAGTCATAGCTCTTCTTTATTGTAGAGCTGACTCTGCCAAGCTATGTCTCGCTTGTGACCGCGAAGTTCACTCAACAAACCTGCTCTTCTCCAAGCATACTCGGGCACTGCTCTGCGATGCCTGTGACAACGCCCCTGCTTCAATCTTCTGCGAAACAGAGCAATCTGCTTTCTGCCAAAACTGCAATTCGAAAATGCACGGTCTTTCTTCTTCTTCTTTTTCCTCCTGGAACAATAGAAGGCAGATTGAGGGGTTTACAGAGTACCCTTCAGTGAGTGAGTTGATGACTGTTTTTGGTCTTGAAAATCTAGGTGGCAAAGAAAGGCTTCTTTTAGGTGAAAAGACTGGTGGGCTTGGCTCTGAGCTTGATGGGTGGGGTTTAGCAGATGGATACTCGCATTTGTTAGTTTGGGAGAGTCCTCCTTGCGTTAGCATAGATGAGTTGATAGCTTCATGCGACTCTGATCACAATTTCCAGGCTTCAAGAGTGCCTGATTTGTCCAAGGCAAGTATTTCGATTTGCTTGTTAATGCTGTATCACTGATTATTGACCGCCAAATAAATGTTGAAGGCTTTTATTTTGTTTTACTGAAATCTGCTTGGTTTGGGCTAAGATATGTTCATTACTTCGATTCACATCGCCATGTGCCTTGCTCAAAATCGTGATTAGTTGCTTAGAACATAGAGGCCGAGCTTGGTTCAGCTGTTTCTTTTGGTCCTTCCTTCTCCCTTCTTTTACGGGAATGGTTTTTGTTGCTTGAAGTTCCAAAGCTCGTACTTATTTCTGTGATGGAAGATTTCTTAGCGGCTGAATATTGGTTAAATTGCCCATAGCCTATTGTGATATTGACTTGACTCAGGATGTTATTCTTGGATCAGAATTGTAATGCTGCTTGTGGGCAACACAGGGAAGAAATTATTCGTCAGCTTGGAGAACTAGCTTGCGTGGAACTTAAACCTAGTTGTGAAAATGCAGTCTTTGAGCGTGTTAATGTTTTCCAATCACCGGGAAATACACACCAGACTAAGGGTTGTGACCGTGATACACTTCTTTTTCAATTTCCAGATTATGAGGTAAAGGTTCTGTAATTCTTGTCTTCTTAGTTGGAATCTTTATGCTTTTGCGCGAGTCTTTGGGAATTTACAGGCACTTCTGGTTCTGGTTGGATCCACGTGCAACAAGTGCTTTGATAACATGTAGGGGCGTAATCAGTTAAATGGGGATTTTGTTTGGCTCATTTAGGATAGCAGATCTATAAAGTGAACAAGCTTACTAGCATTGCTGTAAGGGAAGCATTTCTGGCTCCAGAATAGGACCTTCTTGGATATTTATGAAAAGTTATGACACAAAATTTATGTGGAAGAAAAGAGTTACAGCTAGTTGATGAATGATAAAACTCACGTCCGTTCTTCATTCAAAGTACACATATGGTACCCATTATTAATTAGCAATTATCAGTCTTTTCTGTGAAAGGAAGTCCATTCCAAGGTTTTCTGGTTTATCATGGGTGCCTAAGTATAGATTATAGTGCATCCTTAACTATGTCCAGATTTATGATGCGAAAATGGGATCATAGACATTCCTCTTACTTCTTTCTTTGGTCGCTGATTAAGATCCCTACCAATTTTATCTTTGTGACATATGTTGGTCCTCTGAATTATTGACTATAAATTTGTTTCTCCCATGCAGGAAAATGCATTTCCCTGGTTAAATGATGTTGATGAGGCTGTTAACACTTTTATTTCAGCTGCATCATTGAAAACCAACTTTGAGGAATGTTGTGTTGTTCCTCATAAACAGTATGATTTCGGTGGTACTGCGCGTAACGATAATGGTTATGAAGCACAACCACATCATCCTTCGATGACAACAACCTTATCTTTCCCAAGAGTTACATCCCATGAAATAAACACTCAGGAGAGAGACTATGCAATCTCAAGGTACAACGAAAAGAAGAAAGCAAGAAGGTAGACGCCTCACATTCAAGTTTCTGTTTTGTTTAACCAGTATATGTTTCATGCGTGCTGAAGTTCCAATTTCGATAACTTAGAGTTATTCACTTGTGAATGTTTCCTGAAAGTACTCAACTATAATTTTCAACATCAATTAGAGAACTCCAAATAACTTTTTAGGAGGAAGAAATAGGATTAAGTTTCAATGGGTTCACAAAGTTAAAACCAAATTCTGATGGATGAATTTATACGTTTTGATTGATTGCTACCCTTAAGTTGATTCGTAAAGACAAGGATGAAGATAGTTCATTTGCAAGTTCTCTCATGAAGGTAGCTCTCTGTTATGTTATATTGTGGATTATTATCCGGAAATCACTACAGTCGGAGATAATTTTTGAGAAACTTGATGAACGAAACTTCACTCTGGTTGTTGCAACAGGACTTGGAAATGATTATGTAATACATCAATGAAGTGATGGTTTATGCGAGTTTTATAATCTTCTAATAACATTTTTTACATGGTTTGCATTTCCTTTTAATTTCCAAATTAACATTCTTCTTCCCCATAAAATATCAGGTACGATAAACAAGTTAGGTATGTATCAAGGAAAGCTAATGCGGAAGGCAGGACAAGAATCAGGGGACGATTTGCCAAGACAACTCTGCAACGAACTGGAATACGGTTAGTTAAAACTTGTGTTAGTTTGAGCATAGTACAGCATTTAATGAAACAAAAACATTGCATATGAAATGAAATGACATCTCTAGTTGTCTGCATCCTTAATTTGCTGATTCTTTTTTATGCCTTACAATTTTACACGTGCCTTCTGCATTGAACAGGAGACGACAAGATTAGCTTCAGGTGTCAATTGGCATTGCCGGGAAGACAACTACTGTATTTTACTGATCAAATCTGTTGATTGTATCATGTACTGTATTTACTGATCAAATTGTGAGCCTATATAAAATTTGGAAACATAATCTTTCATCTGAGATATTATGCATCTATCGTGGCCAACAGATATATTTGATATCTCAACTTTAGCTTTTATTATAATTTTGTCCTTACTGTTTCAAAATTTTGTGTTATGTCCTTCAATATTCGTCTTGTTTTCCTGTCCCGTGACCAACAAATAGGCCTTATTTGATAAATGGCTTATCAACCATTTTTTGGTGAATTGAAAGTTTTTAGTTGTTTTATCGTGTCAAACCGCTGATAATTGTATTTGGTAATTAACTGATTAGGTTGACGAATTGAACTCAATTTACTGATTTTGAAAACAACGAGCATTTTCTTTCAATGGCTGAGAAATTAAAAAACTAAAAGACTATTATATTCAAAAGTTATTACAAATTACTCAAAGAGAAAGAGAGAGATAATAAGTTTATTATTTAAATTTAATAATTTTAATTTTTGAAGTTGAATTAATATCAAATTTGAGTCAAAATATATAAAAAGTTATCATTTCATTATATACGTCTTTCTTTAACTTTAAAATGATAATGTTGACTTTTTTTGTTTTATTACGATGAGAATATTTAAAGAAATATTAAGATATAATGTTCATGTCCTTGTACAAATTTTTTTAATTATGCCCTTAAAAGTTATTTTGTACATAAATAATTAATATTAAACAATTAATTTTGTACTAATCAAATTATCAATATTTCAGCTAATTATTAATTGAATCAATTAACATCTAATGCAGCTGCAAAAGAGGTTAATGATCTTTTTCTCTTCCTTTCTTATCGGGAGTTCTCTGATCATCACAATGTGTAAGAAGTAGAAGTAGAACCATGTATGGAATAACACGTATATTGAGAAACACGAACTAGATTGGCTTACAATTCACTAGTAGACAACATATACTAATTATGTCTTCAAGTACAACAACACTCCGGTTGTTCCCATTACACCAAACAAATGATTACACCAGTTTGAGATTCCACCACTAAACTAAAGATTTTAGTCCATAACCAAATTACCATGGGCCATAATTTAGTTCCTCCAGTCTCTAGGTCAGTGATTTCTTGTGGAGTCTGAAAATAGCAAGCACCACCAGCCAAAGAAGCACAAACGATCCTAACAGAGACAAGGCAAAAGCGGCTCCCAATTGACGGCAGAAGCGATCAACCATATAGCAAACTTTGTTCCAACGCACATGAGAGTTCCCGTAACGGCCGATGACTCCCACAGCAGCCGCAGCTCCGTTGGCTGAGAAGAGCAGTCCCATGACCAGAATGTCTAGTATCACCACCACTACTTTTGTAATGTTTTCTGTGCATAGTGTATAAAGTAGTGATACGATGGCGTAGGTGCATGCGAAGACATTCGACACGAGCAGGAACCTGAGATATTATATGCATACTCATATTAACTACTTAAGGTTTTGTATTTAATTAATTAAAAGACAGTTGATTTGAAAACTCTTTATAGTTCTTGTCAATCTGGGTAGTTATTGTACAGAAACTTGGTAAGTTTGAAGTAGCTGGGCTATGAATGATTCTCCGTAGCGGGTAGTTAAGTAGGATAAAAAATTCCCAAGTCAGTAGGCCTAATGTTACACATCAATCATTAAATGCAGTAGCTTCTTATACCTTCCTAGTTTCTTCAGAGTGAAACCCGTGAAAATAACAATACTAGTTTAGTTTAAGATGGAGCCCACTACCTGGGGTGTCGTATTGTTAGTATGGGCACAGTAAGCACACTTGAAGAGTCATTACTCCAACGAAACCTAACACTTCTAGATATAGAACTTCGATACTGACAAATTTACAAAATAAAGTTAGCTGATATTACACCAATCTACTTTCCTACCAGTTATTAGTAACGATAACAAAAACATGAAGCTCTTTAAACTTAAACCGCAGTTAGATGAAAGAATCGTTGTAATTATATTCACACACCTACTACAAAGGCAACTCATCTGAACCACAATAACTCCAAACAGGAGACAATTTGTTCCAGTCAGTAAATCAGCATTCGTTATTCATGTTGGTCAATCCAGTGGACATGAACTTGGGTTTTGTACCTATTGTTTTTTGTAGGAACCTCGATTAAAACGCATATTAAATCAAAGACCAAGTTGGAAGATAGCTTACACAAGAGCAGACATGTATTGCCACTTAGCAGTGACAGGAATTTGCAAGGGAGGCAATGAACTAATAAGATTGATAGAAACAGTAGTGGTCTCTTTATCAACTCCCACTACAATAGAAGCCACCAAGGTTAGAAGCGCCACCAGCATTCGTAGCATTACCTCCCCTGACCTCCCTTTCTTTTCACCGTTATACATTACCTTCTGATCAGTGCGACCAACTCCACTGATGTTGAAGGCTTTGTGCCCGTTCTCCATGTCAGTTAATAGATGAAAGAAATATAGCTAGAGCACGGTGTGTAGGTAAGTCTTTTCTATGGAGATGCAAAGAGGTTACATGCACACATATATATACACATATATTTGCTTATTTGTTATATAGGAAGTCGAGCAATTAGGAAGTGTTAGTGTCGCTGGAGTGAATTTAAAAGTGGATGGGTATGATGGGAAAGTTGGGTGGCAATATTTATGGCGAGTTTGATCCAGCAATAAAGAAGGTAGGGAATTCCATAGGCCAGCCTTCGCGTTTGGTGCTGTTTTCAACTAGAAACCAATTTTGAGTAGTACAAATAGCCAATTGTGTATGCCAATGACAATATGTTAAATTGTCAATCAACACTTTAAACACAAGAACAGTGGCCGGTGTCAAGTTCCTGACCCTAGCTGCTGCTTTTATTGGTTGGTTCTTCTTTGTTACGCAAATAGAAGCAATTTATATGAAAAAAGGTAGGAAAGTACACAAGAATTTACCTTACAAGATAAGTATAAAGTTAAATGTAAGAAGTTTAATTAAAATGAAAATTTATTATCGAAGAATGTTAAGGCGACGGATTTTTTATTTCATAAAAATTTAAGGTCACTAAAACTCTATTCCATCAAAGCAGCTTCATGCTATATAAGCATTCACCAAATCTAGTTTACACTTGAACTTCTTTGCGAGTAACGACTCATCAACATGTCAGTTCATTCTCTTAAGTGTGAAACTTTTTCAACAAGATTTTACTAGACTCAGTCAATTTCTCAATTTTGTTAATACCTACTTCCTTCATCATAGCCCCCATCTGTTTATGTTTCACTGACTTTCCATAATCTCTTAGAAGATATTTTCATTCCATCACTAATGGTCTGGGCATACGGGAGCAAGTCTTCCTAGCTATATCTCCTTGACTGCCTGACAGTTCGTCTCGCTATCCTTGACTATAATGTGCTGATTCTTTCTTCTTAACATTATTCTATCCCTTAAATTAGAATTTTTAGCCCTCTAAGAATCTATTCCAGGGTGTTCTAGTACCATCTATAAACTAGTATTACTCATTATTGAATATGGCATAATCTTTTCATATGTTTGTCCCAATACATGTCATTCCCCAAATACTGTATCCTTGAATGTTACCCAAGAATTTTTACCACAACAAAGCAGCACTAGTTTCTTCAATCACCTCTCTTAGGATCTCATCTCCCTATCTCAATAATATTGTGATATGTGCCCCAGATAAAAATTTTTATTTCTTTGACGCCCCTAAATTCTTGACATTTTTTCTTCTCCTTCTACAGCTGATATACATCCCTGCTAAAGCAAAAGTGCTCTCATCTTCAAGTTCTATAAAGTCATTCGACATATTGAACTTCTCAACATCGAACTTGTGTAAAGACATCTTAACAATAAACATTTGCTCTAATACCAATTGTTGTACAAATAAAAGTAATATATATATATATAAAGAAGCAAAAAGCACAAGAATGTATGGGCAAGAAAATAAATCCTTTTATTACTTTAAAAAAGATATTTCAACTATAACCAAAACTATTACCTTGTCCAACTCTTAAGAATGTATTTACAAAGTTACATGTAAGCAGTTTGGTTAAAGTGAAAGTTTATTACCACGTGATCTTAAGGTGACTAATATTTTATTCCATGAAAATTAGGTTAAAATATATTTAACCCTCCTGTGCTTTATCCCTTAATACGTTATGCCTTTCTCTATTTTAAAAATGGACTCATTATCTTCTTTGACCAATAATCAAAAGAACTTAAAATTCAAAAAGACTTTTTGACCCTATATTATGATAACATCACCACAACCGTACATGTTGCATTTTTGGATAAAAATACTATTTTAGTCTTTTGTTGACTAAAATACATTAAACTCTATATTTTTTGCTTTATTTCATTTTGCGTTCTATTTTAAAAATAAAAATTATTTTAAGTATGGATTACATTTTGACCGTTAATAAATAAAAAGGAAAATTACTAAAAATACCATTTCCTTCACAATTGTATTCATGACTATTAATTTAGGAAAAGAAGCTAAAAAAGAAAATTTATTTATGAAACAAATTTAAAAAATATAAATTATATTCTTTTGGCTCTTTTTCAGTTTTCTAAAACATTCCCTTATCCATCGTCTCTCTCTCTATCTTGTCCACTATTTGTTTCTCTCTCCTCTTTTTTTCCTCTCTCTACCTTCCACCAGAAATCTCCCTTGCTTCGCTGGAAAATCAGTTCCAATTTCGACAATATCTCTCCCTTTCCCGACGGAAAACAACCTACTTTCTTCAAATTGAGATTTCTCCCGCTCATTCAGCTACGCTTCCGAGACCCTATTCGACGACGATTTTAGATCTCCTCACTTAGCTCTATGTCTTTGTGTTTTGTATGTTTTGTGAGAATGTGGGTTGTTTGGTTCCTGTTTAATGCATTGCTTTGAAGTCTGAACCATTGAAGATCATGATCGAGGGTTCAAGTTTCGAGTTTTGAGTTTTTCTGTTGGATCCCGAACTTTTCGTAGAAAATTAGAACTATTGAATGAGAAATTTTGGTGATTAGTCACAAGTTAAGAGCAAATGAGTGAAAGTTCTTAAACCAAGAAATGATAGACAAGAGTAAATTAGGGAATGATAAAAGTGGATAGATTCATGATTTGTTAGGGTGTTTTTGGTTGATAAGAGATTTTTGAAATAGAAAGAATTAGGGTGAAAGTTATAATGGAAATGAAAGCAAAAATGAAGATGAATATGTATACTAAGTTGATGAAGAATATGTACATATGTGTATGTTCGTTATTAGTGCTCATGATTAATCATGGACTATGTTTTTCTTTCGGATGATAGTGATCTGAAATGAAGTTAAGAATGAAGAGTAAATAAAGAAGAAAAAGGTGATTTTGGTATGAGTTAGGTTAAGGAAAGATTCTGAAAGAAAATGGTAGATGATTTGGAAAATATTCACTGAGTATGCTTCAGTATTTTAGCCACAATGTTTTCTTTAGTTGTCCAAACAAGATGATTCTTGATTTGGATTAAACTAGAGATATATGGATACATTTCGTATGAAGAAATCGAATTTCAGTTCAGTCTCTAAGAGCCTCAAATGTTGTCATGAAGTTAAGAAATTAGTGCAGTATGTGGAATGGAAAATTCATTTTCAGACTTTAGGGGCAAAATTGGGATTGTTATAAATATATTTTAGCAAAGTTGCCTTCTAGAAAGTTGTAGATCTTTCTTTTATCTTTCCAACGGTATATAGTATGAAAATTTGTGACATCTGAGCTGAAAGTTATGCCCTTTTGATTGCTTCAACCTTAGACTTCGTCTCATGTTTGACTTTTTCCGTCTCAGTTTGACCGTCAAATATTTGACTTTTTGCGTCTCAGCTTGACCGTCTCAAAATGACGTCATCATCGTCTTAGTATGATGTCAGCATCGTCTGAGTTTGACTTTTTCCGTCTCAGTTTGATCGTTTCATTTTTGACTTTTTGCGTCTTAGTTTGACCGTCTTATTTTGCTTCCGTCTCAAAATGATGTCATCATCATCTTAGTATGACGTTAGCATCGTCTGAGTTTGACTTTTTCCGTCTCATGTTTGACCGTCTCATGTTTGACTTTTTGCGTCTCCGTTTGACCGTCTCATTTTGCTTCCGTCTCAAAATGACATCATCATCATCTGCTTTTCTTTTGACCCCTCCGATGAAAGAATTGGCCTTTGAGGTCTTCATAAGAGTTGTAGCTCTTGAAATTATTTTTCCAACCATATAAAGAACTCCTTAATCCGATATTTGTAGGGAACGTTATGGAAAATTTCCCAACCTTGAATCGTTTGATGACGTCATCATCGTCTCAAAATGACGTCATTATCGTCTGCTTTTGTTTTTGACCCTCAGACGAAGGAATTGGCCTTTGTGGCCTTCATGAAAGTTGTAGCTCTTCTTGTCCTATTTAGAACCATTCAAAGAACACCTCAATCTGAAATTTATACAGAATGTTATGGCTGTTTCCCCGAAACAGGTTCAGTATAATTGAGTTCACAAATATGGTTGCTTCTTTTGACCATAACTTCTTCTCTAGACCTCCGAATGACTTGATTCTTGAACCATTGGATTCGT
>JANVCL010000004.1:8753825-8764589 GCA_026546855.1 Erythroxylum incrassatum
CTGCAATTCATGATATAGTTCCTGCAAACCAACAAAATGTGCTTTTATACTACAGTTTCCTTCATACCACCAAGCATATGATTACAATATACAAATGAATCGAATGGAGAGGTAGTTGTCTATAAATTTTAGTATACATGTTCTAGTCCAAAATACAAGTTTGTATGCAACCCATCAACCAAGGTAAGTTATCTAATAATTTTGGAGAAAATTAGAAAGGGAGGGATGCTCACAGTCGTAGACTGAACAAAAGTCATTAAAGCCTCGATGACAGCTTCTGATTCTTCCCTCAATTTCTTTTAAGGAGTAAGCTCTCTACTGAGTTTGGAACATGAAAAAAAATCCATTCAGCAACTTTACAAATATGTTACCTTACTTAATTGGGAGAATCAGAAAACACATTTATAATTACTTCTCAAAATAACGATCGAAGTTATGCCATTGAGGGTCTTTTCACCGAATCAAATCAAAGTTAACTCAAACCAATCTAATTTCCAATTTTCTCAAAGTCTCAACGCAACACCTAGAACATCCATTAAATAATTTCATGCTTTAACAACAATAATCACTACGATTCCAATTAACCATCAACTTAACCAAAGTGACAGATTCCAAAATTGTTAAGTGCAATACCCATCAATCAGTAAAACCCAGTGATGCAACTCACCAAGACAATGGAGACTTGAGGATGCCAATGGATCCAATTACAAGGTCACGCTTTAAAAAGCTCAAGGCACAATTTCATATTTATGCATAAGTTTTTGTTTCACAAGAACTTCAAGAGGTTTTGTTGATCAAGTTTGGGAAAGAGCTTGGGGAGGCACCTAAGTGTGTGTGCACATTGGAGGCATCATACTAAAAGGGCTAACACTTAGTCAATTTTCACAAGCACAAGTCTAATCAATGGGCTTGGGCTTATTTTATCTTATAAAACGCATGTGGACTTCTTTCAGGCTTTTTCAGGGAATGATGCAACTCACCAAGGTAATGGAGATTTGAGGATGCCAATGGGTCCAATTACAAGGTCACACTCCAAAAAGCTAAAGGCACAATTTCATATTTATGCACAAGCTTTTGTTTCACAAAAACTTCAAGAAGTTTTGTTGATGAAGCTTGGGGAAGAGCTTAGGGAGACACCTAAGTGTGTGTGCACATTAGAGGCATCAAACTAAAAGAGCTAACACTTAGCCAATTTTCACAAGCACAAGTCTAATCAATGGGCTTGGGCTTGTTTTATCTTATAAAAGGAATGTGGACTTCTTTTAGGCTTTGTCATGGGCTGATTTGTGTTAAGTGTGCATGTGCTTTATTAAAAAAGTCATGTGTATGTTTTATTTTAAGGAACCAACCATGTGGGCCTAGTTTAAAAGCCCAATTCGCCCCTCTTATGTTAGCCTTTTATTTTTATTGTTTCCTTATCCTATTTAAACTAGAACTAGTCAATTTTAATTAGTTTTGAAGCCCAACTCCTTGTGGGATTTGTTCTTGGGCAAATTTGTTTCAAGAAAGCCTTCTTGTAGGTTTTCTTTGTTAGGATTTGTGTTACACAAGGGTATTTAAACTCTTGCTTTATGAATGAATAGCAGATTAGACATAAATAGAATTTTGACAACATTCTTCAAGAGAGAATATGGATGCTTGCTTGTTTTACCTTAAGGATTGATTCAACTTATCAAGTAAGTTCTAACTTGTGGCGTTAATTCAATTCCTACAATCTTTATACTCTTTGTTACCAATTCCTTGCTATTTTGGGGGTGAAGGGTCTTGTTAGAGTGATTGAATTTAGGTTTGGGAACAATCATTGAAATGGAGGTGATCTAGACATTAATTCTAGGTTGTTGCCGTATCACCCATTAGAAATTCAATTGACCCATAAAGAAATCCATTAACCGAAGGCATCAATTCACAATTTCAAATTAATTGAACTCATAACCAAGAAATTAGATGAATGGGGATTCAAACCGATGAAGTTTAAAGGCTACAATGGAAATTTGAAGAGAGGAGCACGCAACATCACGTATTTTTATGTTTAATTCGCGAAGAACAATCACAATTCTGTTGGGTTCACTAGATTGGGAGAGAAAGATCAAGGAAGTCGTTGGTTCTATTACGTGGACCAATAACGCGATTTCCTGCTCGGTTGCCAATCTCCATTTAGTCGACTTTTCTTTGTTGATGCATGGGAATGAACGACGAGAATATCATGGAGTTTGACCCGTCTCAAAAAATAAGAACAATTATCAATACTGAGCACATGCAAATTGAAATCCACACTTTTATAGATTTAGAATTTTTAGGAACCATAAGAAGGAAAATAAACACATCTAAATGATCTAAAAAATCATTTAAAATTTTTCAAAAGCCAAAAAATCTCAACTTTAATGAGATCGCTTTTATCTTACCTTTGGGTAAACTTACGAGACGAATAATCCTTTGAAAGAAGCTGCAAGACAAACTGAAACAACAGATAATGTGAACGTCTGAGATCCGAACACATCCATAACTACCTGGATTGGTTTTACCGTCAGAACCAAGAAATGTGAGAGATGCAAAGAAAGAGCCAAGAAAAGGAAGAAGACTCTAAAGAAAACGAGAAACGAGAAGGTCAACGAGTAAAGCGTAAAGAAGGCAAAATCGGTATTAAAATAAAAACTATCAGTTGATTACGTTAAAACACTCTTATAGAGGAGCTTCTTCAAAATCAACTTGTTGGGTTGAATCAGCCAATCCAACCAACTCATAATCAAACAACTCAAACAATTTTTTTATAAAGTCAACCTGCTGATTTGGGTCAATCAACTTTTTGTTGACTAATCAGTCAACAATCAAACGAGATCATTGACATTTTGCTCCGCCAATCGATTGGTTAAGTCTACATTGGCAGATGAATACAAACAGACAGCCGTAGTCCGTATGTTTTGTGGGTTGAACTCCACAGTAGACCTCCTCAGCATACTCATTTCTCTTTTGCATATTTTCCCTTTTCCCTATTTCTTTAGTCTACACGATATGGAGCATAGAACATTCAAGTTATGGCCATGATGAACTCCATCACCCAGTTGAGGCTTTATAGTATTGAACCAATGGGATATAAAAGAAATGATTGACATCGATTATTCATATAGAGTAGTGCCACAATCATTGATTCCCTAGTCAAAATGCTCCCGGGTTTGCCTTATCTAATTGACCGTGGATGTGGGCCATTACCCTTATACCGTGGCAAGACATATAACTGTTTATACAATACAACAGTATCAATGTGTGACTGTTGCCCCATGATGAGGGGAAACAGTAAAATGTACAGGGATGAAATCAGCAGCAATCATAGTAACAGATGATGATGGATCATAAATACATCAAACGTGTGGCCATTATGAACATTATTTAATTTTAGCCCACTTGCAGCAGAGATAGACAGACATACACACACATGTATATAAATATTCACCTAACCATTTTTTTTTATTCTCTCTTTTCTATTCTTCTAGGCTAGACTATCTATGACACGTTATTGTCTATTCATTTGTCCACACACATAACCTTGTCTTTTATTAACATTTGCTCATCTTAGTGGAGTATCTAAGCAACCTTTAGATTTGAATTGCAATGGCCACGTCAATATGCAGATAAATTGGCAGCTTAGCTGTTTGCTGGGACGTTGGAAGTCAGGTAGGTGGTGTGGGTTCTGGGAAAGAGAGCCTGAGGGGGGAGCAAAAAGTTGTGGACATTAACCAATGTCACCGAATCTATCACTTGACTCGAAAGTCGATGCACGCAAATTTAACAGAGGCAAATTGACAGCCCAGAGAGAAGAACTCCTTTTCTTAGCTTTTGGTTACTGTTCCACCCTCAAGAAGCTTTCCCCGGTTCCCTCCAACGCGCAAATTACCGTCGTCGTTTTGTCCTTATGAATTCTGCTTGACACGTGTTTTTGGGAACAATTTAAAGTTTTTAATTAGCAATTACGGTGACTGTTGTAAATGTTATACGTTCACCTGTGATTAATTTCGTAATATTGTGACAGAGCATTCCATCTGTGGGCAGAGAAACTCTATCTTCGACGCAAAACATACCTTTGAACCATTACAAGTTCGTTTCTTCATGATCGGAAAACCAGAATATGTCAATGGTTCATCAGGAAAATGCTTGATGACTTTAGGTTTTTTAAATGGATAATAAAGTGAATTCCAAATGATTACTCATAAAAAATAATTACCAACTGAGAGTATAGATGGTGGTCTCCTCAAGTTAGTACACTAGTGAAAAAGATTTGAAGTTGAAAGACATGCTAGAATAAAAACGCTAAACCAAGAATAAAGCAAATTCCATCCCAATCTTGTGAATGAATTTAAGACTTTATTTCTTACAAAACAACAATGTCACCAAATAATTGTCCTAAGGACGTCCAATAACGTTAAGAAAGAACAGCACATCTGGAAATAGTATACACCAATTACCCCCTAGTAAATAACAACTCTGCTTGATACAAAAGTTTTGATCTTTTTTATTAAGCACTAAATGTAACCTATAGCTTAGCCCCCAGAGTAAAATAGATGGCAAAAGAGCTCTCAAGCCTCGGTACACCCTCCAAACTTCAGCCCAATTGGGGCTGCCATTCAGCCAAGGAGATGGTAAATTGGGGAGAGCATATAGAAAATGTACCTTTTGTATCCATCTATCACATGCCGGGCGATACGTAATGACAGATAGAATCAAGTTTGTTGGCAGTCAATGAATGCAACGGACCTCTCAAGATATACTGAAGGCAGCATCTTCATCCATCGTCCAAACAAAACCAGGCATGTCATTCCTAGGCCCGGCAACTGTCCTATACATGTAAAGCTTCTCAACATGGTAGCTGTCTGGCCTCGAATCTGGAGGTCCCCTCTCCTCAATAAGTTCAACGTTGAGCCTGGGCATCTTCTGTGCCAACAGTTTACATGCTCCAAAACTCACCGAACAAGAAGACATCCAAAGGGATCGCATTGTCTCCAGCTTTGTAGCATTGGCCAAGAGAGCCTTGTCCCCAAAGGGACAATCCCTAATCTCTAGCTTGCGAAGATTTTCACAACCAGACATCACATGATGGAGTCCAAGATCACTCTCACCAGCAAATGCCACAGACAGCATCTCTAGTTTCTTGGCATAAGTTCCAATATACTCAAACACATGATCAGTAAGGAGACCTGAGAGAGAAAGGCGCCGTAGATCTTTGCAATGCTCTACAATGGCTCCAAAACCTAAATCTAGTGGCTGCTGGGTGACATAGTCAGGAGCTCGTGGCTCAATAATGCAAAGGCGAAAACGGGTCATGTTTGGACGGTTCCTGGCAATTGTAACTAAGGCCGCATTACTCATCTGACGGCAAAAGTAAAGTACCGACTGAAGCTTAGGGCAGCCCTGACAAACAGCAACCAGGCCTCGTTCTGTTAAAGATACATTAGGTTCTTCCCCATATGGGTCAGACGGAAAGACCCTCAATTCTTGCAAGTCCTTGCAAAATTCTCCTAGAGCTTCAAGTCCAGTATCTTCAATGCAATCCAATACCTACAATAACACTCTATAAGCAAGAGAAGACAGTATGAATGATTCCTGTCTAAGCTGCATTTAAAGTATCACAAAATGGGACATAAAATTTCAACACTTCACAAAAATCTTTCACACACTAATAGACAAGTAGGAATACAAAATGATTCATCCAATCGGTTTGCATGTGTTTATATACTAGATACAAAGTGCAAAAGTTACCCAAAAGCGCTGCAAACTCTGGCATTGAGTGACCAGCTTTAAGAGATCAGGATTTCGAATAACTGCGTCGCTCAAGTTCAAAGAAATAAGGCGAGAGCATATAGGATAAAGCAACGGGAGGTAACTAGGGACTACATCCCAAAATCCAGAGAGGCTCTTCAGTTGTTGACACCCATTCAAAGCTCCCGACAGATTTGAGAAGACATCAGGTCTCAACTCAGCAGAGTAGGCACCTGTTCCCAATTCAACCAGCTGGGGTGCTCGGTGAAGAAGGTCAGCAAGACTCTCAAGGGGCACAGCTTGATTAAGTCGGAGATTTTTCAGATTGGTACATCGGCCCACAAGGCGCTCCAGGGCTGAGAAACTCACCTCAGACCGCAAACAAGAAATATTGAGAGAGACAAGTGATGTGAAGGTGTCAGGAAAATGGCTCAACCAATGCCCACTTAGATCCTCTACCTCACTCTCTCGCAAATCCAGCTCTCTCAGATTCCTGCACACGATTAAGCACTTCCAAATATTAGCAAACAAAGACGCTTGCGCAGAGAACTTTGCAAGAAAGATGACAGTTACAATAGCATTCAGGCATAAACGACAGACTTCGAGCAAGAGAAACTAAAGCAAAAATTTGAACAAAAGAAAGAACAGTTTAAGGCCACCGTTAGGATGATTTAGGAATCTAAAGGTGGCATAAGTACAAAACTGTTTTAAACCCGCTACAATTACTTTCCTGGAAAAAACATAAACAAAACATAACTTCCTCATTTTAGGAATCCAAAATCAACAATGAGCGACCCTAAATAGAGTTTGACGGTCCAGTACCAAAGTTTAAAAGTTTTACATATGTAAGCAAGAATGTCAACAGATCGCGAAAGTCACCAAAAGCAACACAGAGAGCACAAATGCCCAAAACCGGATAAAGTCCTGGTTAAAACATTCAAACAAAACCCACAATGCACAACAAAACAGAAATCAAAATCCAAAACTGCATCCTCAGCGATAAACGCACGCATGCGACGAGGAAAATTTCTAAAACAAATGCAAGTAATTGGTACGATCTTGACTGGATTTCCACATTGCAGGTGATTCACGAACCACAGCAGATTCAACATAAACCAAGAGAGATACGGGAAAAGGAGGTAATCAAATCCAGCCAAAATTCAAACAAAAAACCAAATGGAAACCAAAATCCAAGTAAACTAATTCCAAATTGCCAGAAAAGAGAGAGAGAAAAAGGAGACATTCGAACAATAGGGAAAGAGAAACCAGAAAAATTCCAAGGTTCAGCTAAGCTAAAAACCTTGAACAAGAAAGCCAACCCAAACTAGATCTTCCCCCACATTCAACACCATTCTCAAAACAAATCACAAAATTTCACTTTCACAGGCAACATAAATACACTAAAACCCATCAAAAGCTTCACCACTTCCGTACCTTTCCGGCTTTACTGTAACATAGTTCAACTTTACCCCTTTTCCAAAACCAAAACCAAAAGAAAAAATTAATAAGATTAAACATTTAAATCTCGTTACACTTTCTCAAACTCCCACGACCCACAAAAACAAAATCTTCTACAGAAGAGAAGAAGGAACAAAACAATACCTGCAATTAGCAGCAATGGAAGCGAGACCGTCGGTAGAGAACCCCTCACAAGAAAAAAGCACCAAGACCTTGAAATTCTTAAACGACTTAGCAATCAGCTCCAAAGCCTCATCACTAACCACCATTCTCTTCAACCTGATCTCTTCGAGCCACGGGTACGCCGTCGACATGGTGAGGATCCACGGTAACACGTAGCCTCCCCAACCCTTGGGTACCAGATCGAAGTCTGCGAAGTGAGGCTTCCCCTTGAGCTCCACCGATCTGACGTCCGGAAACCTCCTCACCACCATCGCCGGACTCACCGCGTAGCAGTTCCCAACGAAAATCCTGCGGCGACACCACCTCTCTATCTCGTACCACGACTTGCACACCAAAGATATCGAGTTCCTGTCCTTGTCGTTTTGTATAAACGAGAAAACATGCTCTAAAACTTCCTCAGGGAAGGAACTCGCCATTCTCACCATCAATGCTTACTCGACGTCGTTTCGTTGTTAGTTCCTACACTGTAAATGAGAAAGGAAAAGGCAATAGAAGCTCTGGGCTTGTAGTCGTTGTTGTTCAGATCTAAGAAGTCATGAACTAAGCTTGAAGAGCTTATAGGGATTGTCCGGTGTGCTTTTAGTGAGAGAAAGAGGGGGAGTTTTAAAGAGCAGGAGTGATTGAGAAATCATATACATATTAAGGACACGGAGGTAACATTTTTTATCGACCAGGTCCAGTAAAAAAGTTTTTTTTTCCTGCAACCAAATATTAGATGTTTTATTCACTTTCCTAGGGTTTTTACATTTGATTTCTTGGGGTTTGATGTTTGACACCTGGGTTGAGTCAGTATTGGCCGTTGGATGGGCGGTGCAAGAAAGAGACCTTATCCGTTGTCGATGAACTGGAGCCGCAGGAAACAGGGCATATAAGAGGACGTGGCGATATTTTTGAATTTCTCGTTTAGTCATTTTTTTCTAATGACTTATGGCGGGGTGGTGATAAAGCGCGATGATGCGCAGCAAGGAGAAATCTCATGATTCGCGTTGCACGGCTGGATCTGAGGGATCGGATATCGAGGGGACCACAATCGAGACTCAAGAGAGAGAGAGAGAGTTAAATAATGAGGAATGATCTGATGTGATACATTAGTTATGATGGCATCATGACCGTCCAATCATAGTTGACTCCCTCGTTCCTGTTCGCTGCAGGTACCAGACCACCTCTATTATCATTGGGTGCAGAGTGACACAGTACTGGAATCATTTATTAAGCTCGAACGGCGTTGATCTAATCTTATAAGACACCGATTAAATCTGTCTACAGTATTTGATCATGTAAAGTACAAAACATCAACGCACGTTGCATCTTAATGTAAGACCGTCAGATTGATAACACTTTTTGACAGTGTAAGGACTACTTGCACTTCGAAGACGAAGAGGTCATTTAATTTATATATTATTTATTTACTCTCCAACACGATCACCCAGAAGGAGGCTAAGGCTCGCGACTTTGGACTTGCGAGTGCGTCGGTAATTAAAACGTTTTCCGCTCTTCCTTGTAATTTTTAACAACTGACGGTCACGGTGAAAAAGAAAAGGGTGAAGAAAAAGCTGATTCGTGCCTACATTGCCTCAGGTGCCGAAATGAATTGACTAAAATACCCCTTATCTGTAGGCACAGTAACGTAATGCCTTATATGTGAAGGGTATTGTGGTCATACGTGAAAAGGACATGGGATTATGGGGTGGCACTGTAGCAGCATGGGGTCACATCGACCTGTCCTTTTTATGTCGAGAAAAGCTGAAATTGGTAAAAAACGAGTTGAGTTAGTAAAGGGAAAATCTGGACCGTTGATCTCAATCTGGAACGTTTTTGTCTCTACTAGGACTAGGAGAGATACCATGCTCAGAAATTTAGGTATGTATTAAGAAAAGGGTAGCTGAGTTGTCAAGAAGGCAAGTTAATTGGTTAGAAATGGTCATTAGGGTTTCAATTATAATTAATAGGGAGAAATAAATTAATTGAGCCCACGCACGGTTCGCCGGGAATCTCTCCCTCCCTCGCCCTCGAGCGGGATGTTGCTTGGACTTGGGCTGTACAAGATTTGTAGTCTAGTCGCACACCACCCACCTTCCTTCCATCCGAATCAATATCACGCTTTATAACAACCAATTCCAATTTAAACTCTTAATTGTAGCATGATTATAGTGTTAATTTCTTCTTTAACTGTACGTTAGTTGGATTAAGAATCTATTATTCAACTATTCTTCTGTCATTAGTGAAATAATGACCATGTAACAACTTTTTTTTTTAATTTGAGGGATGCATGTGAAGTGTTAATAGTGAAAGTATCTTGGAGGATTTTTAAAAGGTGAATTAGGCTAATAACAGAGGAGAGGATTAGACGGTGATAGTTGTCTTCTGCTCATGTACTGGAAACTTAGGGTTTGACATATACTCACATAGCCGGAGAATGTCAATTTCGTCGTAAGGTTCGATTACAAACAAGAAACGACAATATTGAAGCTTACTAGTTGTCTTCTTTTCATTTAGGATCTCCATTTTTTGGCATGTAACAATATCATTTTACTTTTTTAAAAATACAAAACATGGTTCAAATATTGTCACTAGCCTTCTGTTTGATTTACAAGAGATGAGGACGGAGAATTTAAGACAGAATTTCCTGAATCATGAAAAATAAAATGGTCCAGTACTGATTTCCATCAGAGCAGCTGGCTCTTCAGTGAGTGCAATTATTTATTGCACTGAAAATGGACTTGAGATCGCTTTGATAGTTCTGTTGCATTGAAGCCATCGATGATAACAATATGCATTTAGTGGTACGAGATTGGGAACACCTTCACGAATCACGACCCTTGAAGAGCAATTAAGCATCTAAAAGGATGATACTCACATCCATCGCTCACGCTCATGAAAATAACGTATGGGCAATAATTGAACACTATCTTTTTCAGTTGCTTTTGGTGACAATACCTACGTGTCATCTGCCTCTCCCTGCAAATTCTAGGATAGAGTTATATTCATGTAAGGCATAACATATATTTTCAATCATTTATAACTAATATAGTTTAATACTTTAATTTAAAATTTAAGTTCAAAATATACAAATATTTCATATTTGATATTTACGTAATAAATATTTAAGATATTTAAAATACAGAAATTTAAAGTATTTTACACCAACTTCCATCTTCCAGCTTCCTCTTGATGGTTCATGTCTGAAAAGAAATGCCTCTTATCAATGATGACAAACAGAAGAATAAAATTGTAGATAATAACAAAAGGCTGCAAATGATATGAGGAAATTTTTGCACATTAAAAATTGTATTCGATAAAACGATTCCTTCACAATGCTAATGGTTAAAAGAGTACTGAGAGAGGTTGTGACCAATGTTTTAAAACCGGATCGAA
>JANVCL010000004.1:8839765-8858151 GCA_026546855.1 Erythroxylum incrassatum
TAAATGATGTGAAAACAAGAATAGGATTCAGCGGCTCCACTTTATGCCACAACTCCACTCTATGTTAAAGACACGAGGATGAGAAGAAAAAAGCTATAGAGACGTGAGGACAAGGAGAAAGAATAACGTGAAGTCCAAGAATAAAACAACTGCAAAGACGCGAGGAAGAAGAAAACAACTATAGCTGTCTCGAATTTAAAATGACGTGAGGATCAAGAACAAAGCTATAGCCTTTGGTTTTAATAACGTTATTTCATAGTTGTTCATGGTTTTGTGTTGATTCTTTATAAAGAATCAGATGAAGTCATCGTTATGCTTAGCAGAGGAGGTGAAGCAAAAACTCAAGAGCTGAAACACGTCGCACGAAAACTTATTCTAGTTAGAAATATTGTTGTTCAGAGGAAGAACAAGAGTGCATCATCTTCTTTATCATCACGAAAAATTGTAGAAGCTTATTCTCAAAGCAGGCATTTTACTTTTAGTAAGTACAACTACATCTATAATACTGTTATTTTCTTCATATCTCTTTTTCTTTTCACGATTTTCATATCTCTCCTCCATCACGCCTAGTTTCTCTATGTTGTTATGGGTCCGATGTTATAGACAAGAGAGACAAGAGAAATCGCAAAAGCAACAGATAGATATGAAAACAAACCTGGAGATATTGCAACACCAGTAAAGACGCAGAAGGCGAAGTCGACGTAGAGGAGAGAAAAACTTGAATATGATTTGTTTTTGTGAAAACAAAACATTTATAAAAACTTGTTTTCACAAATCATGAGAATGTTATTTTTACGTTTTCGTAAAATAGTTATCGTTTTTTATTTTTAGAAACGAAATATACAAACTTGTTTAACCAAACATGATTTTAAGAGTCGTTTCTTAATTTTCAAAAACCATAATAAAAAACCTTTTTAAAAAAGAAAATAAATAGCCCCTTAACACACGAAATTTGTTAACGCAATTCGACACACTTTGCTTACGTCTATGAGGCTCTCACCTAAATTAATTACTTTCACTTGTGATACAACAATAACTTTAGTCAGGGCATTACAGAGTCGACTCACCCAATTCTTGACACTATCCCTCGTCTTCACAACCCGTGAAAGTAAATCACTTTTAATAACACGACTTACTCGTTCTAACCTCAACAGATGATTTTCTCAATAATGTTTAATAATAACAATATGAAATAAACAAGTCAAGTAATTAAACAAAAATCAATATAAACAAACATAATTTAGATAATAAAAACATTTCCCTAGTAATTTCAGCTTCTTTAATGAAAGATCGGAAAGTTGTACATCAATAAATCTGTTGGAGTCTTTCGACATTATTACCATCACACCCATGATAGCAGAAAAATCAACAACAAACATAAACGCTTCTTCACTGAAATGTTGAAAGTAACGAGGTTACAAAATCCACTATACCTGCTGAAAATTTTCACACACAACCACCACTATTGACAGCCACAAAAAACGTACCCAGTCAACTTAACTCAAAAAATATCACACTATCGACCAAAGACTTCTGTAATTTTCTCACACCGCAACTCACAATCAGCAGCTACAAAATTAACACTCCATGACCAATAAGACAGCCACTAAAGATTCACAGATACATTAGAAAACCTAACTACAAAAATCAACATATTCATCCTTCTACACAACCCATTATTGATGTGCAAAGATGAAGATTACGCGGCTGTCAAAAGCAACACCTTTAACAACACAATGCAACCCTCAATTATTATTCAGTCATCAAACAAAAAACACAACTGCATAAAAACATCCATCAACCCAAAAACACATCCCACAACAAATATGTAATCAATTTCTCAAAAAATCAGCAACACAAACAATAATATCTTCACCCAATTAGTTGTAGAATATCGTCAATACTAACCTTAAAATCCTAGCTGTCAAATATCACACAACCCGTCATTTTTTACACCAAAAACGACATAGTAAAGCACCAAAACTTGCGTGAAAACTTATCAACAAACTAGGTGCTATTGTCAATAAATCTCCAACAATATCCTTGCTTAGATAGCTATAATCCCCTAAATAGGTTATTCATTAAATCTCGTATTGATTAAGATTTTAAACCTTATCAAACTTATCTTAAAAGAGTTTTACATAAATCAACTAGGTCCAATTATCAAATAATGTCCAAAATTAAATCATAAAATACCCATATATCTTGACAAATATAAATTGTGTAAACATGACGGAGCAAAATACCAAAGTAGATGTTTTATAATGATAACTCGCATTCAATTTCTATGCAAATTACGTATGAAAGGGACTTATGTTTTACAATGATAAATCGCATTCAATTTCTATGCAAATTACGCATGAAAGGGACTTATTTTGTGCAAGTATACCTTATCTCCTCCCTTGGATATCAATTTTAAAATTTTGAAACTTCGTATGGGACAACATAGTTGTGTTAGATATATTCCAAGTTCTGACTTTCAAGTCGGAGAAATCTACGGACTTTGTCGGATTTTTCGACCGTTGCGAGTTCCCTCTGCCTCATGTACGCTCCCACATCTGTCTCTGAGTTCACCCACTCGGTTACTTACAGCTAATAAATAAATAAAACTCTAAAATTTGACAAAACCAGAAAGAAAAGTAGTAGTGATTATCCCGGACGAGTTGAATCGCGGCCATTGGATTGAGAGCGAAGAGGCGGCAACTGTCTTATTTACACGTGTCTTTTAGCTAGCATCCGAGATTTTTCCCTCTAGAATAAGACAAAAGTTACATTGAGAAACTCGAACAAGCATTTTTAAACAACTAAACTCCGTCCCCGTTACAGGTCTTTACATCTTCATGTGCGTGCGCTATTTTGGCACTTGCGGTCGACGTCGGAGCAGAGACGGAGAGAGAGAGCAGCGACGAACCAGGTGCACCTTCATTCTCCTACTTCATCCACTCAGACACCAAGTCTCTCTACATGTATATGTAGTCTATAGAGGTTTTGGCAGGTTTACGGTTTTTGGGTCTGTTAGTTCGTAAAATGTCTTTGTTTTGAAGTGTGTTTTAGTTCTTACACTCCGCTAGGGTTGTCGGAATTTCTCTATACTTTATCTGTGGAAAAGGAAGTAAGTTGGTCAAATAACTTACGTTTGACTAAGACAGATTTGCAGGTTCCGTTTATGGCTTCATTAATTTGCCCTTTCAGTTTGTATGTTGATTTTAAATTTATTTTGAAACAGGGTTTTTACTTTGTAGAATTTTGAAATTGAAACTTCCCTCTAAATAGTTCCTTAACCTTCCACTATTAAAGACGCCTATTTTTTGGAAATTTCTGTGTAAGGGCATTAGTCAAACAAAGAAATATCGTGTCTTGCATGGATTGAAGGTGTAGATTTTGTGCTGCAATATCAAGGGGCCCAAAATTCAAAATTCAAAATGACTTTTTGAGTTGTGGGTTGTTTGTGTTAAAATATATATGTAGGTAAAGGAAGTAGTTAACCCAAGAAGATGGTGAAGATGGAGGATATGAAGAGAGATCCTACTCACTGGTGGTTGTTCGATAGTCACCACAGCTCAAGACGCACTCCATGGCTACAATCCACGCTCGGCGGTAAATACCCATTTCTATCTTAGTCCTTGTTCTTATCCTTTTTCAAAATTTATCCACATCCTTAGTTTTGACCTTATTATATGCTGAACTTTGGAATTAGAAGCTGGTTTTTTAAGATTTATTTGGTATCTAATTGCATTTTGCACAGGAAAAGGATCTTCCTTTTTCTATGAATTCTTGACCGTTTGAATTGTGTACTTGAAGATCCATGTGAAATTGAATTTTCTTTTTCAGTTGGTCTTTGTTGTATTTTTTATGCCAAATAATGGCTTTGTCACCTTTATGTCCCGTGCCCCTTGCATTAGCGTCGTGGGATTCGGTTGGTAAAACGCAGTGGATGTCTTCTTAGGCTTCTTTCTTTCTTTCTTTTCACCTTTCCACTTCTTTGTGTCTTTCATACGTGTGAAAGAAAAAAAATAGACATGTGAAACATTTTTAGACTACTACTGCCCCTAGTCTGATCCGTTGGAGTGGTCCACTTGACTTGAACTGATAGGATTCCTGAATTTAATAAAGAGGATGTCGCATAGTAAGAATTCGTAGTACATGGTGCCTTTATCTTGCGAGACTGCATCCGAGAGATGATAATTGGTCTTCCTTGTGATGATTTGAAGAGGGTAATTCATTGTTACGAATTTGTGAGGCAGATATCGCGGTACTGTGGTCCTTGTTAAAGAGGCCCATCCTCTGCCATTGTCTACTTTTAAGTATGTCTCTGAATCGATGGCAACTTTCAAGCTTCTTAAAGCTCCCACCTTTGCAGCCCAATTCTGTGGTAAACTTCTAAATTTTAGAGCCGCTTAGTAACCAATAAAGTTGGTGCGGATAGGTCTGTTTTCCTCACCTACTATATGGGCCCCTTCTAATTAACTTGTCTCTCTTTTTTCCTTGTTTCTTCTACGTTAAAGTTGAAGCAATTGATAATTGAAAATCTGGGGGACAGTTGATGTATCATGGACTAGAGGCTCGAATTCAAGAGTAAGATTGTATTTCAAGGTTGTGGGTTCACTGTGCTATAAAATGAAAATGTTAAAATTCCCCATCTTCCTAACGTTGATGCCCAATTATTTGATAATGAATGGATCTGTGCCATTAAAAATCTGATATTCGATGTGGCAGAACTTGATCAGAAGATAAAGGCAATGCTCAGATTGATAGATGAGGATGCAGATTCCTTTGCCCAGCGTGCAGAGATGTATTACAAGAAACGTCCTGAACTAGTTGGCATGGTTGAAGATTTTTACAGAGCTCATCGTTCATTGGCAGAACGATATGATCAACTCAAATCTGAGTCTGGAAATCGTGTCCTGTCAACGTTGGGTTCCCCTTTTTCAGCCAAATCTCAATCTGAGAAGTTAGCGAGCTTAATTTATCAAAACTATGACACCCATTCTGACTGTTACAATGACTCTGACGATGCTGCGGAGTCCGAGGTTGATGATCCTGAAGATGAAGATGAAATTCAGGTTGATGGGGAGTTGATAATTGGGGAAGTGGAACAACAAGCTCACAAGTTGGCAGATGCTGGAAATTCAAGTCTTGTTTTGGATGAAAAATTGGAAATATTGAGGGATGAACTCGAAAGACTCAGAAAAGAGAACAAGATGCAGAAGGATCAACTTTTGCAGAAAGATGAAGAGAAAAGAGAGGTAATTAGACAGCTCAGTTTAGCAGTGGAGGCCCTCAAGTCGGAGAATGTGGAGCTGAGGAAGTGTGTGGCTAGAGTGACTCGTAGGAAAAGAAGGCCTTTTGAGCTTGAAACATTGAAGGAGGCATTTTTTGGGAAACTTTTCAGCGGGTCTACAGAGTCGCAGGGCACCGTTATAGCCCTCTAGATGCATGAATCTTAACTTTAGCAGTCCTATATGTAGCAACAGTATGTAAATTAGGTTATACCGTTGAACTCAACCCATAAACTCGACATTGTCCTAATGTTTTCTTTTGTTGTTAAATACCATATTCTAGTTATGGAAGTTATTATGATGGAATCATGTCTTAATTAGAGTCTTATTTCTCTCTAATATTGAATATCATAATAATGATTAAAATGAAATCGCTTTTTATCTACGAATCACATAAACATTCTTTTTGCAAAAAATAAAAAATAAAAAAAGGCCGAGTATATTAATGCTGTTCTTTAGATTCTCACAAAGTGGAGAATCTTTGTGTACTAGATAATAACTTAACGAGAATGATTTTGTCATGTTTATAATCCTCCAAACTACCAACCAGTTTTGAAACCTGAACTGATCATCGAATTAGAGGTTTTATTGGTCATCGATTTGACCGGTTTAACCACCGGTTGAATCAGTGTGGCGTCATAATTATGCAATAATTATATTTAATTATATAAAATATTAAAAAATATAAAAAATAAATAAATAAAAATTTATTGAACCGGACCGGTTCAACCGGTCAATTGACCGATTATCACTGGTTCAATTAAGAACTTATTTTTAAGGATGAACCGGACCAAATAGTCGACCGATTATCGATCGAATTGGTCGGTTCGCTCCAGTTTTTAAAACTATACTGCAACTAAAGAATTATACCATTTGACTCCGCAAAATATTGCGTTGAAAAGAAAATGGGCTAGTTAGAGAGAATTATCAAAAGTAAGACCGCACGCACTGGTACAAAACACAGGAAAAAACGAAAGGCTTTGTGAAATTCATCCAGCTAGATCAGCAGATTTCTCCAAAGGGTACATGAACAGTGGATACTTTTGTTAAGCATATAAAGAACAAAAGCTTTGCTCGCACATTTATTCTTAGAATATATATAATTCTGATATAGACTCACAAGAATGCTCTTACAAACTCGGTACCCAACCTCACGCAAAAGCTAATATATGCCACATAAAGAAATCAGGAAATATTAACAAAAGAAGAGAGGAAGTGGAAAGTGGAAACACCTGTATCAATAATTGAAGCTGCCACCAACAGTACTCACAAACTGTAGTGGAGCTGCATTACAGAGAAAACCAGCAAAACCCAGAACACAGCTAATTTTTTAGGTCCAGACCAAGATAGAGAGGCTGAAGAAGAAGCTGGTGAAAGCCCTGTTGGTGAAATAGCCGTTTCAGGTCCAGGAGCTAACAAATCGTCCGGATTTGGAGGGCTTGGAGTTGCAGGAATCGTAGGCAGTGAGGACTCAGCTGGAGATGGTATATCAGCTCCAGGAGCAGGGAACAATGGCTCCATATCGGGTGACAAACTCGGAGGAGAAGACAAAGGAGCGTCAGGCAAGAACGAAGGTGAAGCGGCTATAGTAGAGAACTGTGCTTGTACCCGGGAAGTCAAAGCCAGTGAAGAAAAAGTTGGCATGAAGACCATGAACATAGCCAAGAATGAGCGAAAAGAAGCCATTAATGTCTAATGATGATGGAATCAATTCGCCTATTATGAGCTTCAATAAATGTGTCTACATACACACAGACGCAGAGACAGAGAGAGAGGAAAGAAAGAGATCTAGAAAGAGATGGATTATATGACAATGTGAGGACTGAGGAGGGGTTTATATGATAAAAGGCTTAAAATATTACTGACGGTCGATAGAAAGTGGCTGGTGGGGGCGGAGTGCTTAGCTAGAAGGCAAAAGCTTGCTGGGACCGATTTCTACAGACAGATATGCATTTTAGCTAAAACGACAAGATTCATACAAGAATATCAAATCGATCACATGAAAGATGGGTGTCTTTTATCCTTTGTTGGCCCGTGAAGTTTAGCTCCGAAGATTAAAATACCTCCAGGCACATGTGCAATGGTCGCATTCTAAATTTGTAATTAATGTTAACTTTTATGGACCCAAGTCAGAGATAATCTCGTAGTTTCGTGCTAACCAAGGAAGGAAAACTTCAGAGTTTCTGTGTAAAGCTTGGAGTATCTCTCTCTGTCTTTGGTGGAAAAGAAAAGAACTTGGAATCAGCTAGGTGATACCTGAGCAGAAGAAACTACAGATTTAAATGGAATCCAAACCTGCAGGATTGGATTGTTAAGGCATTGCCTGTGTTATTCAGGAAATATGGGAGCTTTGATGTCATTTTTTTCATTGACAAGAGTGAATTACAGAGTTGAGTTGGATCAAGAAATAAAGACCAGCGGTACGTCGTGTGAAAGACTTCATTTGATGCCTGCTAAGTTTTATATTTTGTTGGTAAGAGCAAGTGTTACAATCGGAAACAACCACTTTGTTTTAGGGAGCAAAAGGAGGAATCACATGAGCAATAGATGACAGTCTGTGGAAGAAAAGACAGCATAGCGTCCAACTTGGCTCATCGTTCAATCATTGCTTCATTAGTGGCAAGATGATTAAACAAATAAAATAAAAAAGACCTCCCAAAATTGTCTTTTCAAGAAAGATTTATGCCTTTAAGTTATTTAAAGCCTTCTTTTCTGTTGCTTTTGTCCACGTATTATTGGAATCATAAGCGGCAGCAAGATGTGGAACTAGACCCTACCTGTTTTGTGCCAAACCCAAACATCGATTTATATTTGCTTACACCTAAGGTAATGTTGTTTTTGATGCAGAATAGGTTAGATTAATTAGTAAGACGCAAGTATATTTTTGCTAGTGACCGTTAAATATTGGCCAGAAAGCGGCAGAAGAAATCAGCGTTCAGTTGTATTATCATTGACAGCTCACTAAGACCATAATGCACCTTTGGACTATTCAGGATTCCATTTTGTCTGCAACCCTAGAAATCACAACCACCAATCCCTGTAAGATACGATTTCTACTAAATTCTTTTAAACTCAACTGCATTGCACTCTCTTGTGTTAGAAAAGGGTTTGTTTATTGCAACAAATGTTTGGCTAGCTTAGTTTTGTACGGATAATGTAAGCTTTACAGTTCACTGCAGAGCCAACACAAAGAATTCGATGACTGATCGTGCTCTGCACGCTCGGTCACGTGGGCACTTGTTTCTTGGTACTGTATTACTGCAGGCAATTTTGCAGCTTTTCTTATCTCATACATGTTAAGAAAAGGAAAATCTTAAGTTGAGAACGGCGATGCTAACTCCACTAAATCTATATATGAACCAATCAATGGGTGCAGATTAATAAAGATATCGCCACGCAGTACTTCTTTATCCGATAAACATATTCTTGTCACATTGTCGTTTTCATAGATTGCATATTCATATTTTTTGATACTACTATGTAAGTATAGGTTTACTGTTCATTTTCTTTATATATGTTCGCCAATGTGTACAATTAAAACAATTGTCTCCGTTGGGAAGAAGGGGATATCTCATTCTATACACAAAAATATTCATAATTTCTCAAATATTAAGGTTACTTTAATTTATAACTTGGTTAATTCATAGATAAATATAAATCAAAAATCGTATTTTATTGTAAAGATTTTGATATCTTTTCTTACAATTCCCTTCAAACTCACAAGTTTATGAAAACTATTATAGTTATATAAGGATGAATTGAAAGAATTCTAAGGTCTTGTTCAATAACCAATAATAAAGAGGTGGAAAAAGGCATGCAGTCTGCTTCTTAACTTTTAATTGTTTGGTTATCAGTAATTACTTATTTATTAAAAATTATATTTAATAAATAAGTAATTACTACACTTTTGAAATTAAATTGGTCCCTTTAGTAAGTTAGAGTGAGTTGTCGTAGCCCTAAAATGCCACACATGTGGTGCCTTAACGAGCTTTAATAGTCTTGAATTGTACTTGATGTTTATTTTGTATATTCTATGCAAACTTTAGTTAGTTATTAGTGCAATTTATTTACTTTTCAAAATAAAGTCAACAAGGGTACCAGGAATGCTACTTATTTTAGACTTTATACTTATTTATAAATATGACTTGAACCTTTTTTAGACTGAACTATAATCATTATTTTAATTAAAATTACAATTAAACACTAATTAAGTTCAAATAAGATTTAATATCTAGTATTGATCCTTATTTATCAGATGACTTATATTTGATCTTAACATTCCTCAAATTTTACAATTAAATCTAACTTAATTAAATTACATTTTCTCTTTCTTCAAATGTTCTTTGTGAAACCTATTGGATTTTTAAATGTGTTGACAATGGACATAAATTATAATATTAAATTGTATTTAGGATTATATAACTTAAATTCATTTAATTTATGTTTAATTATTTAATTAAACAATTTATATTCATAAATTAAAATTGATGTCTAACGATAAATCATAACCATCCATAAATATTAGAAATGTCTAATTAGTTTTGACTAACTTTTTTCATGCATAATTTTTATGTACAATTCAATCCGTTCATCATATAATGTTATACTTGGATATAGAGTATGAAACTAATATTTATTCTATTTGAATCCAATCATATTATGTTTCCAGCATTAGTAACTGATTCTTAAAATGATATTTCAAAAATTTTAAAATTATGACTAAACTTTGTCAATAATTTTTCAAGCTAATACTAATTGAAAAAACATTTTTTCTAATTACTTCAGAATAATGAATGCTATATTAACCAATCAACTATCTCCATATAATTCATTTCATATCCAATGAATACCAAACGAGCTATCATTGACTAAGAAATGTCACAAGTAGTATCAAAGTATAACAATCCCCATATGAGATACTTTAGAGATTTTAAGTTAAATGGTTACTTAATTATACAATCATCATAATTGAAATTTTCACAGACAAACAAATAATATTTCAAATGAAATTCTTATATGTGGTTAGTTTAGTAAATTTTGTAATAAGAACTCACACTTTTATTTAAGTATTTTCATACTTTATTCTATAAAATTGAATACTTCCTACTATAAGATTGAATACTTCTTGTATAAGGAAAATAAACACAATATATGCTAGCTAGTCTTTCTTCTTTATTGATGTCTAATTTTAATAGCATAACAACTATGAACAATTTAAAGATAATAAATAAATATAATATGAATATCATAGTTATGATCTATCATAATTTCATTTACAAAAATACCAATTTGTATAGAAGAATGACTACACCATCTATATATATTAAATATTATTATATTTTAATATGAATAATGATATGTAAATATGATAAATCTATATGTTTGTAATATATTACCTATATGATTTGTTTTGCAATCACTCTCAGTGACGCGACTATCCACTTGGAATGTCATGTTTTTCTAAAACGTCAACACAATAAAGTTAACGAAAAAACTAATTTCAGACTTTTTGAAATGTAGAAGGGCTTTTTACGAAATCTTCAAAACACATAAATTTTTAAGAGAATTGATAAAACCATATGACCTTTGTGTCTGTTACTCAATTATGTGACTTAGTGATCCCCTTTTTTTAAGATAAAAAATTAGAAAGAACATATGAGAAAGCATCTGTCCAACATTTTTTCATTGGGAAGGTTAAAAAAATTTAGTGCATATCTTCTAAATTATAATTACATACCAAAGTTAATTCTACGAGCAGGAAAATGTGAAAATGGAAAAAAACTTGAACATAAAATATGGAAACATTGAAATTTATGGGAAACAGAGATAGAGATAGTAATTGAACATGGGATGAAATAATCTGTAAGATGTGATTTTGAAATTTGTTACTGTTATCTTACTTGCTTTCTAAAATAACGTTGCTCTACATTTATGCTATATTTGCTTTCTTTTTATAATAACATTCGTTCTTTATTTGTTCATAATATAAAACTAACTATTTTATAGGTCTATTAATGTTTTTAAAATCAAACTAAAAGTTAAACTGGTAAGACAAGAGATTTAAAGTTTAAAAGACTTAACTGATATTAGATTGTCATAGAATCAGTTAAAGATTGAATAGAATTTGAAAAATAATTGAAGAAAACTACGTATCTTTATTTATAAAAAATGTAAAATTTAATTAAAAAAGAGATGGTTAAATGAAAACTAATCGGTTTATTTTAGTTTATAAAAGTTATTTAGTTTACAAAAACTGACCGACTAATTAATAAACCGATTGATTTTTAACAACAAAAATTATTAAACCAAATCAAACTGAAAAGTGAAAAAAAAAGAACTTATAATTAGCCGGTTCAAAATTAATAATTTTTGTTTTTAAAACATTGGTATCTCTTGTCTATGACTTTATTTTCAACTTGTATTTGAGAAGTAAATGAATTAAGATTATAGCAAGTTATTAAGGTAAATGTAAAAGGTGCAAATTATTTTCTAACGATTTCCTTAATGGTCTAAGTTAGCTCATAGATATACAGTTTCATGTTACCCATTAACATTAATAATAACTAAGTTAGGTTTTTGGTAGCTAAAATTATTTCTTTAAACGTTAGCAAAATGTGAAAATTTCACCTTAAAATTTTATAAAAATTTAAATAAACTCTTACTGTTACCATTTTATGATGTAATGATTATTAATTATATTAAAATGTAATGAATATCATTTTAGTAACATTATATTACAAAGTATTACAAGAGATAATACTTAAACTTTTCGTAAAATATTAAGATGAAAATCATACTTTGACTTTGAAGTAATTAATAATCACGTTAAAGTTTTCATAAAAATAACCCATTTCTATTTATTAAAACCTTAAATTCAGCCCAAAAAAAAATCTCCCCCACTTACTCTTATTGGCGAAGCTAAAAGTCTATACATACTTTAAGTTTTTAAAATTAAATTAATGGGTTCCAAGAATAATGCACCAAATGAAAAACACCATTATATAATGTAATATAAACTACGTATTACCTTTTCTTACCAGGATCTAATTGTCCACCACTTCATCTCGCAGTCTCTCGAACTAGCACAAGCACCAACAGTGAGAGGAACTGTTACAGTGAGAGAGGAAGTGATAATGTATCAGTGGAAGCGGTTGAAATAAATCAAATTCCCAAATATGTCCACATCTTAAAATCACCACCAATGGTAGACTGTGCGAACGATAGTCGTATTGTCATTAGCATATGAGTGGCATTAATGGCGGAGCGATGTTGACAATGGCAGTGACGGAGCTCTGTGTTGTCGTCATTTTATAGTTGTCCGGTGCCTTTTTGTCTTGTTGGTGGCGGTGTAAATGATGGTGGGTGATACTTAGAAAGGGGAGGGGCGTTCGATTGTTTTGTTTTCTAAAAGATGTGGAACCAAGACCAAAAATTAGAATTATTTATGTTTAGATACAATAGTAAGTGAACTCATTCCGAGTATGCAATAAGCTTTGTTTAACTAAACCATAAACTTATTAAAGTGCAATTAAAGTCTTGATCAAAATTCCATTAAAATCTTGTTATTTTAAAGGTTTGAACCTGCGACCTTCAGACCTATTTATTAACATTTTTTTAATATGTTCCCTTCTATATATTTATTCTATGAACATTTAAAAGATTTGTTTAAATGACACCTCTCATCAAATAATTTGCTTATTTGATTTGTTCTTTTTTATTAATTTTAAACTATTTATCTATATTTTATTTAATTGCCTTGAATAATATAGGCATAATGATTCAAAAGAAATCATTTTCTATGCTCTTTTGAGCATTTGACTTTAATGTTATCCTCACATTATGGTAAATATTTCAACTTATAAGTTAAAAGTTGAATATTATTTTTCCTCAAATTTGTTTCAAAAAAATGGATATTTAAACCCCTGCACAATGAAAACATGTGAATTTTATGAAGGCATAACTGCCCAATGTTGTATAGTGACTGGGACATACAAAATGTTATATTTTATATCACTGAATAACGTGATATAAGGTCTCATATTTGTTGGTTATTGGGGATTCACAACTCCCAAGAGCAAATATGAGTGCTTTACAAAATGCTTCTAAACCAACACCGATATTTGTTAACCATAGTGTGGAATTCTCCATTGGATAATATTCACACATATAATTGGTGGTGAAACTTTCTCAAAAGAGTACAGGAGAAGAGAAGCATCTAGAGATCGTAGGTTTAGTGGCCTATCAATGGGCATAATAAACCTAGAAGCAATTATGAACTTCAATGACTCATTTAAAGACCTAATTGACTCAATTCGTCATAGAGTTCAATGAAAGTTATATTTGTAGGGTTCATCCAATTTTATGATTTTAGTTGGAAAGTGTTGACTACTTTTTATTAAATGTTTAATGATACTTAAGTGGCATTACTTGTTTGTAGAACTATCGTTACAACTGCTAATTTATAAACAATTTTTGTTAAATAAAATATATTGTTCTTTTAGTTTTGATTGTTTTATATATATGTGTTTTACAAACACACACACACACACACACACACACACATATATATATATATATATATATATATGTAAAACACATATCATACTTGAGATATTTATAAATAAATACATCTAACAAAATGATTAATTGTTGATCAACTATTATCATCATCATCATCATCATCATTATACCTTCAGTCCCGCAGTGAAGCGAGGTTTGGGGAGATCTGATAGCACGCAGCCTTACCCCTACATAATAGAGAGGCTGCTTTCGGTAGACTCTCATGCAGATGTGACAGGATAATAATGAAAAAAATCTTACACCCCTACAAAGACTTATCTTCGTTGCTAGTTGCGCTAGCAATCTGCATTGAGCGACCCTAAGGATATGACAATCCTGCGGTTTGATACATCCATCGCAGTAATCTTCCCTCTTACACTTGAAAAAAAAACTTTCTATGCGGTAAGGGTGAGGCGTGAGGACTCTAAATTATGTCGTTTATCCTTATTCTATCCCTTAGACTTTCCTAATTCTAGCCATTGCCTCAATGAGGGTCAACTCTGACATATCTTTCTTTATCACTTCTCTCCAGGTCTTGTAAGACCTCCCTTTTCTTCTCCTATAACCACTAAGGTTTATGCGCTTACAACGTCGTACTGGAGCATCCAAGGGCATCCTGCACACACGCTCAAACCACCTAAGTCTTTTCTCCCTCAACTTGTCAGCAATACTAGCTACCTGTACTCTGTTTCTTACTACCCTATTCCATACCCTATCTCTTTTGGTAATGTCACACATCCACCTAAGCATACACATTTCTGCTACCAATAACTGTCGCATATGCCTACGCTTAGTAGGCCAATACTCTGCACCATATAACATGGTTGGCCGAATCATCATTCTATATAACTTTCCTTTAAGTTTTAAAGGGACATTCTTATCACATAAAACTCCTGATATATTTCGCCATTTGACCCACCCAGATTGAATTCGATGTACTATATCATTATCAATCCTACCATCTCTCTGGATGATAGATTCGTAAGTATTTAAAATTCGATTTGTGTGGTATGATGTCAGTACCTATTGCTATCGCTGCCTCGTGTACCATTTAACTACCCTAAAAGTTACATTATAAATACTCCATCTTGGACCTGCTCATTCTGAAACCTTTCGATTCTAACGCTTCTCTCCAATGTTGTAACTTGGCATTGACCCCTTCCTTAGTCTCATCCACCAGGACAATATCATCAGCAAATAACATACACCAAGGTATCTCTCCTTGAATGTTTTTGGTAAGTTCATATAATACTAAAGTGAACAAAAAAGGGCTTAAGGCTGAGCCTTGGTGTAGTCTAACACCAATACAGAACGCTTCTGTGTCACCTCCTATCTTCCTTATGCTAGTCAATGCTCCTTCATACATATCCCTAATCACTCTAATATAAGTCCTAGGAATGCCCTTTGCCTCCAAACACTTCCATATGAGTTCTCTCGGAACCTTGTCATATGCCTTCTCCAAATCTACAAAAACATATGCAAATCCTATCTTCGTTCCCTGTAGCATTCCATCAGTCTTCGAATTAGATGTATTGCTTCTGTCATGGATCTACTAGACATAAATTCGAATTGGTTGTCCGATATACTAGCAACTCTTCAGATTCTTCTCTCAATTACCTTCCCCTACAGCTTTATGGTATGACTTAATAATTTGATGCCTCGATAGTTGTGACATTGTTGAATGTCTCCTTTGGCCTTGTATAAGGGGATTAACTTACTCAATTTCCATTCATCCGGCATCTTGGCTGACTCGAGGATCACATTAAAGAGCTGGGCTAACCACTCAATACTGACAACTCCTAATCACTTCCATACCTCTATAGGGATCTCATCTGGTCCTACGGCTCGTCGACTCCCCATCCCCTTCAAAACCTTTGTAATTTCTCTCCTTGTGATCCTCCCCCATGAGTACCCATTTAGAAATTGAAGTTTCTAGTTAGATGACTGCATCAAATTAAATAAAATTGATAAGAGTTACATATTACTTTTGTCATTGTGGAAACTATGAGTTTTAGAAAAAGGACTACTGTATCTAAGAATTTTGTTGTAAAAATTCACCAGAAGTGAAATTTTTAATGGTGATAATTTACAAATTTGAAAGTATGAAAAACTAATATGTATTAGAAGAGTAAAAGGCTCTTGTATCATTATATGAAATCATGATAGCCTTTAAAAAACACAATATACCTCAACATAGGAAAACTATACCTATAAGGCATGTGACTTTTGTAAAAAGAAAAACTCCTTGGCTTGTATAACTTATATGATGATATTATGCTAAAGTTCAACAGGTATGTCAATGTCAAAGATATATGGTCTATTATAGTAACATGTTATAGTAGCACCCTAATTTAGCGTTAAATGCTCCTATATCATACTTTTATTTATAATTTATATTTTATATATATAGCTTAAATTTTCTTAGCATTAAATTCTCCTATATCATGTTTTTATTTATAATTCTCCTATATCATATTATATATAATATAATATAAATTATAAATAAAAATATGATATAGGAGCATTTAATATAAATTATAAATAAAAATATGATATAGGAGCATTTAACGCTAAGACATGTTAAGCTAATGTCAAACATAGTGAACTGAGGATGTTAGTCATATCTTATCTTATACGTAACTAACGTCAACTGTTACACGTTTTTAGGCTCTAAGTTAAGAGCATATGAAAATGCAATTAACCCTAAATAAGAATATCAAGATGGTATAGAATGTTATAAAGCACCTATTATTACACAATAAACATTTTGAGGCTTCCAAGCCATATAATAAGGTATATATTGCTATGTTATGCTCATAAAGAGTTGAAAACTAAGAAAAGGAAACACTATGGTAATAAGTGAAAAGTGAAAAGAAGTCCTTCCATAATTCTTAGGATCCCAAGAAGGACTAAGGTCAATTAAAATCGAAAAAAAGACCTTTCACAAAAATAACAAATGTTGGTTAGGTCTTGTTTTAGTTAGCGTTTAATTTGATAACAATGTGAAAAGACACATTTTTCTTGGAATTATAATAGTTATGGTAATTTAGGAGATGATGAATTAGTTTCAGGTTAATGGTAATTATAACCTAATAGGAGCTTTCTTACCTGATACAAGTGGGGGCAATATGAATGCAAAGAGATATGCTTCTCCAAATTTTCAATATACCTATATTATGAAAAGTAGTCATACTTTTATTTTAAGTTGGAAGGAAAAATCTTTATGATAGTTCCAGAAGAAAATAATATACTGAGGAATATGAAAAAGGTTTTATCTGGTCTTACTAAAGATGATTGAGTTATAGTAATAGAAGAAGACTGAATTTTAATAAGTTTGATTTAAATATAAGAATTAAGTAATCTTCTAAAAGGACATAAAGGCATCAAGAACAAATAAGTTTTTTAAATGTTAAGTAAAAGGTTGATGGCATATTTAGAAGATGCAAAGCACGTCTAGTGGCAAAGGGATACTCACAATGGAAGAGAATGATTATGAGAAGAAATTCTTACTTGTTATAAGATTTACATCATTTTGATTGATTATAGTCTTAGTAGTTGGAATGGATTTTGATTTACATCATATGGAAGTAAAGAACATGTTCTTAAACAAAGAATAAGATGAAGGAATATATATAATACAACCACTAGGTATATGCTCATACCGTTAAAACTTAGTTTATGGTATAAAGCAGTCTCAAAGTAAGAGGTATATTACATTAGCACTATAATCATATCACATGATTTTGGTATGATTAGAAAATGCTACGTAGTTTATATTAAAAGATCCAAAAATAATTGTGTAGTTTTATCATTTTATGTGGAGGATATTTTTTATAGTAAGTGATAATATGTAGTGTGTTAAGCAACAAAGAAATTGGCTATCAACCATGATCAAAATGAAATTTATGGCTAAGTCTACATACGTCTTTGTGGTTGAGATTACTCAATATTGTTCAAAAAACTCTTTGTTACCAATATAAGTTACATATACATTAAGCAAATACTTGAACAATTATGCACATACAATAGTAAATTGTTTTTGTGATGCCAATTGCGTAAGTTAAGCACCTAAGCACTATGTAGTACCCACGGATGCCATAAGAAAAATTAGAGGTAAAGAGGGTTCCTTATTTTAAAGAAATCAGCAGCTCATGCACATTATATTATGTTGGATCCCGAAACTATCTTGAAAGTTAGGACTACTAAATAAGAAATTTTTTGGAGATTGTTCATGTATAAAGAAAAGGAGAATTTATGAAATTGAAAAGAAATGGAAAGAGATTGTTTTTAATCAAGTGAATTGGATAGTATTCTGAACAGGGTTCAGTATTTTGGGAACTTCTCGATCTATAGAGATCCAATTGAATTGATTCTTGAGGCAAAATAAAATAGAGATATGAGGCTACAAGTCATATGAAGGAATCGAATTTCAATTTAGCCCCTAAGACTTCCAATTTCTGAATTGAAATCGGGTTTAGTGTTCAGTCTTGGACTGATAAGTGCAGTCAGTATTTTGGCCATAACGTTTGCTCTAGTTATCCAAATGAG
>JANVCL010000004.1:8881956-8892072 GCA_026546855.1 Erythroxylum incrassatum
TTGGCCTGGATTACCAGGAGGGGGAGCTTGCTCCAGCAGTGTCCTATCTATTGTACCGATTATTACAATCAATACAAATCAATCTCTATAGAGGTTCCTAACAGACCTTGTCCTTGACAAGTGTTGCCAGTTTTTCATCACCAAAAATAGGTTCTGAAAGGAAGGGAACCAACGTACATAAGGGAAAAGAGATTAACTTTTCCTGAGAATTGTCCCTGGACTCGATCCTAAGTACAGGCACATAACAACTTGCTTTCACTAGGAACTCCATTTTGACTATTGTAACTACGTCACAAATTGGATTTCCTAGCTATAAAGAAAAACCTCCATTGATGTGAGGTTAAGAACCGCAATGTTATAGAAAATGTAGCATACAGCAACGTGAAGGCAATTTTTCTTGAGACCAGTTGAACGTTGATATTAACGCTAGAATATTAACAAAACTACCAAAACTAGTTTAGACTTAAAAAAAATTCTCTCTCTCGGAACGGCAATGTACATAGTTCAAACTTCTAAGGGTTCCACGAGCAAATGAACAATAACAATAAGAACAATTGTAAATAATCAGAGCACCTCACCAGTATATTTTCCATTCCTCTCATAGTCATTCAGAAAATGAGATACAACTGTTGTAGGAATAACATATCCAATGTTCTCAGCCTCTTCAGATCTGTAAACCTAAAAAGACTGTCGCGTGAAACAAAGTGGAAAATGACAGACAATTGTCTACGAGCGCGGCAAGCATGTGGAAAATAGCACAAAAGAATCCTATCTTCATACCTATAAGCAAGTAAAAAAGAGTAAATATCTGGATCGGGCCATACAGAAAAAATATTTCAGACCAAGAAAATGATTTAACACCTGAAACGCCACCCCAATGCACTCTCCCTGATCATTGAATGCAGGACCACCACTGTTACCTAAAATCTAGCAAGTATAAGCACTGGCTATCACAATGATATGAAATAAAGCCTTAATAAAAATAGGGGAAAAAAACAAATAGACAGAAAGATAGGGAGCACTATATAAGTGATCCACTCCAAAAAAATAACAAATGTAATTGGGAAAATTGCAATGAAAGCAAAAGTTAGCAGAAAAGTTACCGGGATTTATTGCGGCATCAATTTGAATACCCAATAGATCAGATGATCCGTGAGCATACGAAGTAACCTGAAAATTTAAGGTTGCAACTTTGTACTGTAAATTGATCTACAAAAAGGTTTCTCGAGAACAATTGAAGACATCAAACTGAAACTAATTCACTGCTTATCAGAATTTGTTCTACTAATCACAAAGTTATACCTCTATCCGTGATACAACTCCCTTTGTCACTGAAATGGTGTCTCCTCCAAGAGGATATCCTACAACAGTTACTGCATCCTGACCATATAAAAAGTTACACAAAAAGCATATAAAAACCATAAAAACAGGACAAAGTATCAATGTTGATTTTTAGAACAACCAAAAGACATACCTCCACAGAAATGCACTATAAATACATCACATATCTAACTCCAACAGACATCCACATAAATAAAGAAACAGGTTGCAGTGTCACTTTTTCCTCAAGAGAAAAATATTGGTTTAGATCTATTGTGCTTAGGGAATTCTTCATAATTTTTAGACACATATTTCATATGATGATTCGGAGTTGATGAGCACATAACTTTTAAATGCCATAACAAATATCATTTTCCTTTCACAAGTTAGAAATTCCAAGTGAAACATAATAGGTGCAGCTGAGAATGCAAAAGAAGAGGATTGAAAGACAAGAAAATACAACACAATGACAACATAATAAGTACAAGCTACAATTACAACCTGCAGGCGTGGTAAGCGTCCAAGCTTAAGTGGTTCTGCTTCTTCCCAAAACTCCTTATGCTCCACTGAAAGCAAAGCTATATCACAATCCACGCCTCTAGCTAGTACCTGTCAATTAAATCACTAAGACAAGTCAACTGCAAGATGCAATGCCAATTCCCCATAAGCATAAACAATCTCCAACCTAGCAATTTAGGCATGCAACTATTACATGCTTCAGTAAACAAGGATCAAAATGATTTTTCCTCCAGCTTCCAGCCACATTGAGACATAAGTGGAAGACAAAACTAAAAAAACAACATTTAAGCTTAATATTCACAAAGTAACTACAGGGCATATATATTGTAACGATTAAGGATCTAGCGACATAAAATTACCTTAGCAACATATTTTTTATCATCTCCCCTTCTTTTTACTTTGACCTGGATTTAAATGTAAAATGAAAAAAAGAAGAAGTAAATTTCGTGTCTTTAACAACACTTATAAAAGAGGCCAGGCAGGGCTTCAACATAACGTAAACTGTTGACTAAATTAGGAAGCATTATATATTGCCACTTTCATATACATGCTCCCCAATTCATCAAATCAAAAGTATGATGAGCTAATTCTGACAAAATAAACCCCAATTACCATGTTACCTTACTTGGAAATACAGATGCTCATACATGAGAGAAATTTGAAAAGTTTGGAGACTATTATTATATGTGAGTCTATCATATCAATAGTACTGTGTCCTTAATTTTGAGAAAAGATAACCTGTGTATCATGTTCAACACAATGAGCATTTGTTAAGAGCTTTCCATCTCCAATCATAAAAGCACTGAGCAAAAAAAACACAATACAAGAATGAGTAAAAGTAAAAAGTCAACTAGAACACTGACCAAAATGTGCAGAGTCGAACAGAAAGTGAATACCATCGCCCACATTCCCACAAAAAATACAAAATCAGCAACCAGAAAATCCACAAATTTACTAAAGAACCGCACTGCTCACCTCCCAGTGCTTGTGTATTGCCTTTGTTTTTGCCAAGGAAGCGAATAATCTGGTGCAGTATGAGTGCAATAAACCTATACAAATTGAAAGAAGGAAAAAAAAGCATATATTTCCACAAAAAAACAAATACGAGAATACTGAACTAAAGCTAACAATTCATTGTCAAATATAACATTCATCAGTACAATTTCTACCTTGACAACTGCATTTAGAAAACCCGCCTCTTGAAGATTCCCTGCTTCGACCTGAAAAGAAAAAGAAGGAAACAAACGATATAAACTGCCAAATCAAAATAAGCAAGCCACGCGAAAGCAGAATTACCAAACTCTCCTTCGAATCAAACTGAAGCTCCTCCTTCTTCTCTTTTCTTTGTATCCCAAACGCCGTCCCTTGCGACTTTCCATCGCCATATAGATATGAATTATCATCTTTTGTTTTTCTCTGATACTTCTTCTGCGGAGCCCCTCCTTTGGCGGCTTTGGGAGCGAGTGAGACTAAGGACCGGTGCGTCGGAATGTGACGGGTCAACTTGACGGCTGAGGTGAGGCCGGAGAAGCAGCAACTGGCTATTGCGATGGCCATGCTACGGCCGCTTACAGTGGTTTACCAAAAACCGAGAGCTTGAATGTAAGCTTCAGTAACTGCTTATCCTAAACCAAAAATTGGATGAGGTCAGGGATTAGTTTTGGCGCCTCAGTGATTTTGACCAATAGGAATCGTCGGATTGTTCTCAGAAATAATGACCTTAGTAGTCCGTTCAAAAGTTAGTCATTTAACTTCACGGAACCAAACGTCCTCGTTTTAGACATTAGCATCTCCACATGGGATGTACATGATCGAGCCCACTTTTTGTTCACGAGTATATTTTACAATAGCTAATTATATTAGTTGGTAATTCTATTAGTTGATTTGATCACTAAATTGTATTAACTATTTATCTTTTAATATTTGATAAAATAAGCTGTTTAGTATTAATTGTTTATGTGTAAAATAATTTATAAAGATATAACTTTAAAAAAATTATAAGAATATAAATATCATATATTTTAATATTTCGTTTGAATATTCTTATAGAAATTTAGATTTTAGATATTTCATTCTATAAAAATTAAGTTTATAATTCTAATAATCTAAAATATTATATCTATATCATATGTATATATTACTAAACTTTAAAAAAATTGTGCCACTTTCAAAAGTTCAATATTTCATTTATTAAAGTTGAAGCAAAGGACATAAGTGAGTCATGCACCACCATGCATGACTCTGATCACAGTGGTGACTCATACGTGAGTGAGATAGGTTAGAGAAGTGAGAAAGACATCGCATAGAGAGTAGAGACTAGAGAGTGAAGGACATTGGAAAGGTTAATCGGCTATTGCGTGCGCTGCTTGTAAGCGGCTTCTATAAAATTAGTTAGTTAAGTTGAATCAGTTAACCCAATCGATTAATAATTAAACAAGAGTAATAGTTGATTGAATAGAAGTATAGCTAATTGACAAAGTCAATCAGTTATTTTTTAGCTAATCAGCCAACATCTAAATACGCCCCTTAATTAAGGATGACAGCAGGTTGAATTGAATTAGATATCTAATTTAGATTGAGTCAAGTTGAAATTTGAATTAAAATTCAATTGAACATGAGCCACGTAAGTTTGAGATAAGTATGCTTGAACTGCATTAAAGCAATGATATTTTAGTATAATTAATGCCTACTTATTCTTATCTTAATTTTATTTGTCTGTTTTTATTTTCAAATGCAATAAAAAACCTATTTCTTAGTTTTTTATTTTTAGTTTTGATTTCTTCTAATTTTTCATAAAAAGTTATTTTTGCTTTCTATTGTATTTTTAAAAATATAATTTACTAACAAATAAATATATATTATTTAATTATTTAATCTATTAATTATGAACAAGTATTATAAATAATTTAATTTTACTTAATCTGGTAATTAAATTAAATAAATTAAATTCAATAAGTATTAATACATGTAATTAAATTTAAAATATCTTCAAAATATATAAATTTCAATCAAATTTGATTTAATAATTAAAATATATTTAAAATAAAATTTTAATTTTTCAATTATTTATTTTGATAAAATAAAATAAATTTTTTTAATAATTTGTTAATAAATATTATATAAGATATTAAAATAAATTTATTAAATTAAAAATAATTGATCTTTAAGTTTTATCTAACATGTGATTATTGTCAATAATAAGAATATAACTATATTGATATAAACAATAAAACAAGTTTTTGTTTTTATTTAAAAAGACGGTAACTAAAAACTAACAATCACAACATAAATAGAAGTAGACCAAATGACTCCTAAAGTAATACTATTTTATTATTATATTTTTATATCTATAGTAACAAGATAATATTATTCTAAGAATGACGTCGTTTCTGAATAAAGTTTTGAATTAAATTTCAATTCAACTTTTAGAACCTAAAACTTATCAACTTAAGAATAGTATGCTAACTTCGAACCAGGATTGTAAACTCTACTCATTCTATGTCTTTGGTGGCACTAAAATTGGCGGATGTTTAAGCCAATTTAATTGGAATATAAAATAACAAAATAATATTATTTTGACTTGAATTATTCTGATAATTTAAAGATCTTCTCAAATTTGATCATAAATTTAGTTTAGAACTTAATCTCTAACTTGGTTGTACTTAATCACACAAAAAAGCATGATAAGGTTAAATATCAAATAAATCTTTCATATTTTGTAATTAGCTTTTCATATTTTAAATAATAAATAAAATTTAGATATTCTTAAGTTTTCAATCAAATTAGTTCTTCAACCTTATTTGGCAAATCACATAAAACAGCTCCTGTAATATACTTGATTATTTATCTTAGTTCCTGTGTTTTTAATTCGTTCACCTTAGCCCCTGTATTTTTTATTCTCATTCAAGATACCCCAATTGGATATTTTCGGACAAATTTGCCCTTAGATTATTGAAATACATTTTTTTAATCTCTTGATTCCAAGGGCAAATTTGTCATAAAATACCCAATTAGGGTATCTTGAATGAGGATAAAAAAAACACAGGGGTTAAGGTGACTGAATTAAAAACACAAGGGTTAAGATGAATAATCAAGTATATCAGAGGGACTTTTTTTATGTGTTTTGCCATTATTAGCCCAACCAAATAGAAGCTTAATTTCTATTTTTTATTTTAATTTCTTCGTAAAAATCATAAATTAAAATTTAATATTTGTTTATAATTTGATTTTGCTATTAATGAAAATATACTATTTAATTATGTATTAATAATTATGATTAATATAATTTAATTAAAAAATTTAAAGTAGTTCTCAATTGGATAAATATATATAATAATTTATAAATTATATATTTTAAATAAATTATTTTAAGTGCAAAAAGACAAATTTCGAGTAAAATAAAAGATATTATTACACATTACAACAACCTTGATAACTACCGTAACGACAAGTACGTAACCACGAAACCCACACCCCAAAATGATCGATAAAAAGGAAGTGAGAAATCATATACTAGTACTAATTATACTACTGATCAAGTGCGTTCGGGCCAGTACAGTAACTGACCAAAGGATTCCACACCCACTGAACCAAGTACTTCCGTCTGATCCCATTCATGTTATACGTGGCACCATCATGATCCTCTATCATCTGCCCGGTGTACGACCCACCTCCTCCTGTGCCGTAGATTCCCTCACACAGATCAGCTATCTCCACCGGGAAACTCGGGTCGGGTCCGGCATACCAAGCATTCACCAACGGGTTCGTTGCCAGCTCAGCAACCTCGTGACCGATCACGCTTATCATGCCATCAACCCCAACGTCGCCGTTCGGTGACTTTAGCGGCTTTAACCCAGGCATGTACGGTGGTACGGCGAACGGATAAGCACACACCCCTGGACACTGCTTTGCACTGTTACCCACCCAAGCGTACGGTAATGTGTACCCTACGATGGACGGGAACGTGAAATAGTGAAACCCACAGACCTGCCCACAGAAATCCTGAACGTACACGTCAGCGGCTGTGAGCAAGAGATACAACCCGCTCTTGGGATTTGTCGGCAACGGCTTAGATGAAGCTGTCACAGCGCTCTTTATTACAGACTGTATCGACAGCCTCGTCAACGCTTTACCGTGAGAGTAAAAACGGTCATTCTTCTCCATGCCTAACCGAACCGTCCGCGAAATGTTGGCGCCGGTTTGATCAGTGTAGAGCTGTACGGTCTTCCACCAGCCGAAGACCGAGGGTTGTTTCGAATTAACGGCTGAGATTGAGTTGATGAACTCGCGTATGATCTTCTTCTGAGACCTCTCCCACGCGCCGTACCATATCGGGTGGATAGTGATGTTCTCCGTGAGAACTGGACCCATGTGGTAACGTAAGCGAACGAACTCGGATGATCCTTCATACTTCTTGGAAGCGCCGTAGAGGAGATTGGATGAGTTGGGTTCAGAATGGTGCCATGGTCGCCAGCAGGAGGCCGGAGCGACGTCGGTGAAGAGAATAACAAGTATGGTGGTGACGCTGAACAGCGTCGGAACCGGAGACACCGGGCTCATCGTTGTTGGTTTAGCGTTATAGAGAAGTGATGTTTACGAGCGTGGCTTGAGTGGCTGCTGTGTCTATATACGTAGGGAAGGGTGCAATTTGAAATTTTGAAAGAATTTGGGGGGCTAATCATTAATTTGGAGGTGACGGAGGACAGATAGTTTAAATAAAACCTGGGTCAGCGTGGGGCCAACCGAGTCAGGATGAGGAATCATGGTCGCCCCCTCTAATTTGAGCTTTATCTTGTGACCTTTTTTATACAGTGCGAAACGAAAGGGGTATTTTGGAGATTAACAATTAAAATTCCTTTTCTTTTCTTTTTTTCTTACATAGCTAAAAACTAAAAAAAACTTAAATATAAGAAAGTCTATTATTAGAAGTTCATCAAAAATAAATTTAGTGTCCGTTTGGATTGACCTTTTGGAAGCTAATAAGCATTTTTCTCTATCCCAAAAGTCCTTTAAAAAATAAGTATTTAGTTATAAAATAAAAAAAATACTTTTTTTAATAAATCTAACTTTTTTAACAACTAAAATACAGCTTTTTAAGAAACTCAAATTTGGAGGTTCTAAAAAACAGTTTTTAGGTAAAATTTTCATATAAATTAATGTGCTTATTTTTAATCTCTTTTATCTTTATATTTTACACATAACTTTTACAATATCCACAAACTCATCTTTCCATTTGTTACGTATTTAACTATTTACTAAACTTAAATATTTATTTCAAGATTTATATAATATTATTTAGATTTTTATATGTTTTAATATTTATTTTCGATATTAGTTTTCTTATGTTATAATCTATATAAAAGATTTGATTAGATATATTTTCATTTATGTTTCATATAGTTTAAAATTATATAATAACTAATATATTGTACTTTATATATTGTTTAACATATTTTAAATAATTTTTATATACATAAATAATTTTATTACAAAATAAAATATAATTAAAATTAAAAATATTTTTAATTTTTTGTTGCAAAACAGTTTATTATATGAAATTTTTTTAAAAAAATTTTTGAATGACAATCAAATAGTCAACTGGCTTCTTAGAAAAGATAAAAAAAAGCTACTAATAAAAACTATATTAGTATAAACTTAACCGAACATAGACATAACGTGTTGATTTTGATTTACTAAACTATCCATATCTTGTCCTTATGCGCGTGCTCTTGGGACCTTGGTCTTGTCTGCTTCATTTGGACAGGGCCCTTAATTAAAGGCATTTTGAGATTTTCCTTTTTTGTTTTCCCTAACTGTTCTCTTAAATCATTTTTAAAAAAATTATTTTTTATTACGTATATTCATATATTCCTTTTCAATTTTAACCAGATATAATAATTATTTCACTTTTTATTTATTTAAAAATAACTCATTACGGAACACCTTGATATATTTTTTTAAGAATTTTTTTAATAAATTAAAATTAAAGTTTAAGACTTTTAATGATTAACACTTGAATTATTTTTATTTTTAATATTTTAAAAAACATTTTACTAAAATATCTTCCAAAATGTCATCGTACGGGAAAGGAGTCTTAATCACGCAGCAAATTGCGCGGCTCATTCTTACATACTAGAATGATGTGGCCCCAAAAATTTAAAGCAAAGTGAGTATGTTTGCTTTTTGTCTGATGGGGCCCGTTATTCAGACAAAAAGTAAGGATGTTTGGACGGTGCCCATAGTTGAATGTGTACACCTGCATTACATTATAACACTACCCTACAACTACACCACACCAAGTGACCAACATGTTATAAATGCTCGCTCAATAATGTTTTTGAAAGTACGAATAATTGTAACTTAAATAAATTATTTTTATTAATCAAATAGTGAATAAAACGTAAATAGTGATTCACTTGAATTATATAATGATAAGAATTTTAGGAGAGCCACACCTCAAAAGCTATCTTATGAGGGTAGAGAGTCCAAAGTTTTTATAAATTTCATATCAATTTTGTATTTAACCAATATGAGATTCCAGTCCTATACCTTGCAATTAGATCAAACCGTAACATTCGTCCCCTCATAAAGATCAATGTCTTCATTGGTTACGGCCATGTTGGTCATAGCTAACACTTTCAGGTCACCACTCTGAGATCCTTGTTGGTCATGGCCATGTTGGTTACCGCTGGCATTCCCAGGCCATCACTCCATGGGCCACCACTCCAAAACCGGCTCTGATACCAATTGATAAGGACTTTAGGAGAGCCACACCCCAAAAGCTAGCTTATGAGGGTAGAGAACCGAAAGTCCTTATAAATTTCATATCAATTTTATATTTAACCAATATGAGATTCCAGTCTCATACCTTGCAATTAGATCAAACCGTAACACATAACCGATAAAATTGCTCGTTTGTGATTATAAAGTTATAAATTAAAGTTATAGAAATGACCTTTTTCGTAAATATATAAATAAAAAGTTTCGTACATTATGATCCGCTCCAGATTTTCTTAATGCAAGAAAATTTTAGCTTATTAATTAAATGCAAGAAAATATATAAACGCGCTGACTATAGAGGTGTTTGGCAAACAATTTTTCAGCAGTTTTTTAGCTTATTAATTAAAAGTTGACTTTTTGATCATCTTTAAAAGATATTAATATGTTTAATGAATGACTTATTAGTTAGCTTATTTAACCCTGGTTCAGCCGGATTTTGCTGGACTGGAATATCGTTGTTCTGATCCATGATCTCGTGGAGCTTCGACTAAGTGATAC
>JANVCL010000004.1:8900439-8913307 GCA_026546855.1 Erythroxylum incrassatum
CATGTGCAATTTCACTATTCATGAATCAGGTGTGCATGAATATTTCAAAATAAATCCTAAACCCTCTTAACCCTTTGCCAAATTACCATTCTACCCTTCCCATCGGGAGTGGGATGTTACAATATATATACTAAGTCCCAATGCGAGGATGTATAAGTGCATGTCAGTTGTAGGATAAGCTTGTGGAACAGGCAGTCATATAATATTAGTGAGGGTTTGTGTCCTATCAGGCCAAAGATATTTAGCTTTTACATACTACCATATGAAGTTATTAAAGGGGTAGATAAAAAAGAGATGGTCCTTGGTTTCGAAAGAAACCCGACACATGGAACAAATGGGATCAATGTGGAGAAAGCCCAGGCGATCTACAGTCAATAATTTATTTAGAATTGTAAGCCAAAGAATAAAGGACAGGCAAGGAGTTAGGACTTTATTCCAAAAGATGCTATGCCATTCAAGAATAGGTTGTCTTCTACGTAGGAGGTTTAGGGTATTTGAGGTGCTTAAAGTATGGATAGGGTGTCCTTTCTAGCAGAAGATGTTAGGAGGAGTTAGGTCTAGGAGGTAAGAGGGCGTTAGGTGGCTCAATCGATGTGGGAGTTGCCAAGAGTTGTTATGTATGACGGTGCTAGTAAGGGAGTACCGTGTTGTAGGTAGAGTAGAGAGGAGGGATCCATGCCTTGACCAGTTATCATACCATAGAGAGATGAGGCGACCATTCCCAACACTACATGTGACATCAACATAGAATGTATCTCTCAATCTAAGAAGACAATTAAGAAAATGTGAGTGGGAAGTGCTCAGTTCCATTTGTCATATGCACCTTCCTTGGAGACAGTATGAGTGAAGCCATTTAATCTAGAGAGAATGATTTTCAAGTAGTATCCACCATAACCTTTTGAGGATTAGCGCCTGGTTAGTTATCTGGATGGATGAAATATTTAAGCTACCTGCTTCTTTAGGAAGGCATAGATAAGCCCATTTGACCTTAATTTTACCTTTGGATCCATCAGGAAGACTTTATAGGAAGTTTTTAAGCAATCTCTCTATATTTTTAATGATGCTTTAGAAGAGAAAGATATGAGAGTTCTAATAAATGTGTAAATAGTTAAGAGCAGATTTGATGAGCTATAGCTTACCGGCATAAGAAAGAGATTTGTTAACCCAAGAGCTAATTCTTTTATGAATTCTTTCGATGAGGGGTATGCATTCTTTATGATTTAGACGTTTAGTAGTCACTGGGAGGCCCAAGTATTTGAGTGGAGGGGGGATTGCATGTTGGTGAAGTGAGCAATGTGTTGAAGTAAAGGGGAGGCCTTCTTGGAGAGGAGAAAATGACATTTATTGAGGTTTATATGTAATCCCAAAATGCTGGTAAACTTGGTTAGGGCCTTTACAAAGGTGCCAATGGAGTCCATCTGAGCTTTGCAAAGCAAGAGAAGATCGTCTGCAAAACCAAGATTAGTTAAACCAATTTTTTTACATTTAGAGTGATACCCAAAATTAAGATTGAGGTGCACTTCTTGATGAATGACAGAATTGAGGGTTTCCATGCTTAGGATGAAAAGATAAGGGGATAAGGGGTCTCTTTTCCGCAGACCTCTCGCAACCTTGAAGAATTTAGTGGGTTGTCCATTAAAGAGCACAGATAAGGATGTAGAGAAGATGCATTCTTTCAACCATTTGATGAGGAGAGCTAGAAACCGAAAGCTTGAAGCATTGTCCAGATAAATTCCTAATTGATGCTATCAAATCCCTTGTAAAAATATATTTTAATGGTACAGTTAGGAGGTTCATTCTGGAATAGCCATGTAGTAACTCTTGTACAATGAGGACATTATCATCAATGTGACGATCACACATGAAAGCACCTTGATTATCTCTGATTAGAGGGGTAATGGAATTTTTAAACAGTTTGCAAGGATTTTTGAAATGATTTTGTAGAGGAAGTTGGTACATGCTATAGGTCTAAAGTTACTAAATGTTGTCGGGTTAGGGGACCTAGGGATCAAGCAAAGATATGTTCAATTTGTTTCTTTGAGAAGAACTCCCTGGGTAAAGAATTCCTAGACTGCTTGTTTAACGAAAGGCTAGTAGTGTTCCCAAATTATTAAGAAAATAAACATTAAAGCTGTCGGGTCCTGGTGCTTTCTTACCATCTATTTCAAAAACCACTCTCTGAATTTCCTGATCATCAACAGGTTTGGTTAAGGCAGCCATATCCTGAGTTGACACTTGCTTTAAAGAGAGCATGTTTAGTTCGGCCAAAGAAGCATCCGAAGGACTAGGTGTACTAAGGAGAGATCTAAAGTATCAAGAAGCTTCATCTTGGATATCATGAATGTTCTGGTGTGAAGCACCAGAGGTTGATATGATGAAATGGATTTTTTGTGGTTACGTCATACTAGGATCAAATTAAAGAAAAACTTGGAGCATTGATCCCTATAATTGAGCTAGCTGATTAGAGCCCGTTGTTGAAGCAGAGAGTTGTGGTTTTTGACAGCCTACAGGTAATTAGAGAGGGCAGGCTTCTCGGTGTTCAAGAGCAACTGATTCGTGGGTGTTACTGAAAGTTTGGTTTGAACATCTGCAAGAGAAGATTTAGTGGACTGTATAGCTGATAGTGTAGAGAGCCTTGGACAAATTTCAAAAGTTTGAGTTCTCAATTAATGGACTTCAGTTTTTGAGAACACCAACATTGCTTGGTTACTAAATAACAAAGATTTGCTCCATGTTGGCATGCTTTAGGAAAACCATGGTCTTGGGTAAGATAGTTATTAAATCAGAAGGGAAAATGTGAGGTAAGTTGCTGGAATAGGTTGGTGACTAGGATTGGGGAATGATTAGAAAATAAGGGGTCTTTGAAATGTGCAATGCTATTAGGGAAGTTAATCAGCCAGCTATCATTGACAAGGGCATGGTTGAGCTTCTCTCTGATATGCCAAGTAGCGGATTGTTTATTGGACCAGGTAAAGGAGTAACTAGAAAACTTGAGATTAGTCACTCCAATATTATAGACACAGTCTCTGAGCTCATTGGAGTAGTTTTTTAAGTTGCAGTGGCCTTGCACCTCGGTGGGGTAAAGAATGGAATTAAAATCACTGCAGAGGAGCCATGGGTTGGTGTTGCTACTAATAAATGAACAGAGATCTAGCTAGAGATTTCTACCCTGAAAGCCAAAATTACTAGCATAAATGAAAAAGGTGGAAAGCTCAACCTTTCCTATAAGAATAACACGTTCAAGAGTATAGATTGGTCATTAAAAATTAGTAGATAGACCTTGAGCTCATGTTTATTATAGCAAATGATGATTTGGACAAGAGCCTAGTGGGGATGGTTCGAAAGTAAGCCCCATTGAGGGCCCAAAATATGAAGCTTACACAAATTAGCCTCCTTTATTTTGGTTTTAAATAAGGCGATAAGTAGTGGTTTTTCTTGAAGAACAAAGTCACATAAAGCTAAAAGTTTAGAAGGGAAATTGATCCCTCTCACATTCTAAGTGAGGATAGAAATGGTTAGGAGGATTGAACTATGAGGCATTTTTTGCCCCTTTTTGATCTTCTCACTTTAGTAGTTTGAAAGGACTCACATGGGACTGCATAATGGGGAATGAAGGTATCAGTTGGTGGAGTTTTAGGGGAACTTTTTGGGGTCTCAAGGATAGGATCAAGATTTCTAGGGCTAGGCTCAAGGGGGTAGTCAGTTCAGTTTTAATATCTATTTCTAGGCTATCACTGCACCATATCAAGGAAGTCTCTTACTAAATCAACAATTAACTCTATAGAAGATGCTAAAGTGTTCACTTGGGAGGGATCATTGTCATGGTTTGATGGTTGGACAACATGAGGACTATACATAACCAAGGTAAGGTTTCTGTTGAGGCTCCATTATCATGAAATTCGTTGTGAGCAATTTCAACAAGATGCAACTCAAGGTCTTCAATTCCCATGAGTTATTGATAGTACCCAGTTTTAAAAAGTTTCTCTGTAGTTTGCCAAACTTTTGCTTATGGTTTGGATGTTGGTTTCTAATGGTAAGATATGGCCATGGTATCTTCTCAGAACTCATTATTAGCCCCCAGTCGAATGATAAGGATCTCATTTGGAAGCTCTTTGGATATCTCAATACTAACACATATTCGGGCATAGCTGATTCTTTTCTTTCTTGAAATGTTATCATCCATGCATAACGGTGTCCTAATGTAACTTGCTATTGAGCTAAGCCCCTGAGTGGTCTAGTATTCGAGAGGTACGTAATGGAAGTTGATCCAAACAGGAACGCTTTGAACTTTGGTGGTTTCAAACTGTAAGCTAGGTGTCCATAGTTGTAAAAAGATGGGCTGATTACCTAGATGCCATGGACCCTCCTCTAGAAGCTTGGGAGCTTCAGTTTTAAAAGAGAAAGTAAATAAAATGAGATTGTCTTCTGAGTGTAGCACAGCTGAAAGACCTCTGTGTTTCTAGAGTTTAGTAGCCCAACATTGAATGAGAGGGAAGACAGGCCTTGATAAAAAAATAAACCGACAAGAGTCGATTCCCAACTTTGAGGTCCATTTTGGAGTATTTCTAGATCAGGACATATCACAAGTTTTCCATCAATTTCCCTCACAGGTTGGAAGGAGAGAGATGAGGTGAGGTTGGGGATGAAACAGACGGGGGATAGGGAGTTGATGGTGAGGGGTAAAGGAGGAAAGTCTGATGGATTGAGAGGATGGCTGGTTGACATCCTACCAGAAAAGTGATGAAGGCAGGGTGTAGCAAAAAAAACCCTGAAAGAGCAGAAGGAAAAAAACGGAAAGGGTGAGAGGCGAGAAAAGAGAATAAGAGAGGAATGGACAGGAATGCCCCTGACAGTAACTAGAAGTAAGTGGGATGATAAGGAAGGGCAGGTAGAGGTCAGTTGGTGTAAAGGAAAAGGGGGGAAATGGAAAGGATGATTAGTGGAGAAAGGTTAGGGATCGAATATGTAGTTGGTGCAAGCGTAGTTCAATAAAATGTTACTAAGATGTAAGAAGAATAAGACCTAGTTGTTCTTTTATTGTACTTTATTAAGTCAAAAACAAAAAGTATAAAATAACAAAACAATATAGAATCAAGATGGATCACCAACATCAGGTAAAATTGTAACATCCCGAGAAAATGGACTTCTGTTTATGTTAGTGTTTAAAAAAAATATACCGATTTGTGAATGATTGACTGATCTAGCATGCCACCTTGGCGGGCACGGTCCCAGATATCACCGTCGATGTCGAGTTCGGGTCTTGCGGAAGTGGGGTGCTACAAAAATGACCAAATTGCCCTTTAATGAATACTAAAAAGACCAAATTACCCTTTAATGCATTTAATTAACCAACTAATAGAATTCAATCCCAAAAATATTCCACAACTGTCTTATCATCAAATTGACATGAAATACTCGACATAGGGTCAATACTTATTGATTGGGTGTTTTAAAAATTTTAAAATGGGTAAAAAATCATTAATATCCATTACTTTCCAAAAAGGGCATTTTAGTCCTAAACTTTCAAAACTCCCAAAATTCATTATATCGGACTTATTTTCAATTCATTTCATTATCATTAAACTCTAATACTTATTCCTGGTAATTTTCAATATTTGAGGGTTGGTCCCCCAAAAATTACTATGCATCCAAAAATACTATTCACTGAACGTAAAAATTTATATTCAGTGAAAGGAAAGGTTCAGGGTTTTGCAATCACCTTTCCTTATACAAATGTCGTCCTCAAAATTTAACTAAACATACATGTTCAAAATAAGTGGTGGTACAATGCATGCATCTGCTGCTCAGGCTCCTATGTAACTTCCTCTATTATGTGATTCCTTTACAGTACCTTAACGAAAGGAATGATCTTATTATGTAGAACTTGTTCTCTACGGACGAGGATTTGTATAGGTTCCTCCTCAAAAGTCAAATTTTCCTTTAGGTTCATTGGTTGTGTTGTGATTACATGTGAAAGGTTCATTGGATAGTTGCGAAGCATAGATACATAGAAGTTGTTGTGAATCCTCGCGAGTTCATCTGGTAGCTTCAATTGATATGCCACTAACCTAATTCTTTCTGTGATCTCATATAGCCCTATATAAAGCGGACTTAGCTTATGGAATTTCCCAAATCTAAGTACAGCTTTAAGGGCAAATCTTAAGAAAAACATTATCTTTAATTTCAAATTCAAGATCCCTACGACGATTATCCACATAGCTTTTCTGCCTATCCTAGACTACCTTTAATCTATCCTGAATAACTTGAACTTTATTTATTGTCACCTATACAAGTTTGGGACCTATCAGTTTCCTTTCACCTACCTCATCCTAATATACTGGTGTTCTAAATTTTCTTTTAAAAAGTGCCTCAAAAGGGACTGTGCTGAAATTGGCTTAATAACTATTATTGTACGCAAACTCTATCAATGGTAGATGCGAGTCCCAATTCCCTCTAAACTTCATAACATATGACCTGCATATCCTCAAGTGTCTAGATAGTCCTCTCTGATTGTCCATTTGTCTGGGGGTGAAAAGTAGAGCTAAACTTGAAGCGTGTACCTAATGTTTTCTGTAACTGGGCCAAAATCCTGATTTAAACCTAGGATTATCGTTTGAGACAATAGAGATCGGCATACCATGGAGTCTCAATATCTCATCCACATACAGGTGGGCTAACTTATTTAAGGGATAATCATTCTTGATTAGAAGGAAATGTGCGGACTTTGTTAACCTGTGCAATATCACTCATATAGCATCATCCCCCTTTTGACTCCATGGAAGTCCTACTACAAAGTCCATAATAACCTTCTCTCATTTCCATTTTGGGATAAAGAGGGATTGCATTAATCCCACATTCTTTTGATGTTCTACTTTTACCTGCTGGTAGGTTAGATAGTTAGAAATGAACTATTGTATTTCCTTCTTCATCCCTCTCCACCAATAATGCTCTTTGAGAGTGTGGTACATTTTCATGCTACCCGAATACGTAGTGTAAACTAAGGAGTGGGCTTCCTATAAGGTCTCTTTATTTAAGTCTCCTACATCCAAAACACATAATCGTTGACCCCTCATCATTGTACCATCTTTGTTGATGGTAAGATCCATTCTCTGACCAATCTCATCTTCTTTCTTCAATTTCATCAATTGTGGATCTTGTTTCTGCCTCTCTCTAATTTGATCCACCAAGATGGGATAAATGTAAAAGTTAGCAATTAATTCCCCTGAGTATGTCATATCTAACCTCGCCCCTAGAGACCTCATTTCCACTAGAAGTGGAAGATATATCGTCTTTTATTATGCTATCGAATTGGTAGGTTTCCTACTTAAGGCATTAGCCACTATATTGGCTTTTCTGGGGTGATACGCTATCGTACAATTATAATCTTTTATTAACACCAACCATCGCCTCTACCTTATGTTCAGTTCCTTCTGAGTAAACAAATATTGCAGAATCTTGAGATCCGTGAAAAATCTTGTAAGGAACACCATACAAGTAATGTCTTCATATTCTCAATGCAAAAACTATTGCTGCAAATTCTAGTTCATGGGTGGGGTAGTTCTATTCATGCTTCTTCAATTGCCTAGAAGCATATGCTTTAACCTTATCATTCTGTATGAGTACACACCCTAACAACTATCTCGAGGCATCACTATACATTACAAATCTATCAGTCCCTATCGGTAATGTGAATACAGAAGCTATCGTCATCCTTTGTTTCAATTCCTCAAAACTTCGTTAATAGGCATCTAACCACTCAAACTTGTCTTCTTTTCATGGCAACTTGGTCAGTGGGCTTGCTATTCTAAAAAATCCTTCAACAAAATTCCTATAATAGCCTTTTAATTCAAAAAAACTCCTGATTTCAATCATAATGGTGAGAGGTCCCCCATTAGTAAAAACTTCAATCTTTTGGGGATCCACACTAAGTCCCTTAGCTGAGATGACATGACCTAAGAAATTTACCTTGTCAAGTCAAAACTGGGTTTCTGAAGGTAAATCTATCCCAAACTCTATCACCCTATCTGGGGGTAATCCTGGAAGATTGTTGGACCCCAAATTTTCTTGGAAGTTAGAACTATTAAATGAGAAATTGTTGGTGAGTCTTCATATGTAGAGAAAAGGAGAATTCTTGAATTTGAAATGAAGTAGAAAAGATGGTTTAGATACAAGATGAGTTATATGTGAAATATTGGAAGTTACAAGTTGAAACATGTTCAATAAGTATGCTTCGGTGTTTTAGCCATAACTTTTCCTCTAGTTATCCAAATGGGATGATTTTTTATTTGAAGTAAACTAGGGATATAGAGATAAAAATGTTCTGATGAAATCGATTTTTAATTTAGTCTCTAAGAATCTCAATTTCTAGATGGAAGTTGAGCACAGAATATTGTTTCAGTATGAGAACAATCGGAAATGTTTGGTGTATAACTTTCAGATTTATGAACTGAATTGAACAATTTTGATGCCATTAGAAAATTGAGACAATGAGGAACATTTTTATAGAAGGAAGTGTTATCAAATTCATTTAATTATATGATTAGAAAAAGGTCTTGATTTTTGAAAGGAGTTAAGCATGAATTAAATAATTTTGAGGTTTTGCTAGATTAATTATTTTATTTTGAGTTAATTATTATATTGATGTTGGTAGGATTTTATAATATGGTTTAGTTGAATTAAGCAGTAAGAGTATGTATGTATAATGGCTTTTTGGGAAGATCACTTAAGCATTTAAGTTACAAGGAATATAAGGAAGGGTATAAGGGTCTTTGTACACTAATTAATGACAAAATTGAAGAAGGAAAGAGTTTCGGTTTTGAGAGAAAGGAAGAAGGAAGCTAGGGTTTCTTCATTTCTTGGTTTTTAAGAGGGATTTTGAAGTTGGTTCAAGAAGGAAAAAGGAAGAGGAGGATGAGAGCTTCCATTAAAGCCAACAAACTCTTCATTTGGTGAAGAATCAAGGTAAGAGTATGTTTGATTTATTGGATTTTTAGAAAGATTTTAGTTTATGAAGCTTCAGAAATGTATGGGTTTAAGCTTTCTAAGATCAATTTTAGTGATCATGTATTGTGAGTTTCTCAATTAGAATGTCTATTGATTTGGGGATTTTTTTCAATGTTGAAGAAAATCAAAAGAAGCAAGAGGAGCAAGAGTAGAGGATTTTGAGCAAGGTTTTTAAGCAATAAAACTAAGGTGGGCACATGTTTATAATAGAGTAAATAAGCTACTTTTGTTTTCTTTAAATCAAGGAAATTTAATGATTTAAATTTCATCATAAGTGTTGCATTACTTGTATCTTGAATGAACTGAGAAATTGCTACATGTTTGATATGTGAATTGTGTGATGATTTATGAAAATGATTTCTTTTGAAAAAAAAATCGCATGTTTATGAAATCATGTTTTCGGAAATGGTTTCCAAAATATATCAAGTATATGAAATCAAGTTTTCGAAAAGTGCCATTTTGGGCAACAAGTTTTGAAATACATGTTATGTGGGTTTTGGTAGTCCATCCTAGAATTGTCACGTGCACATTGACCAAGTTAAAGGCTTATCCCGCCTGCCCACCAATGGCACGGAGCTCCTTCATGGACTCCCTCAAGTTTACGACTACACAGGACCATTATGTGGAATTGTGTAATTCATGTTTATGGATCTACCCAAACCATTCTGATGTGCTTATGTGCTTATGATATATGAACAAGTCTGATGCATTGATGTTTTGTGGTTTGTAAATTTGACTATATGATGAGAATTTGAGAAACAAGTGTTTTATGGATTTCAACAAGAATTTTCTATGACAATGAACTTTTTGAATGGTTTTGCTTATTTTCCGTTATAAGTTGTTACCTACGAGCTTTAAGCTCATCCCCTTTCATTCCCATCTCTAGGTGATGAGAAAGAGATCGGGTGAAAGAAATTCAAGGCATTCTTTTAATTATGCATATGTTGTATTTCAAGTTAGATTGGTGTAAAAATAAGCCTTTAGACACATGTTGAGAATTATGGGATTTTGTATCTTTTGTTGTATTTCAGATTTTTGATATTGATGATGTAATGTGGCTTGTATTTCAATGATATAAAGTATGCAATTTTTGAATGTCAGAGTGGAGAGATATGATCATTTGAGTAGGTGATGTTGCATAAGATGTGTATACCGAACAATTAGAGTATATGAAGTGATATCGCACTAGAAAGAGTTGATTTTGGCAAGATTATAAGTAAAAGGGATGTTAGGATGGGTTTAGGATCCTTTGGAGGGTGAAAATTTCATTTCACCCGAAGGTTACACGACCTGCCCGTGTAAAATCACACAGGTTGTGTGTTTCCAGCGCAAGAGCATAATTACACCCGAAAGTCACACGGTCTGCCCATATTGGTTCACATGGACTGTGTTTTGACCCTACAAATGACAAAATCTCATTTCTAGGTCTTCAAGAAATTGTAGATATAGAAGTCCTCTTTTAAACCGTCAAAAAAAGGCAATCAAACACTTGTAGAAAAAGTTATGGCACTTGTGCCAAGGCATGTACAATATGAGTAAGGACATGAATATGTTAGATTCTTTTGGCCATAACTTCTTTATCTGACCCCCAAATTAAGTGATTCTTAAAGCGATAGATTCCTAACACGTTTTCCTATCTCTTCATAAAAATTGGTGCCATTGGTGTTGAATTCAAAAATTTTGATTGAAAGAAAGTGAGGGGTCGGTTGGGAGAGCATAATTGGGCCATGAACATACTTTGGATTTTTAAGCATATCTTGAGTTATAGAGCTCTGAATGAGGTGGTTCTTGCTCTAAACTAAACTAGAGTCTAAGAGCTGCTTTTATTGATGAAGTCAATTGTGATTTTGTGATTCCGTTGTGTGAGCTAGCCCTTTTTGTTTTGAGATGTTATAAGAATGAGGATGAACCGATGATGGCTAATGAGGGTACTTTTAAATAACCCTAACAAGGAATCCCGCTCACAGTTTAGGACTTTGCAAGCGTTCTAATCTCGGAAACAAGTGGGATCCAACACTTATGGTATCAAAGCAAGATCATGAATCAATGTTGTTTAAAGAGATTACAAGGAACCACGCTCAAGAGTTGGGTTCTGGAAACGGGATCCAATAAGATCTTTCGAAAACAAGTTAGGGAACTCTCTAACCACCGGAATATTTCCTAATTGAACCTCATCATTACTTTGTTCAATCATGTAAGCTAGGATCCCTAGTATGCTTTACTGAGCATTCTACTAGCTACAATGGTGGTCACTATACTTGTGGGATAAACTTTTCGTATCCCACGAAATATTGCTTATGGTTTCCCTATTCGACTCAGCCTAACCTCCTTTTTAAAACAATCCACCACCACTCGATGTGTGGATAGCTAATCCATTCCGAGAATAACATCAATAACTAATCTACTATCTACGAACACTCTTTCAATGAAGAGTAAGTTTCCAGCTGGAATGGAAAATACTACCCCATCATCTAATAACTAAGGCTCAACACTTAATTTTGTAGAAAAATGCATAGACATAAAAGAATACGTAGCACTATGATCTACTAAGGCATATGCATCATAATAAGAAACAGTAATCATACTGATGACTACATCTGGTGTGATATCAGCCTGTTGCTGAGTGATTGTAAAATCTCAGGCCTGTGTACGGGGTCTACCTGCCTGTCCTGTAAGGGCTGCTCTTCTAACCCTTGAACCTCTACCATATCTAATAAAATTTGACCCTTTGGTTTGAGAACCCTGGCAGCCCTGTCTATAACCCCTTCTAGCTTATGGAGTTACTGAAGATCCAACCATCGATCTTCTTGACCACCATGGAAGCAATTTGTCATATTCATTTGACACTCACCCAAACGTCTTTTTCCACAAGTAACAAAGTCTACCCTAGAGTGTCATGGGAGTCTCTGAGCTTAGTGGGTGACTCAAAGGATCCCTAGCTGGACGATCCACCTCTACTAAACCTCCTGCCACTCATCCATATTGACTTATTTTTCTTGGCTGATCCCTGGGATGAACTAGTTGGTGCGTTGTGCTTCTGTTCTGATCCTAAACTCTGAGTGATTGCTGTTGCATTTTCTCCACTTTTGTTGTAGCTTTAACTAATTCCCCATAGTGTGTTTGTTAAGCCAAAGATAGGTGAAACCGTAATCTAGGACTCAGACATATAGCAATCCTTTTACACTTATGCTTTTCACTATCAACAATAAGTTGAACACTTCTGACAAGTTCTGAAAATCTCTTCTCATAATTCGTCACTAATGTCGAACCTTGATCTAGACGGAAGAACTTCTTTAACCTAGCATCCTTATAACTTTATGGGTAAAATCTGTCTGTGAACTGTCTTTGAAATTCTGCCCTCAGTACCCCATCTGGATGTCATCTCTCAATTGTAAACGATCTAGAAGGGTGGTTGAATAGATCTTTAAAGCTTTTCGTAGAGTTCTACAATAAATCATGGAATTAATACACACAAAATAATTTAATCAAATTAAATAAAGAGTATAGGGAAGAAAGGTAAACGCTGTTTTTATAGAGGTTCAGTGCTAAGACCTACGTCCTCTATCTAAGCTCCCACTTAGGATTTGGAAAATCACTTTACTGCACATTTTTTAGTTCAGTATGAACTCTTCAATACACCACTTGATTTCTGGATCAAGCTAACCTCACAACCACTTGATTTCTGACTCAAGCTAACCTCACAACCACTTGATTTCCAGCTCAATCTAACCTCACAACCACTTGATTTTCAACTCAAGCTAACCTCACAACCACTTGATTTCCGGCTAAAGCTAACCTCACACTCCGATTTGATTTCCGGCACAAATCCTACCTCACTAGTGATTCTCCTCTAATCACTAAGCTT
>JANVCL010000004.1:8913407-8923565 GCA_026546855.1 Erythroxylum incrassatum
GGAAGCAGATGGGGGAGGGGGTGTTGGTAGTGAGGGGTAAAGGAGGAAAGTCTTGAGGGATTGAGAGGATGTCTGGTTGACATCCTGCTAGAAAAGTGATGGAGGCAGGGTGCAACAAAAAAAAACCTAATAGGCAAAAGGAAAAAAAATGAAAAGGGTGAGAGACAGGAAAAGAGAATAAGAGAGGAATGGACAGGAATCCCCCTTGCAGCAACTAGAAGTAGGTGGGAGGATAGGAAAGGGCAGGTAACGGTGAGTTGGTGAAGAGGAAAAAGGGGAAAATAACAAGGATGATCGGAGGAGAAAGGTCAGGGATTGAACAGACTTAGTTGAGAGAGAAGCGAGAGCTTAGCTCAGGATCTATTTTTCTTATTTGAATCCGTTTCTTCATGGATCTTACGATGTTAGACAATATTTTTCTAACCATAGAATTTAAAAACAACTAAGATATTTATATATTTCAATCTTAAAATTATAAAATTAAGAACTTCTAGTCACTCAAATTACAAGTATGTTCATTTTTATACAAATTAGCATATTTCCTACACATACACCATTTTATAAATTAAGACAAATTATTTTTCAATTGAATTATGACTTAATTGTTTTAAAAATACTATTTACTCTTGTAATCACTTTAAGTAAATATATTTAGATATAAGAGAATCAATATCATTATAATTTTTAATTTCCATAAAATTTAGAGTCTAGATTAAAAATGTCACTCTTAAGAACTATGAGAAATTTCTAATTAGAAAGAATTTTAAATTAATTCAAACAATATTTTAGAATAAAGGGAAATTACCTTTTAAAGAAAATCTGAATTAAGTTCAAACATAATTCCTATATAAATAGGAAATCATGTTTATCAAAACTTCCTTTTTAAGTTATTCTTTTTTAGTATATGAAAATTTATGTTTACTAATGAATCCTTTAATAGACCAGACTTAAGGTGATCCAAATTAATTGACTAATGTTGTTCTCTTGAATCCATTATTTTGAAGTAACAGTGAATAAAAATAAATATTTATGATTTTGACAAAATCTCTAAGGTAAGTGAGAGTTAGCATAGGTTTATGCACGTTAACAAACTTTTTCAATGAGTGGTGATATTTGGTTGTGAGAACAAAAATGATTAATACAGTTAAGTTGTACTAAGTCTGAGGGTGTTTAAAGCCATTTAACTTCAACGAGGATGTTTGAAGGTATAAAAATTGGTTAGATTTCTTATACATTTGGCTCGAGTCATTAGTTAACATGGCCATAGAAAAATGTAATTGTATCATGCACTAAAATCACCAAAGATAACTTAATCGTAGGTTCGTCAAGTACTTGGATATTCAAGAAGCAATAATGTGACAATATATAATAAGAACATAAAGAAGGTGGCTTAAAGAAGTGGAAGCAACTAAATATGATAGGAGAAGTGAGATCACTTCATAAAGTAGTAGAAACATGGGACGACAATATGGCAAGGTGTTAGGTTTTATCCTAGACTATGTTCTCCATCATCATAATAAAGTTAATGGGTAAAAAGGTTTAACTTTCCACTAAGTAGATTAGTGAAATTAATGGCTTGTAACTTCCTTAGACACTAGGTTCTTATAAACATATATAAAGGCATTATATGTTATCTATTTCAGTATGTAATTCATTTAAATCATTTGCTTAGATAAATTTTAAGAGACTTATGAAAGTATTATTATAAAGAGTTTTAAATAAGAAGTTCTTTGAGTATTATTTGTAAAAAGATTTAAGGTGAAAGTTTTTCTAGTTTCTTTTGAATTGTTTTTGTAAATAATGATAATAAATTGGTTTTACCATATCTTAAACTTATTCTCTTTTTGTTTGAATTATGTTAAACACTTATGTCTCATAAGTGAGTGAAGCACTTAAACAAGAGTGTATGAGATGTTTAGAAACTTATCTGGAAGTTACTTGAAGAATGGTGAAGAAAAGGTTAATCATTGACAAACTAAGCTTTATTACATGAGGGCTTTCAAAACTTGCTTTTATTTCATTACATCGAGAAAAGTAATCATGATAGTTGGTATCAAAATTCAGTGAGGAGTTCCTACTATTAGTAACAAATAACTAGTGTAAGCAATCTTATAAAGGGCCGGGGGGGATTGGAGGTGATTACAATCTAATTATTATAATACTTCAAATATTTAGTGTAGGAGCTATAAAAAAAACTTGAAAACAATTAAAAACTCATGAATAGATGAGTTATGACTTGTTAGTACTCAAGCATGCTATAACTAGGTATGAAATTGGAGTTCGATGGGAGAGCACTTTGGTAAAATATAAGACCCATATGTTTTTTATGGCAAGCAGAGTTCCAAGGAAGTTAAAATTTTCTTATGAGATATAAAGCAATACCTTTTTGTGGGAAAGATTTCCACCTCAAAAAAGGCATCCATAAAAGCTATGTACATATTGGATGATGCTAAGTTGTGATGGATGATGCAAACTTCCTTCAACAATAGTGTGGGCAAACTCCCTATCAACACTTAAGAAAAAAAATGAAAATTGAACTTATGGATCAATTTATCCTCAACAATACTTATGACTCTTAAGGAAAGTTTTGAAATAACTAAGGAAAGATGACCCAATAAAGGACTATGAAGAAATCCATATGCTTAATGTTGAACTTAGAAAACGTGTTAGATGAGGACAAGTTGTTCAACTTTATAAGTGACTTACAGAAAGAGAAAAAATGGAGCTTCGAAGACAAAATGTGAAGGACGACCTTTCCACCATAATGGTGGCCACAGATATCTTAGTAAATGTCAAGCTACTACCACTAGTTAAAATCAAAAGAGAAGGCAAAAATAAGTAAGGTACTCTAAATAGGTCAAAGAAATTCAAAGAGAAGATATTAGAGTATTATTAATACAAGTCAAAAAAGCTGCCAAAATAAGATATTGCTTACTTCATTTGTAAAAGGTTACCCTTTTCTCGTAAACAATCAAAAAGTAAAATGTAAGATGAGCATATCAATTTTATTATCATGAAGAATTAAGGAAAGAAGGGTGATGCTCAATAGAAGAATCCTACTTCAATCGTTATACTATATTGGGCACAATGAGCTTTAAGAAGTAACATCTAAGCAAAGATAAGCATGATAAAGTAAGAAAATACTATATGAAAGATCTGCCTATAAAGAAGAAGATTTGCTCTTGTCTTCAAAACTCAGCTAAATAATCTTCCAAAGAACTACTTTAGGAGGAGTATCTATGAATTATTTCAATAAGGACATTGGATTATTATAGTGGGTTGGTATGTGAGAACTTTAACCTCAGTTGGTGAAATCGAGCAAATGTTAACAAGTCTTGTATGATGCTTAAGCATTTTGGCATGAGATGTCATATCAAGGGGTTAACAAGGTGAAGTTTAGTGAGTATATGGAATATATGTACGATGCTTGAGAAGTTTAGAGAGTAGGTGAGAGTTGACTTATGTTAGTGTTTTTAACAAAAGTATTCAAATGGGTGAGATTCGAATGTGAGAACAAAGATGATTGATACAATTAAGTTATGTAAAGTCTGAGGGTGTGGAGAAACACTTATTTTCTATAAGAAAGTTCCAATGTATGAATGTATATGAGGTTTCTTATACACGTGGCTCAAATTATTAGTTAACTTAGTTATGGAGTAATGTGCTTGCCCTATGAGTGTGTTTGGATGGACCATAAACTCAAATGGCTCAAAATGACTAAATTGAAGGTTCATCAAGGCACTTGATCATTCAATAGATAATGATGTAGCAATATATGATAAGAACATAGGGAAAGTAAGATAATAAAAAATGAGAGCACTAACTAAATACAGTGGAAGAAGGTGAAACACTTTCTAAAATAATGAGAAAGAGATTCAGTGATATGAAAAATTAGAGATTCAATGATATGAAAAATTAATGAATTTAATCTTAGACTATATTTTATATCAGATTAGTGAAGTTAGTGGCTATACTACAAGAAAACTACAAATTAGCATTGAACCAAATTTCGTAGTAAATTAGAAATGAAAATTGAGTTCCGTCAGTAAACTTGTCGGGGAAATTTATATATTGCGACGAACAAAAATTACATCGATAAATGTGCAGGGAATTTATTCACTCAATTTTTCCAACAGAATTTAGCAACGGAATAGTGAAAATCGTTGTAAAAATAGATGGCAATGATTGAAGACAAGAATAAGTGTTAGAGTTTACCGACGGAAGAAATGCCCGTTGGTAAATTAAAACGACATTGTTTACATTTAAAGTTAAACGACGTCGTTTCATCTGGGAAGAAAATAAACACTACTCGAAGCCCCCTATCTTTGATTTTCATTTTTCTCTTCTTCTCCATTGGTCCTCTGCTGCACACGTTGTCTTCTTCAATTTGCTCATTTTTGTTCGTTCTTCCACCAACTACTTCCATTATCTTGGTTGTTCCGTCTCCAGGTTAGTTGTCCACTTTCTGCTCTTAGGTTAATTTTTTTGTCTTCAATTTTTGTATGAAAAATGTTGTATGTCCAATGTGTTGATGTTATTGTGGATTGAGTTTTAAGGGTTTATTTGGGTTGTTAATGGGTTATTGTTTATTGTTGTGTGGTTATGTTAGTGAATAATGGAAGAAGATAGTAGTTTTGAAACAAAGTAGGGATGAATTTCAATAGGGTATCAAGTGTTTGACAAAAGTTTTGTAAGAAGTCTCTAACATCATATAAAATGTGGAACATTTCTTTTTAGTGGTTCATTAGTTTATAGAATGATTTTATATCATTTAGTGGTTCATTAGTTTCTGTTGTAATAATCCAAAGCAACTTTAGAATGATTTTAAAGAAAAATCTCTTAAAGTTTCCTCAACTTTATAATCATTTAATGGTTCATTAGTTTCCTCAATTTTGTTCTTCACTTACTTGTCATTTGCATTGTTGTCACTGGTTACAACTGTTACCATTGTCCCATACTAGCCCTAACTTCTCTCTCATTATTTAATAGTTTATGTTTATGACCTTGTATAGTTAACCTCTTAAGTCTCACCTAAACTTAATTATACTATTAAGTTTGAGTTTTGAGGTAATCATTTGCTTTCCCAGAAGATTATTTTAAGATATATAACGCTTTAGGCAATTTATACATATGGTTAGGTGCATCATGATTTTCAAAACCAAGTCGTTTATATATGAACTTCTTCTTGAATAAAAATATTTAAAATGTATTTTTATAGTTTGCACTTCTCCCAAATTGATTTAATTTTTGATTCATAATAATAAACCAACTTGTATCACTAAGGGCTTTTTCCATAGTCCTAGGTTCAATTTGAAAAATAAGAACAATAAGTGATATATTTCTACAATAAGATTTGGTAATTACCTCTTGTTAAACATCATTTATCATTTAATTTAGATTATGATCTTCTTATATTTCTAATCTAGTATAAGCATCTCATCCTTTTTTATCTCCTTAACTTGATTCAACTATTAGCTCTTGCAAGGTGCCTTGGTGATCATTTTTGTTCTCTTTAAGGGCTAATTTCTTCAATTCCTTAGTTACGTATTTGTCATCCTCTTCAAGAATTTTCTAATAGGCAAAAAGTTTAGATTCATCAAAACACTATGCGTATAATTCAAAAATAAGAGTTTTCCTATTAAACACTTTATATGTGATACTAATTAAATAATAACTAAGACAAAATTCTTCCATCCACAATTTTAAATAAAAATTTTTAGTTCTTTAATGTTCAAAATATAATACTTATAACCAATCACTTTGAAATAACTAATCATTGGATTCTTTCATTACTAAAACTCATATGATAGTTTATACATAGTTGATCTTCTAAGACTCTATTGGCTATATGACATGCAATTATTACAACTTCTATAAAAAAAATACTTTAGGAGGTCATTAATTTATTATTATGTTCTATCCATGTCTTGAAATGACCCATTTTTCCTTTTATCAACTCCATTTTTTGGAGGGATTCTAGCATTTAAATTTTTATTTAAAAGATATCATTCTCTTTATAAAAAGTCTCAAACTTCTCATTGTCAAATTTTGTACCATAATCACCCTTAAGTAAGCAATAGAGGGTTCCTTTTCATTTTGAAATCTCTTGTGAAACTTAATAAATTACCTAAACCATTCATCTTTTTTAGCTTAAAATAGTACTATAAAATTCGCATAACATTTTCCACTTGAATAGAAACTTTAGCATGGACAAACAAATCTATGTGAAGTACTTGTAAAAGTCTAATCAAGTTTACTGACTTTTTCCCCTTGCATAGGCTCTTGATTTATTTGCTCATTTAGAAAGCACCACTTACCTCTTTTTTTACAAACTTGACTCTTGGAAATCTATTCACGAGTTGTTTAAAGTTTAGGTTAGTTCTATGCTTACATGTCCAAGCCTTTTATGCCAAATATAAGAATCTTCACTTATAGGCATTAAACACTTCATACTTAGTTAGAGAGATCATTAAGATCAATTATATAAATATTGCCTTCTTTCTTACATAAAAATGTAATGATGTTCTCAATGGTTCTAGAAATAATGCATTATTTTCCTTCAGAATAAACTTTATAGTCTCTATCACATAGTTGACTTCTACTTAATAATTATACTTTAATTATTCTACTAAATGCAAACTGTCTATTGTATTGTGATCTTCCTTACCTCCTCAATGTCAAATATTTTACCCTTTTGCATTGTCTCCAAATATGAAAAATGCTCTATCTTTGACTCTAAGAGTCATGAATTAAGATACATCATTGATTACAAGCCTTGAGCATCCACTATTTGTACCATTTTTTTCTTTTACTTAAGGACCTATAAAATAATGTAATCATTGTGTTTTGGGTGTCTAAATGAACTTGGGTCCTTGATTGTTAGTTTCTTTTCTTCTTACTCACATTTTTAAAAGTTTTCTTACCATTCTTTGTTTTGAGGAAGCAAATTTTTTATCAATATATCTAAGGTTGCCAAAAAAATGACGTATCATGTGACCTATTATATGTGTGAGCCTTGCATTAATGATAATTGAGTTTCAGGGCTAGGTTAGGAACTATACATGAATGCATATAACTTGCTTTTTAGCCTAGCATGTGAATATCCAGATGAAGATGTACCAGGCTCACTTACTATCTTAGGCTTTTTACTATATATGTATTGTTTCTTAAAACATATAGTCTTGGTGTGTCAAACACACTTCTATCAGTATACTTGATCTCATATTTATTATTAGAATTATATAAGCTACCATCATGCTTTCTGAATCTCCATTTCTTCTAATAAATTTAGACAAAACTCTTTCTTCATTGTCTTCATTCATCCAGAAATTTTAATTTTCATTAACTTTGGAAGATAATTTCTTCCTTTTCATGGTTATGTTTTCTATTATCTTATCTAGTTAATCATAATTCACTTCTACACTGCTATCATTGTTGGAGCTTGAAAGTACCTCATTATCATTATTTATGAAGCAAATATGAGCTACTTTTGTGTTAAACAGCGTCAATAATAGTCCAACCTCATTCGTCTTCTTTATAGTTTGTTATCTATCTATGAAGGTAAGTCGTTCAACTAAGTAATGTCTACAATGTGATCAATTTTGTGTTGTTCTTTTCAATTTTACCTATAACAATGATTGATGAGATTTTAGGATGGGGTTTAATAGATTACATGGTTATGTGTGAGCATTGTTTAAATTGAAACATAAAGACTTGAACTTGTAGGTGATTAATTCAAACTTAGTATTAACATAAGAAATTGACATAATTGACATGAAAATTTTTGCATAATAAACCTCTAAGATGATATATAGGCTGAAAACCATGATGTAGCTCCTATGAGGCTTATCAGTGAAAATTTTCACGAGCCTAGGAGTCTCAGCGAGAACTTGCTTTCTCGATTCATATGGTGTAACAATGCCACGTACCATAGTGCTTGTTTAAAACAACTTGTTGTTGATTAATGTAAATATAGTTATCTTGGTTTGGTATGTTGTTGTTTTGGAATATTGTTAGAATAATTGATGGTTAGATGTATGAATTATATAAGCATTTACTGCATGTTGAATGAGTTTGTATAATTATGGATGATTTGAGGCATAATAAGCTCCTGGGATGATATATAGGTTGGAAACTCATGATACAGCTCCCATAAGGCTTATCAGTGAAAGATTCCATAAGCCTAAAAGTCACAGCAAGAACTTGCTTTCTCGATTCACAAGTGTAAACAATGTCACGTACTATAATGTTTGGTTGGCATATTGTTTTATTTGACTGATACTTACATATGTTCAGTTTCTATAATTGTGAACTCATATGGTGGGATAAGTTAGTTTCAAATTGGAGGAGAAATGTTCAAAGACTTGCAAAAACTTAGGGGATGTTTTGTAAAGTAAATATTACATGTCTTGTAAAATTAGGGGAAATGAAGGATACTAATTATGAAATCACTTTTTTAAATAACAATTTTGCATAAATGAGTAATGTTGATAGATATTAGATGTATAGATGATTAACACCCAATGGTTTCATTAATCCTGAGTTTGTTAAGGGAGTTAAAGCTTTTATTCACTATGCATGTTCTCAACCTACATATATGAATGGTCCAAAGATCATATGTCTATGTAAAAAGTGCAAACATGTTCGTTTTCCTCTTATTGATGAAGTGAATCTCCATTTGTTAAGAAAATGGTTTGTTCCAAATTATTTTGAGTGGACACGACATAGGGAGCCACTAATTTATATCACCTCAAGGGTAATGAAGTAAACTCTTCAATAAATGTGTACGACTTTAAAGAAGGGATTGGATTTATAATAAATAATGCGGGTGTAATTGAAAATTCTTACATCTAAACGATTTATGATGCAGCCGATTATACCTTTCAGGCAAATATAACCAAACTCACATGCAAAAAAGTTTTTTGACTTGTTAAAATCAACTGACCAAGAATTATGGCCAAATTGTTATACCACGACTCAATTATCTTCAATTGCTAGAATATTGAATATAAAGTCTAAAGGGCATATTTTAGATCGAAGTTTGGATAAAATTGTTGCTTGGTATAATGAATCATTGCCTCCTGATCTTACAATGGTTGATAATTTCTATAATAAGAAGAAACTTATTAGGGGTCTTGGTTTGCCAGTTGAAAAAAATTGATTATTGCAATTTTGGATCTATGTTGTTTTAGAGAGATGATATGGAATTACAAGAGTGCAAATTTTTTAGTCAATCTAGGTTCAAACTTAGAAAGTGTTCTATGTAAAGAAATTAATACCCTAGAAGCAGATGTATTGTTTCCCGCTAACTCCGAAACATCAAAGACTATATGCCTATGATGTTATTGCATCTCACATGAGATGAAATAATGAACGTAAACAAGAAGATGGAATAATGAGACATCCATCGGATGCACTAGAATGAAAACATTTCAATAACACCCATTTTGAGTTTGTAGCTAAAACTTGCAATGTTAGGTTGGGATTGTCGACAAACGAATTCCAACCTTTTGGTCAATCCAGCCAACAATATTTATCATGGCCAATCATAATACTCATTATAATTTGCCTCTATGGATGTGTATGAATAAGACATGTATATTCGTGATGGTGATTGTGCTAGCATCTACGAATCTAAATTATAAAATTGATGTTTTCCTACGACCATTGGTTTCTAAATTGTATCATCTTTAGGAATTTGGTAGGGAGACATATGATATGTCTAGCACATAAAATTTTTTGTTGAGAGCATCTTTGGTGTGGGCTATTAGTGATTTTCTTGCGTATGCTATGTTGTTTGGATGGAGCACGACAGGAAAATTGATTTGTCCTTATTATAGCAATGATTCTGGTGCTTTTTATCTTCTTAACGGGGCCAAACATCTTGGTTTGACAACCACTAGAAATTTCTTCTTCTAGATCATCAATTTAGATACAATAAACAAAATTTCATTAAGGATAAGATGGTACAAACACCTCCTCCCCCTCACAAAGCTGGTGAAGAGATATTACAAGAGATTGATGAATTAGGGTTACTAAAAGTTATAAAACTTGAAGCTAAAGAAGTTAATAGAAGCGTTAGTGTTGGACCCCGAACTTTTCTTGAAAATTAGAAATTATTAAATGAAATTTAATGAGGAAATATGGTATGATTCCTTG
>JANVCL010000004.1:8953551-8967933 GCA_026546855.1 Erythroxylum incrassatum
TTTCTACTTTCATGGACTAGTTTACAAAGCACACAAATAGGATCATAGGTACCGAACCATCTTTCCTTTGTTCTTAACCTATTTTTAATGGTCAACCAAAGGAAAAAAGCTGCCTTTGGACATAGTACCTATTTCCAGACGAGTACAGCCCAAGGAACTTCTTCAGCCGACCCTCTCCCAATAGCACGAGCTGAAGAGGTGATGAAATCACTGGAATGCGTAGCTGTCCATATCACTTTATCCGAAGCGCTTCGGAGAGAGATATCATTCAGGTACCTAGGAAGCAGATAATCGAATCTGTATCTAAGCAGACGATCACTTTCCTGAACAACCCATGTGAGATTGGCATTAAGAGGAATTCGATGACGGATTCCGATTAGATCATTGCGGAGCCAGAGGGGGCTCAGCACGTGCCAATTGTCAAACCAAAAAGAAGTGTTTTCTCCATCCCCAATTATACTCCGAATCAAAGGGTATAGCACATCACGCATTTTCAGTAAGCTTTTGAAAATCCAAGAGTATTCGTACCTAAGTTGGAGATGCCAAAAGCTTTGGTCATTGAGACGGTATGTCTGCAGCCATTGTACCCACATAGCCTCTTTATCCACAAATAAACGCCAAATTCTCTTCGTTAGCAGAACTCGTTGCATCTCGGGAAAGGAGATAATGCCCAAGCCCCCATGCTTCTTAGGAACAACAACTTCACTCCATTTAACTTTAGCTCCCTTGCACTGGTCAACCTTACCAGTCCATAAGAAAGCCTTTAGAATCCTCTCCATTTCTTTAATAACTTTTTTAGGGAAGATTATATGAGCAGCCCAATGAACATGCATACTATTCAAGACGGAAACAATCAAGTTGACTCTGGCCGTAAAAGAGAGGAACCGATTCTGCCAAGAGTTGATTCTGCTCTTTAACTTCTCCAACAGAGGCAGAAAATTTGAGAACCGAGGCTTGCCCGAGGTGATGGGAACACCAAGATAGCGAAAAGGCGTACTGTGAAGAGTTAACCCAACCGAATTGCTAAGGCCTTCCCGGTTACTCACATCAGAAGAGACATAGATGCCACTTTTTTGTAAATTCAAGGTCATACCCGACCACCGAGAGAAAGTGGTCATCAAGTTCATCATGATAGCTAACACCTGCGGTTCAGCTTTGCAAAGAAGAATAACATCATCAGCATAAATCAAATGAGACAGGTGCAGATCCTTACAGTTATGATGAAACTAAAAAAGCCCATTACAATGCACCATTTTGGACAACAAACGGGAAAGGCCCTCCATAGCTAGAGTGCTCTTTCTTTTTTTAATACATCTTTCCCTTACTTTCTCTCCTTTGTTTTTTTGTCTCTTTTGCAAGGTTTTATTCTAATGTTTTCTGTCTAACTTCTGCGATTTGATTTCTCATCTCATTAAGTTCTAAAATTATCTGCATTAACTAGAAAAATAATGAACCAATCTCAAAGATTGAACAATGCAATATTTAAGGTATGTAATAATAATAATAATAAAAAGAAGAAGAAGAAGAAGAAGAAGAAGAAGAAGAAGAAGAAGAAGAAGAAGAAGAAGAAGAAGAAATTTAATAATAATAATAATAATAACAACAACAACAACAACAACAACAACAACAACAACAATAAAAAGAAAAAGAAGAATAAAAATAAAAATAAAAATAAGAATAAAAATAAAAATAAAAAATAATAAAAATAAAAATACCAACAACAACAACAACAACAACAACAACAATAACAATAACAATAACAATAACAATAACAACAATAATAACAACAATAACAACAACAACAATAACAACAACAACAAGAAGAAGAAGAATAAAAACAAGAAGAAGAAGAAGAAGAAGAAGAAGAAGAGGAATTATAATAGTAGTAATAATAATTATAATGTAGATATTAATGACTATAATGAATATTTTAGTCTTTTTGTTAGTTATTCCTTTGTCATTCCAATTTTACGTTTTCAAACCAAACATTGGCATAGAAATTCTTTAGCAATAAACCAAACTAAGTAACACTTATTCCATTCGATTCCTAATCTATTTTATTCTTAATAGTAACCATTAAATTCCTTATCTATTTCAGTAGGTGAACCAAACACTCTGTTACTGTTAGTATGTTAGTAACTTTCCTTAACTTGATTTGTTCCTTTAGATGTAACTTCTAGAGTGTGCCAAATTTTATGAGCCGTTTCACATATACAAACTCTATTGAATTTTCTTCTTCCTAATGCACAAAACAAAAATGTAAACGACTTTGTTATTCAAGGAAATTAGTCTTTTATCTTAAGGATCTCATTCATCTTTTAACTTGGGAACTTATTTTTATCATCTATAATTCTAGTAGGAATTTTTTTATCATATTTTAACATGTTGTTTTAAGCTTCCTTGAATCTCAAAGATGACATGTATGCCGATAGAGGTAGAAGCGATGTCACAACGGTCTATAAAGGATTATGGAGGCATTCACGTATGCATTAATATCCAGTTTTGGTTCGTTTAACGATTTTCTAATATGACAATATCGAAGTTATATACTAATTGTGTTTTAGGTAAACCGATTTGTACTAGTAGTTCATCAGGAAAGTTAGTCTTCCATACTAAATCTGACGACTAATTCACTGTATCCTTTACAAGTTTAACTATAGCAGAAATGTTGTTGCAAGAAGGTGTTAAAAACCCTACACCTGAGGGAAGAAGTATCACTGTTTCAATTGGTGCGTTTGAACATACCAGGACCCTTCTCAGAAATCCAGACATCGGGGACTCATTTATCTTTACTGACTCTCAAGTCACATGGAATCCAAGAAAATAATCATATCATTGTAATTTATCGATGCAATACACTAGACTTAGCTTTAAAGTTGATTTATTGTTGTATTTGTAAAAATTTGACAAACAACCTCTCTACTAGTTAGGGGTCAACTTGCGTCTTATTGAGTGTGGGTTATTATTGTTCTTGTTCTATGACTTTAACAACTCTTAACCTTATATTTTGTCGTTTGTACTTGAATATAATATTCAACAAATCTCCTTATTTCCTTTTCTATATATTGTGTAAAATATTGAATTCAAATTCTTATATTTCTAAAAAATTCAATAAACAATGAATTTTAGGCAGAAATATGGGACCAAAGAGACAGTGTGAGGTAATGCAACCCAAGTTCAGACGCATGATCGGAGGTACTTACTGTGAAGGTGGACCGTCACAATTTGTAGCTGGGACTGAATCACCTCCTGCCCCTTCAGGACCTGCAGTTGCAGATGAGGCATCACCTGCTGCTCCTCATGCTACACCATCCCCAACTTATACATCATCCACTACTCCTTTATCGAATGGAGAAGACAACCGCTAGCCTGGAGCTAAGGCACCTGATGGAAGAAAGTACATAACAATTGTCAATAATATGTAAGTAAAATCACATTAAACGCTATATGTTTTTAATTAAGTTATAGGTTTATCGATTTTTTCATGGTATAAAATTTCTTCTTATATTAGGTTGATTCCGTCTGAACCGTGTTCCAAAAATATGACATCTAAATTTAAGGAAAGGAGTGATCTTGAGGGTTATATATGGAAGAATATCTCTCAGGCCTTTTACTTTCAGGAGTTTGAGGTACAACAATTTTTTTTGCTTTTTATATTAATTTGTATACATTAATTAGATAAATATTATTACATTATAGTAGTTCAATTTTTTTCTTTTTATTTCAGAAAGAATTTTTCTGAGATTTTGGTTTCAACGCAATCATACATAAAATATGGGAGAGGCGAGCTTGTACATGTTATTGTGGCTTTATTGGTGCGATACACAAGGCTAGTGTACGACCGCCTTATATTTTGGAACAAATATGGAGTCGTTGGCAAGAGTATTGGACATCATCTAAGGCAATGTCCATATTAGGGCGTAACTCCATCAACAGACATGGAGGCCTGGGGGAGAGAGTCTTCCAATACATACAGGAGGATCAATTACCCACTACGAGCACGCAGAAAGACTTGCAAGTATCTAAACTTGACACTTATATTATAAATGTTTTACTTTACTGTATTTCAATTTAAATTGATGAGTGAATGCTGAAATGAAAATATGTGTATTATGGATAATGATAATGATATAAATGTCTGGTGTCGTATATAGTTGTGTTGAGTTATTTTATTTGTTCAACAGGGGGGAAATATCATAAAAATAGAGGAAACTCTGCCTAAATTTTTATGAAATCTAGTTCACATCTAACATTTTAGGTTAAATATGTAGGAAAAGTCTATGGGCAGGAGACCTATACCTACTCAAGTGTTTTTGCACACTCACACAAAGAAGCATGACGGTGTGACATTCGTCAACAGCCGATGTAGAGAACTGAATGTATGTGAAATTAATGCTTTATTATTATTTCTTACTAATATAAACATTGCTTCCTAATATCACCAAATAAAGAAACCATTCAGCGACGGTCTCAGTATGAACAACCTGTTGACGAGAGTCAGACATACCTTGATGTTGTGGGTTGGAGGGACCGTCGTGGAAGGATCTTTGGGCTAGGTTCATTTGCGAACACGTGTTATTTGCAATCCTTCACGTCTCGAACAACAGTATCTAGTAGACAGTCGCAAACTAATCAAGTCAATCAGCTTCAGACCACAGTGGTCACATTAATGGACGTCATAGCTCAGCTCAAACATGAGGTTGATGAATTGAAGGCGAGGGGTAGCACCTCTGAACACCGGTAGTCACCAGGACATTAAGATTGTTGTAGTCATTTGCTTTGAATTAGAAAGACTTATTATATACACTGTAATGTTTTTATTATCAATTAAGATAATTTTAATTTTATATCATCAATCAACTTTCTGTTTAAACAAATTAAATATATAAACAAATTCATAACTGTTGAAATTTAAACAAATAAAATTATTATGCACAGATAATTCATAACTATTGAAATTGTGCATTTATCATAAGATCATGAAATAAAATTTAATGTTGAATTTTTTTAAAAAATTTCTTAATTTTATTTACCGACGAAATATAAAAGATAGTTGCAAAAAAACACTATATTTACCGACATAACACCTTAAACCGTCAGTAAATTGTATGATATTTATCGACCATTCTTCTTCTTCCGTCGGTAATATTGAAACCTTTGCAATTATCTGAACTATGGTTTACCGACCATTCTTCTTTTTCCATCAGTAAATGTACAGACGGAAAAAAAAAACCTTCTATCGGTAAAATTTACTGACAGTTATGTCTGTCCGTTGCTATACTTTACCGATGGACTGATACATAAAAAGTCCGTCATTAAATATACCTACGGCAGTATTAACGACACTATTGTCTGTCTTTTTATTCCATCGAAAATTTATATTATCGACAATACATGCATTTTTCGTCAGTTTTTTACATCTGTAAACTATAGATTTCTTGTAATGGAACCATTTGAAACAATTTCTCATAAATCAACATTTTTAGTCATTTAAAAAAATTTCATCCTTATTTTCTAATAAACAAAGTCATTTTCCCAAAAAGGGAGGAGGGGGTCTACTACTGTTTTGTCTCTCTTAGTTAAAGGATGATCATAATGCTCTTAAATATTCTATTATAATCTTTGCTATATGATTTCGTTTGAAATACTAGCCTTTATAGATCGACACTGATATTACTTGTTATTACCTAATGGCATTCAAAGGAGGAGGGGGTGAATCGGGTGTTTTCAAGAATTTAATTAAAAGCTACTATCTTATAAATCAATGACCATAAACTATAAAAATGCAAGTACAAAATAAAGATAAAGGATTTAACAATGCTTGGTCAACCCTCGACGAAGCCCACCACCCCAGCCAGATGTTTCCACTGGACGAAGGTGACTGGTTCTACTCCTCCAAATGGTAAGATCTTCACTCCTCCGACACATACACTGTTTTCATTCATCCTCCGACAAGGGCAACTGCATTGTTTTTGTTTTCGCTTTTCTCTCTTCTAGACCCACACCCATCACTGCTAGCTTTGGTGAAGGTAACAACTAGTTTGATTGTTTAGGTAACAACTCCCAGGTGCGCACTTTCACTTTGTGCTTCTTAAGATGTTTCTTTTGGTTCGTAAGCTGTTTCTGTTTTAAGCCATCTCCCTTAAGTTGCGCCCGTACGTTTATGTTGGTAATGGGTGTTTATTTCTATACTCTAGAGTTTTGTTATGGACTAGTGGATGATTCTTAGTTGTTGAGGGGGGTGTAGCTCGTGGGTATCCAACTTAGACAAAGTTTTTGCAGTCACAAGCACATGACAGATCTAGGTCCTTTTACTCCTATCCTCTGTAAAAAGGGGCTGGGTTCTCCTTTTAAATCAAAAATGGTTTTTTTTGTCAGTGGATGGGTGATCATTAATGTTCCTTAACTGAACAGAGCTCATCTAGTTTTCTTGTCGTTAAGAGAAGGATTTCACCCTTTTCATTGTCCCAAAACCTTTTCACAAAACATTAAATCTAGAAATGTTGTCGGAGGCATCTCCGATCACCGACAACTTCTTGAGTAAGTCGCTGACAGACTTAGGATCAAAAGTTGGCCTGAAAGCCAAGCTCATGGATGGATTTCCATGGAGCAGTAACATTGGACCTCGCTAGCGTTGGTCCTCGCTATTGACGGAACCAATGTGGGATGGATCTGTAGCTCTTGTTAGTTCTAACACGCTAGTGTCCGAGGACGATGAGGGTCGACGGTTTTGCTCATTCTGGACAAACGTCTTTCACTGCCGTATAGCGTCTGACACACTAAAAGTCCCCTCTGTTACCCTCCTTGAGCCACCTGACAAGTCTGCTAAGGACAACCCCCTTGGTTGTTTTTTTTCTTTTAACTTGACTCTACAACCTTTTGCAAAAACCTTTTGCAGCAGAATCAACGACTGTGACTTTCTGGAAAACAAAGCTTTGACAAGCGTGTTTTGTTGTTATTTCTTTTTACAATTGGTCCAAGGTTCTTGCATGGGCATTGATTCTTCAAATTGTTTACCTACGTACCCTTCCCTTATACGAATTCTATCTTTCATGCCTGGATTAAATGATCACTGCTGAAGATCTGCCATTGCCTTCTTTTTATTAAAAGTAGTACTTTTCTTACGATTGTTAGTTGTTTGTTGCTAGTATTATTTTCTTATTATATTGTTTGTAGTTTATTATTATTTTAATATAATAATAATAATTATTGTTAGTATTATTCTATGATTTTTTCCTTTTACTGAGTTTCTTATTCGCTTTAGTTTTATCATTATTATCTTTAGTATTATTATTATTATTATTATTATTTGTGATTATTACTTATTATTGTTATTCTATTTACTTAAATTTCTCGCTATGCATCATGATTTTTCTGTCGCATCTGTATGTGGGTCTACAGGAAACAGCCTCTCTACTATGTAGGGATAAGGTTGCATATTACCAGACCTCCCCAGACTCCACTTCACTACGGGACTTTGGATTAGGAGTGATGATGACGATGATGATGTGTAAAGGAAAAGAAAGGCAAACCAACTTAAATAACTCTTGCTTACGTTCACTCCTAAAATTTTTCTTAGATTTCCATTATAAATCTTCTCTCAAAGTGAAGAATAACATTTATACAATGTTTTACTTTGGCAAAGAGGAATCACTTTTTTAATCTTTCTTTAGAGTGAAAAAGAACCTCAAAATCACTTTAAGAACTCCCAATACAATGAACGAAAACCCTAATAAGAGCTTACAACTCAACCTTGCTCACTTGATTATTTTGAAAATCTTAAAAAGGCTAATACACTGAAAATAAGACAATGAACGCTCAAATGATTGAAAAGTACTTAGAAATGTATGTAAAAGACACTTAAATACTTTTTGATACCAAAAATAGTGGGAAAATAACTATTTATAGTGTTGGAACAAACAAGCAAGTATTACAACAGTTATTAGTGGACTACAGTCTACTAATATAGCATACTGCTTTACTTGATGAAGAAGTCTAATGTCTCTGTTTATAAGATAAATTGTGGTTATGTATCCGAATTAATTGTCACATGCATTTAAAATTTGAAGTCTTTTCCTATAGTTATGAAAAACCATCAATGATAGGAATGTGTTAAGCAAAGTATATATGTATTAAGAATTTTTTTTGGGTATAAACATCTGGCTCCAAAATATGACTTGAGATGTGATCTATACATCAAAACTTAAGTTTTAGATTTTATTATTTAAAAGATGAAAGTTCATCTGTAAAATAGAATTATCTGTTATTATTTATTATCATTTGTTATATACACTTGAAAAAAATTCAATATAATCTTTTCCAACATATTTTTGTCATCCTCCATAATTATACATTAACAACTTATTTAAGCATATCTACACCAATTATATTCTCTATTTACTTCAATATACAAGTTGGAAAATATTTTTTTCAAAATAAATGTATTTAACTGGAAGTTCATTCAGTACGCATGAAAAATAATAATTACTAAGTTTATCATTTTAAAAGAAATTAAACTAAAAAAGAGTAAGTCAATGATCAATAGGAATATTATGTAAATGTATTCTATGGAGGAACTCAACTAATTGGGATCAATTTATACAGGTCTTGGGCCATCCCCAAGACAATGGTGCGTGGCAGATTTTCGTAAGTTGTAGAAATGAATAAAATTTGATAGCGTTCATCGATTACGAATGCGACAGGTGATGCTTCTTCTTGCTATAAAGAAGCATAGCCCATATGGAAATCATAGTTCACATTCACAGCCACCACCCACCCTCCTAAGTCTGTCTTCTTCCTTCTTTCATGGCATTCAGAAACAACATCATGGTCTGCTGTCCTTTGGAATGTGAGACCTCAGCTGAAATGCTGTCTTCCATGGACAAGGCCAAGGAAGAAGGTGCTGACCTTGTTGAGCTTCGTCTTGATTCCATATCTTTTTCTCATATTTCCCAAGTCGAAAGGCTCATCAAGCGTAGAATTCTCCCTTCCATTGTTTCTTTCAGGTACGTATTGTAATATTATATATCACTCTCTCCCCATACATCTTATTAGCTTAATTCTCTATTGTTTCAATTTCTCATCATTCAACCCAGTGGCTTATTATTACCTGAAGATTACATAAGTCCAATATCTACTACTTTACGATCACCAAATCATTGGAGAGTGGATACAGCTAACAAAGTAATTACATAGTATGGAAATTTAATTACGAAGCCGTTACTTAAAAAGTGGATTTTTTGTACAAAAAAAAAGAAAAAGAAAATTGTATTATAAAAAAGAAGCACAAGTTAAATATATCCCAATAATTTTTTTATTTCTATAATCTATCATAACAATTTACAGTATAAAGCAATTTTAAAACTGACGGCCCTGTGGTCTGCACCTTTTGCTACCAAATGGTCCCCTCGTTGTCCTGGACGATTCAGTAGCCAAATCGTGGCTGAGTTTCTGTGTCGGTGGCAATATTTACATGCCCAGTCCTTGCGCTTGGTAAGACATGGACATGGTGCTTATGTTAAAATAAACAAAGTTTGTGAATAGCAGTTGGCACTGCGGTGGTAGGTACATCAAATCCTCTTATCGGTTACTCTATTCCAATTTGTTCCATTTATTCAACTGTTATTCCTGTTATTAATACGGACATAAAACAAGTTAACTTGATTTTCAAAGGTTTAACTGAGATTTAGATTTTGTGCTGTTAACAGGCCCGAGTCATCAATAACTTCATGGGACATGGACACCAAGGATACTTTTATGCAAGTACTGAGACTGGCACTTGACTTGGATGTCGAATTTGTCGAAATGGACTATGAGGTACAGATAAAAGAATCAAATTCTATTGTTAACTGAATCAAATGGACAGAAATACATATTCATACTAAAAAACACTTACAGATAGCTTCAGATAGCAGCATGGTAGAATATGTCTACAACAGGTCCGGTAGCAAATTAGTTGTATCAAGCTACGTCAATGGTGGGAAGCCTTCAGCAGAGAAGCTGGGTTTTCTGATCGCATCCATGCAGTCTACCGGAGCAGATGTTATCAAATTAGTGATCGATGTGGATTACATCACTGATTTGGCGCCTGTCTTTAAGATGCTTACTCATTGCCAGGTATTCGTTTTGACACACACAGAAAGGAAAAGGGGACTCTATTTTTTCGAATGCAGTTGATTCGGGCGTCTTCCCGTCATAATACTTGTAGTAGACTTTGAACCTCTTTGCTTTGAACCTGGAAATGGGAACAAATACTCAAACAGTTACAGTTTTTACTTTATTTCATTAAATCTCATAAATATATTTATATGAGCCTACGTAAATGTGTGATTAACTGAACAAAGTTGAAACATCATTTTTAACGCATTGGATCTCGTGGCCTGGAAATATGTGCTGTACTCCAGAAATACACTCACTAGTTTTCTGTTCTTTTTCAGGTGCCTTTAATTGCTCTTGCAGTGGGTAGCCGAGGCCTCATCTGCCAGCTTTTAGCACCGAAATTTGGAGGGGTTTTGGTTTATGGATCGCTGAAAGGCAAAGAAGTGTCTGGCATGCCGACTCTAGTCAGTCTTAGGCAAGTCTATAAGCCCGAGTACATAAATCCGGACACCAAAGTCTTTGGTCTCATCTCAAACCCAGTTGGCCATAGCAAAGGTCCTATTCTGCATAATCCTGCCTTTAGACATACAGGATACAATGGAATCTATGTTCCCATGCTAGTGGATGACGTCAAGGAATTTTTTAGAACCTATACAAGCACTGACTTTGCTGGTTTTAGGTATGGTATATAACTGTTGAACATGATTAGCTTTCGATATCATTTTTGTACTTTTAAGTTATAGGCCAGATTTTCCCTTGCAATATCAGCTAGTATGTAATTTGACCACTACTCACTTCCTTTCCATGGATGGTATTTCACCTTCTGCTTGATGGGTGTAGTGTTGGAATCCCACATAAGGAAGCCGTAGTAGGGTGCTGCGATGAAGTCCACCCACTGGCTAAGGTCAGGAAATTCTGAAACAACGAACTATTTTTCTTATAAGTGAAGACTTCTAGACAGCAAATCTTAAGATACCCATACCTTTTATGTGTATAAGTTTGTCTAGATATTTTGCTCATACTAAGTGTCAGATTACAGAAGCATGGGAAAAGCATGGCTTATCATCAACTCTTAACGAGCTTCCAAATGATTCCACTAACTAGCTTTACAACACATTGATTGTCAACACCAAAATAATCAACCAAGCACATGCATTATGTTAATTAAATTACAGCACAAGAATGACATCAAAACGTAACCAAGAACGCTGAATTTCAGCAGCAAAGTAACCAGCTGCTTCAACATAATGAGAAAAGAATGGGACCCCTTTAAGAAATTACAACCCTCATTCGTGGCAACAGTTCTGTGAAGTTCCTGATTGTGTGTTTGATATTTTTTTTACAAGCTTCTAAACAATGGGGTTTCTTTATGAATCAGTCCATAGGAGCTGTGAATACCATAATAAGGAGACCTGATGATGGGAAGCTTGTTGGTTATAATACAGATTGTGATGCTGCTATAACTGCAATTGAGGATGCTTTAACAGGTACCAACCTGATGAAATTAGATTCGCTTTGGGTGGCATTGCATCTTCTAAAAACAAAATTTTTCTCAACAGGGAAGAAGGAAAAAATGAATGTATATAGCTTCTGGCATCAGCACACCGTGTCTTATTGTACTTGCAGGGTTCTGTTCCAAAAGGAATCTAAACTTGCCTTGTTTTAGCTTCTCAGATTCCATTTGATACATTGTCCATTCTATTATAGCCTATTCCATTTCACTATCATTTATAAATCAACTAGAGGAGGAAATGTCTGCCTGGAAAAGATCATTAGACCATGAAACGTTATAATTATTGGCGTTCATGATTTATCACTGCAAACAAGTATTAACTAACTGAAGAATGATATGGAAGAGCAGGTAGAAAATTAACCAACGGAGGGATATCAGAGGCTTCTCCTATTGCTGGGAAAACATTTGTGCTGGTTGGAGCAGGAGGAGCAGGAAGAGCACTTGCTTTTGGTGCTAAAATTAGAGGGGCTCGAGTAGTTATATTCAACCGCAATTATGGTAAGGAAGAAGACGAAGTTTTCTGCTTGTAAGATTACTATGATCACTCTTGTATCCATAACTACTGAAATTGTTTTAAAAAGAGAGAGCGAAAGCTCTGGCTCAAGCGGTTTCTGGGGAGGCACTACCATATGAAATTCTAGACAGTTTCTGCCCAGAGAACGGAATGATCCTTGCAAATACTTCGGCAGTTGGAATGGAACCTAACATCGAGGAGAGCCCTCTTTCAAAGGTTTCTAGTCTTACTTGTCGTCATTGTTACTTGTAGATACGTATATACTTACACATAGTTTTGTTGCGTGGACAGGAGGCCTTAAAAGCATATGCATTGGTCTTTGATGCTGTTTACACACCCAGAAATACAAGACTCTTGCAAGAGGCTAGAGAGGTTGGATCTATTGTGGTGAGCGGAGTTGAGATGTTCATCAGGCAAGCTCTTGGTCAATTCAGACTGTTCACTGGTGGCTTAGGTATCTATCATCCCTCTAGTATTAACTCATCACGTTCCTTCAAATGCTCGTAAGCAATTGGTGTTTTCGGAAACTGGGAGCTCTTATTTCTCTGTAAAGTTCTCCAACAGACGGTGCACATTGGTTAGAACATTCTGCTTCCTTTGTTTTTGCAGCTCCAGAGGCATTCATACGGAAACTTGTGTTGGAACAATTTTGATTAGACCCTACTGTTCCAACGACAATGTATCAGCTCCAAGATGCCAATGAGTCGGCTATCTTAGGTTAGGCTTATATAAGTGTCCTCGTGTCCAGAAAGGAATAGGAGAGCGAGACTTGCAATTGCTACCTTATGTGATTGTATTGGACTCACTTGGATAACATAGCTGTAACTATAAGGAAATGCTACCTTAAGTGTACATATTTTATTCATCAATAAGACCGAATTAACCGTTAGTGACCTTTAAAGAGTTATCATTGTTAACTGAAAACTAAAGAAGAAAATAGGAATTCAGATGAAGTGGAATATTGTAAAATGATTTTCGTATTATCCTTACAAAGGATCGCAATATGCAGCGGAAATTAAAATTGCAATTACGTATAGATCTATTGCATTTAATTATCATACTTAAACCTTAACAGTCACAAATAAATACCTGAAATTCGTGAGAATGAACCGATTTGAACTTTGAAATTACGAAGTCTCTATGTACTCCACACCAAACAATATATCTCGTTTTCAACACTTGATATGGCTATAAATATATCTGAAGAACCCTTTCTTCAAGAATAGAGGAAACAATTTTTCTCTTGATTCTCTTGTTTATTTTCTCACACTAAAATCAAAGACTTCTCTTTGATTTTTTTTTCATGTACCAAAAAACAAAACGAAAAGCACTAAGCACTGCTGGAATATAAGAGAGTTCCTTCTCACTGTTTTTTCACGGAAAATCAAAGACTTATCTTTGATAGAAATCTCTTCTCCCATGTGCATTATCTGTTTACTATTTCTCAAACATACTCTTGTTGTTTGTTTGCAATAATGTCAACTAAAATGAAAATCAGTCTTTAACTCTCTTGCACGTCTTGCACTCTTGCACTCTCGCACGTCTTTTTCAAAATGAAAATCAATCTTTAACTCTCTATCATATATACTTTAACTCTCTTGCACGTCTTTTTATGCACATGCACCCAAAAGCTTCACACCGTCAAAATCTCATTTTTCCATTTTATACACAACACTTTATGCACAAACCTTTTACACACACTTGCAACATTTCGTTATTGTGTTGGTTAAAACCAAAACAATAACCACCAAATTCACGATGCTTCCTTTTCATTTTGATTTTTTATATAATAAATAAAATAAAACTATTTTATTTTATTATTATTTCTAAAATGAAATAAAATAAAAATATTTTATTTTATTCATTTATTTTGTACAAGAGAATTTCTAATATTAATTATATTTTTTGTACTAGCCAAAAATATAATAATATGCCATATAGATTATTTAATAAATTATCTCATAATAAATTAAATAATCATAAACGGGAAATATTACACTCGTAAGTGTGTGACCACATAGGTTCATCACTAAGCCGGTAGTAATTAATCTAATTAATTACTAATCAAGGTTGGCGTCTAGCAACACTCCTCGACGACCAGATAGTGTGAAGTAACAACTTTACAAAGATAGAACCTGGTTAAGGATAATGTATAATTACCTTCCATCATTACAACTCCGGATTATCCTAAGGTATGGTTTAACTGTCAAACCTTATTAGATAACCAACTATGTTACATGTCGATCATTAATGATTG
>JANVCL010000004.1:8992480-9032655 GCA_026546855.1 Erythroxylum incrassatum
CAGAAAAATTCCTGAAAATCCCTTAAAATAGAAAACAATTTATGGCGCACTCAGAATAATTTTTCAAACCCAATAACCACGTTAATCCCAATAAAATTGTCTTAGGCCCAATTACCGGGAATTATCATAAATGCATATACAGTAATTCCATGTGCACAATTGATACTGTGTATCAATCCTATTATGCAGAAACAGTACTCATTAATCCCTATCAATTCCATCCTATGACAAATTTACTATTTTACCCTTCCAGTAGGGGGTGTGATGTTACAGGTTGATTGATAATTGATGACTTAATTTATGTTAATTTTTTTGGTCATTGATGGCATACATTAAAAGTTAGAAAGACTTTCAATTCAAGTTTCAACTTAACTTTATAATGTATGATTTAAAAGTTAAAAAGGCTTTCAAATTTAAACTTAACTTAAAACTAACAAACCGAGAATGTAAATTAGAAATAATTCAAAGTAAATAATTAGTTGACATAATCTTAAAATTATTGAAACGGTATTTGGATATTGGGTAATTAATTAATTGAGTATAATAATAATTCAATTGCAGTTTTGTGGAAAAGACGAATAGGAAGTTTTGTAAGTTGTAATTATTTTGTATTTCTAAGTTATCTTTAATTTTTATCCCAAAATTAGTCCATCTCATTAAGGATTCAAATCTCTTGCATATAAACCTTTATTTATCCTAAAATTAGTCCATGCAATAGTCTTTGCATATTCAAAACCTAATTTTCTTATTATTTCATTTTTTATCTCATTTATAATACTTTGGCATTAACTCTTCAAATAAGTGTTAAAGTTTTTTAGTTCATCTGAATGAAAAAAATTACTCAACTTGTGCATTCTATTTCAAAATATTTATTAAAGGCAAGGATTTATAAAAGATATGGCAATGAAAATAATCATATTCCTGAAAAAACAAGAATAAAGGTGAAAATGAAGTTAAGGATGCTTAAGTCATGACTTGAATTTTTGGATTTATTGAGTTATCATCTTAAATCTTTAAACGGTACTTCAATTTTAAATTTAGCATGAATTTACTACTCTCCAATAAGAAAGTCTATATATTTCTGAATTTTAGTTTAGTTTCATGAATCTTTACTTCTTTAGGCTTAATATAAAGAGTTAAAGACATTATTTATGTTGCATTGCCTCGTGAAGGACTTAGTGTTAGCACTACTAATTTTGTTGATGAAATTACTAAAGGATTAATTTCTTACAAAACTAATTTCTTCATTTTTTGTTACAGATAAATGGAAGGAAGTTCAACTACTCTTGATCAAACTGCTTTAATAAGATATAATGATTCAGCTTAGCGCCATGCTGCATTGGTCCGAGATATGAAGAATCAAACGATTTGCTTATTTATTTTGCAACAAACATTTGAAAGGTGGAGGAATCACCCGATTGAAAAGCATTTAGTTAGGGTTAAAGGAAATGTAGAATCCTGTAAAAATGTAAGTCATGATGTGAAGTGACAAATGAAAATATTGCTTGAAGAATATCACCATGAGAAAGATAAAAGGGAAAGGTTTAATTTTGAAATTGGTAATGGAAGTTCATTTTCTAGTTTCCGTGGTAATTGCGGAAATGTTGAAGGTGGTAGTGGTATTAGTAGTGCTCCATCTCAGGCCCTTGAAGAAATACCTGGACTTAATGTGAGGAAGAGAAGAAGGCAGACTAATTTTTTTGCACCACGAACAACTCCTAGAACCCAACTTTCAATTCGTAGTGCAATGCAATCAAGAGATGCAACTCATAATGTCGTTATGACAGTAGCTAGATGGTGGTATGATACAGGTTCATCATTCAATGCTTCTTATTCTTATTATTATCAACCTATGATGGATACAATAGCCTCTTATGATCCGGAATACAAAGGTCCTTTGATTGATGACTTAAGAGGTAACCTTTTGAGTTGTTTTGTTTATAAAATTAGAAGTTATTTGGCAGAAAGAAGAGTGAATTGGGCTACTTATAGATGTTTAATCATGTGTGATGGTTGCACAAATGGGAGACAAGAGCCTATTATTAATTTTTGGTTTATTCTATAAATGGATATAAGTTTTTGAAATTTATTAATGCATCTAGCCTTATTAGGAATCTTAAGACTTTGTTTTCAATATTTGATAAAGTTGTGAATGAAGTAGGGCCATAAAACATTGTTCAGTTTATTACTAACAGTGATTCTGCTTATAAATCGGTAGGAAAAAGGTTACAGAATAAGTATAATTCTTTTTTTGGGCTCCTTGTGTTGCATATTGCATTGACATAATGCTAGAGAATATAAGAGATCCTAGGTATTTTTCTATTATTGAAAAGACTATGCAGAAAGCTAAAAAGGTGACCAAGTTTATTTATAATTGTGTATGAGTATTGAATTTAATGAAAAAGGAATTTACCAATAGTAGAAATTTGCATCGTCCTACTATGACAAGATTTGCAACATATTTCTTATCATTTCAGTCTTTTATTATGATGAAGAAAGAGTTAAGGCAAATGTTATGAGTAATAAGTGGATTACATCTCAGCATGCTAAGTCTAATGTTGGAGTAGAGGTTAGTAAAATTATACTAGAAGATAGAGAATTTTGGTCTCAATGCCAATTTGTTATATGAGTTTGTGAGCCTTTGGTGAGGGTGCTTCGCGTAGTTGATAGTGAAGAAAAGCCAACGATGGGTTATTTGGCAAGGATCGAAAAAGACTGGCTGGCTTAGATTGTCTCAGACTGTTAAGAATGATATAATTCTAAAGGCGGAGGGGGAAGTAGGAGGGAGGTAAGTTAAAAATAGGTCTTCTTTGTACATACCAAATCTTTCAATCATTAATGAGATAAGGGAAAGAGAATTTTTTTTTCTCCATTATTTGCAGCTAAGGTGTTTTTAAATCGCAATGTCTATTTTAGATTGGATCTTACTAAGCAAGTTGTTTGTTAAAAATTAATTGTCACTTTATTTTGTTTATAACATTGCTTTTGTTATCTTACGACTTACAGTATCTTGGTGGGATCAATTCGGAAATGGTGTTCCAGAATTAAAAAGGTTTGCAATTTGGATTTTAAGTTAACGTGTGAATGCAACAGGCTGTGAACGAAACTGTAGCACATTTGAATTTATCCACTCTAAGAAAAGGAATAGATTGGAGCATAAAAGGTTGAATAACTTGATTTTTATTTGTTACAATTTAAAGCTTCAAGAAAAGTATGTTATTATTATTATTATTAATTTCTTATAATTTTCTAATAATTAAATTTTATTTTTACTAAGAGTCTTAATAGCACACGTAATTCAACAGATCCAATTTCTATTGATAATATTGATCTTTTGGTGGATTAAGTTTCTAAAGAACCGAATTTGGAAGATATTAATGATTTGAAAGATAATCTTGGATGAGAAAACATTGACATGCCATTTGGTGCATTAAATTTGAATAATAATGATGATAAAACTCCTTTTAATGATGAGGATTTTATACCAAATGATAACTGAGGTTAATGCAGTTATAGCGGGTATCCTCCTGTAGACGATTGAATGTCGTTCCAGGTTCTTGTTTTTCCTCTTCTTTTAATTTTACTTATATTTGATGTTTACGTAAAATTCTATATATGTAATGTAATTGTAAATGTTTTTGTTTCAGGTTTAACTTTTACTTGATTGTTTCGTCATCACGAACTCTTGTTGTAAATTGTAATAGTTTGAGAGTTAAGGATATTTATTGGTTTTTTTTGTTGGATATTTTTATGTAATTATTATTTATTAAAATGATGAAATTTTATTATTGTAATATTTTAAGTACTTTGTATTATTCTAATTTTATATTTGTATGATGATGACTGCGTTTTCTATTCATATTAATTGTGGTTAATATTTATATGTGAAATATTTAAAAATTATTGTTATTTTATATTAGTTGTGATTATTATTTATTATTATGATTTTTGGAGACATGGTTGATGTAAACTTATAAAGTATACAGTACAATATTCCAATGAATTATTTTGCAAATTTTAAAAAATTTCAGTGACTATTTTATAAATTTAAAAAAGAACCCAGTATTGACTTGTATTGGTATAGTACTGTACCAGAACTAAAATCAGTTTCAAATCTGGTACGATATTCGCAACTTTGCCTAAGGCTTGACTATTCTAAATAAAACGATGTTTTGTTGAAAACGTTATCTTTTTGTACATTTAGTTAAAAAGATTGGTCGAACTAAGTCGGCAAGTTTAGGCTAGAGCTTGGGTTTGCTGCGTTAGGCCTTATTGGACCCCATATTGGGCCTGGGTCTTGCCAGGGAAAGGTCGGGTCAGGTCGAGCCCAAGCTCATCTCTAATTTCGTTTTAAAATGCTACTGATGGAAAATGTTGCATCAAGAAGGTTATTAAAACTAAGTTATGCGAATAACCCAAGTGTGATAGGGTATACGATAATTAACAATATGATAATATTCATAAAAAATATTTTAATAAATATTTAAAAGATTTTTTTTGGAAATTTGAATACAGTGATATATGTTTCGATAATTAAAATACTAATATTAATTTTTAAAACGAGCAAATCTGTAATATCCATCTAATTTGTTTTTCAAATGCACTATGTCTAGAAAGAGGAGAGTTGCTCCGAAAGAAATGGAAGACAAAACATAGGTGACTTAGAATGCTTTTCATCTATCAAAACTAATGTTTTAAAAACCGAAAAAATGTTAGTATTAGATCGTTATATCTTCTTAAAGATTGAATAAAATTAAAATGATAAAATATAATTAAAGAAGACTTATTTTTATAATAAAAATTTAAATTTTAAAAATGAGTTTATTAAATAAAAATTAATTAATTATTTTTAATTTATAAAAATTAATTAATTTATAAAATTAATTAATTAATTAATTGTTCATTTTTAAATAATAAAAATTATTAAAATAAATCAAAATTAAAAATTGAACTAAAAAATTAATCAGTTTAAAAATTTTACAAATAAACTAATCGAATCGATTAAAATTTTTAATTATTGATCAAAAATTGACAAAATCCTCCGGTGCTATGTTCTTCTTCCTCTCTATGCATTGACAGGAAGAGGAAAACTTGTGACTCAGGACTCAGGAGAACCAGACAAGTCCTTTCAACACTTGAAAAATATACCACTGAGCACCGAAGTCTGGTGGTAAGGGCTGGTCTTCCTTTAAGCAAGGTTGAGGTTCAACTCCTACTTGTAAATCTAGCAGGATTAAGTAGTAATACTGAGCCGCTCCTTGGGGTCGCTCAAGCCATGAGCGAAGAGTAATCTAAGCATCATAATGGTTTAAAGATACCATCGATAATTCGGACCCACTCAAAATATCTAACGAGTTAACCAAAAAAAACAAAATTGCAATCTTTCGAAGGAGTTTTCACTTGCCCGGCTGTTTGGATTCTCTTAAATAAGAACAGAGACGAGTGACAAGTTTAACATAGTGTATAGTTGCTCTCTTTGTTAGTGGAGACAGGTGATAAAACAAAAAAATTACGTCTAAGATTAATCTAAGTATGGTAACGGTTTACAGATATCATCGACAATTCGGACCCACCCAAAACATCTAATAAGTTAACCAAAAAAAAACTCCAATCTTTCAAATGAGTTTTCAATTGCCCTACTTTTTGGATTCTCTTAAATGAGAACAGAACAAGTAACAAGTCTAACGTAGTGTATAGTTATTGTTTCTATTGGTAGAAACAAATGACAACAAAAAAAATATTTTTTTTTCTGCGTGTTTGGTTGCTTTGCTGTCCTAGGTGATTTTTGTTCTATTTTCGGATGAAAAAAACATAAATTTTTGTTCCTTTCAAAATTGAAGAGCAAAATTTCTTGTTTTCGTTTTCGAAAGAAAATACATAAGCAACTTCAAAAAATAACCTCCTCTCACATAAGCAAATTTTTTATTCTTAATTATATTATTAAACTCATTATTATTATTATTATTATTAATTTTATTATACAAAATTAATTATCTTATTATTATTATTATTGTTGTCGTCGTCGTCGTCGTCATTATTATTATTATTATTATTAATGTTAATATTATTATCATCATCATCATCATCATTAATTTTGTACTTATTATTATTATACGAAATTAATTTTTTATTGTTATTGTTATTATTATTATTGTTATTATTTGTTAACTTTTTTACTGATACAAATCATTCGTTTTAAAATAATAAATGAATTACATATTTTCAATCATATTACACCGTAGGAGTACTTTAGTTATTGACACTGTTTTTTATGTTCTGTCAACTGTAATCAAACACATTTTTTTCTTCAAGACGAATACAGTTTTATCTGTTTTGTCCATCACAACCAAACATCTCACTGTCTCTAATTATTTTTTATTTTTTTTCTAAATTTTTGTTTCATTTCGTTTCTGCATATTGAGAGATAGTAACTATAGGGAGCGTAAGAAACAACAAATCACTACATAGAAATGCAAAAATAGGCAAAATCTGTGTAAGACATGTACTTTTTTATGATTTAAATTTTAAAATTTTAAAATTTTCAAAAATATCTTTTTAGACTTTAGTTAAAAAAATAATAAACTATATATTAAACATGAATTAATTAAATATTACTTTCGTAATGATTTAATTTATTTTTAAAATCAGATCCGAACTAATTAAATTTGACTTAAATGGATAATTTTAAGTTAAATTTAATTATTTTAAATCAAGTCTAAAAATTAATTTAATGACATTTGGTTGGACATTTATACTCAATTTCTTGTTGTTATTTTTTATTGAAAATTTTAAAAAGCTTTTTAAATAAAATGTTAAAAAATAAGAGAATTTTATAAAATTTGTAAATTATAAAAAAGTTTATCTCTTTTTATTTTTATTAACCTGCTTGGAGCAGCTTTCGAGACCAATGTGTCTTATTTCTTTATCAGTCTGAACTGTTGAGTTACACGTTCAGCAAGCTTTAGTGCCTTTAACAATTGGTAAAGCTCTGGTCCTTTTCTAAGTTACCCAAAGACTGTATTTCGGCCTTAAGGGGCATACCACGTTGCTTGGTCATAGGATGAAAATGGGTAGGGTTAAAATTGGGCCTGTTTATTAGGGCCAGCCCAGTCTATGGTGGTTTTGAACCGCGGGCTTGATCTCAATTATGCTCAGTCATTTTTTAAAATTAAAAGTATAAAATTACTTCGTTTTTAATAAAACGATGTTTTATTTTAGAAAATCGACTCAATTATTTTAAAAAATTAAAAGTGCCAAACGAAGTTATTTTGTTTTAGAGAGTTGGGTCTTGGTTCGATCAAATTGAACCTAGAAAATTAAGCTTGGGGCTTGACCTAGCCCTCAAATATTCTGTACCCCTTCTTCTGTACCTATTCTGTGCCTATTGTATCTGAACCATTCATTTATGTGAGACCCATAAAAATAGATGGCTTAGATGCAATGAGCACAGAGTAAGTACAGAGTAAGGGTACAGAGAATCACGTCCTCTTGAATTGAGGCCCAAGCAATCGAACTTAGCCTATTGACTTCGGATCGACTCAGGCCTGGCCCAATTGCTACCCTTATGATCAATCAACACTATCGATGACAATAAGTTAAATTTTTTACACAATTCTCAGATAATCAGGGATAGTAATTGGTCAGATCAGGCTGGGCTTGTTAGGTTCGAGCCCGACTTGATAGCTTTTACCTTGGATGGGCTTGACCTTTTGTAAAATTTTCCTTTTCATAAAAGTTGAAGTTAAACTTCATTTATGTCATTAATAAAATTAGTAAACTTTATTTTATTTTAGAGTAGGCTTTAGTATTATTGTCATATAGATATTTTATATTAATTAATTTAACTATAAAGGCCGGGCTTGGCTTCTTTGAGGCCTAATCACAAGCCCGACTTGGAGTTTTTGACAGACTTTAAGAAAAGTTATGTAGACCAGCAAATTTTTGCTAATGGAGATCAGGCAGCCTATCTGTCCACATGACTACGTTGTCCTAAAGTTCCATTCCCATACAACACAAACCAATTAATCAATACCAGCACCAATCGCTAAGCAACACGTGTCTATCCTGTTATTTTAAACACAGCTAACCAACAAGTGGGCGACGCCCAAACGGTGTCTCGCCGGCTAGTTTGATCAGCCGACAGCCAGCCTACTAACCCTCTTGCTTAGGCGCGTCAACCAAAGCAAAGCGCGTGGGCCAACAAGGCTTGGTGTACGCAAATGTCTCCCCATTTTTTACTTCAAACCATCGAGGCCAAAGCATTCATTTATTTTGTCTTTAATTTTTATTTTCTCTTACAAAACTGAATCTCTCTCTCTCTCTCTCTCTCTCTGTAATCTGTATATATAAACACACCAACCTCTGACTTCCTGTTTTCTTTGTACCATTTGGGTCTGCTGCTCTAGAGAAAAGAAGAGTTTGTGTTTGGATAGGGTTTGTTTCGTAGAGATATGGCTTCTGACGATCCCAAGCAGCAAACCGGCGGTGGTTTCTTTGCCTCCATCGCTTCCAGTTTGTCCAATTTCGGCAGCGCCATGAGCAGATCGGTTAACGGGTATTGAGTTATTGAGATCTGTTTATCGTTTTTGATCCTTTAGCTGTTTCGATTTTGTGTGAAATGGGTCCGTGTACATTGCTTATAATTTCGTTTCGTTTTGACGTTATCGATTTGGTTTTTGGTTGAAGTAACTCCCGATTGATTGATCCGTCATTGGTTGTTACTCTGTTTTGCTTTAATTCACAATTACCGCCCCTGTTAAGAGGTCCTTCTAATACAAGATTGTTTTCTGCAATAGTGTGTGCTCTTGATGTGATGTACTTTTACGAATGGATTTATTGATCCTTTTTCGCTAGCGAAGAAGAAATGACACGTTATGGAAATCTTATCTGGGTGGTTTTGTTTCGCAGTTTAGTTGGGTACGAAGGATTAGAAGTTATCAATCCAGAAGGAGGAACAGAAGATGCTGAAGAGGAAGCAAAGAGAGGAAGATGGAAGCAGGAGGTAAGCTACATACTTGGTTTTGTATGGTTTCAAATTGAATAAGAATAGAAACAGTAATAACAAACAGTTGGCGGTTTGTAAATGTTTGCTCAATCTGATCGTTGTTGTCAGTTGCATTTTCAGACAAAAATTGCAGGTTTTCCCAAAGTTCAAAAATGTTTACATGCTGGTTATTTTAGTTCCAGATAGATGCTTGTTGTTTGCTTGAGTTTAGGATGTGAGAAACGTCTTTCTGTATTTAGGTGGAATTAAAGTATCAACTATTCTTATAATTGGAGAAAAATGTTTGAATACGTGCTTCTTAGCATATGCATCAGAATTTGCGTGTTCAGTGTCTAAGTCTCATGCTTTCTCCAGGATCGAGACAGTTACTGGAAAATGATGCAGAAGTATATAGGATCTGATGTCACATCAATGGTGACACTTCCTGTTCTCATTTTTGAGCCAATGTCAATGCTGCAGAAAATGGCAGAGGTTATTCCATTGTACCAAATTTTTGTGTTTAATTTCTTGGTTCTGCTGTTCAACAAAAATTTAAAATTTGTATTCAGTGGTGTAAATGTTACATATACTTTGTTTGTCACAGTTGATGGAATACTCCTACTTGCTAGATCTTGCGGATGAATGTGAGGATCCCTACTTGCGCTTGGTGTATGCTGGTGAGAGCTTTCTTGCCTCTCTCTCTCTCTCTCTCTGAAGTGGCCTAACTGTGTATCTCATTACAGCATCATTTTTTATATCTGTTTACTATGCCTATCAACGCACTTGGAAGCCATTTAATCCTATTCTCGGTGAGACTTATGAACTGAGCAATCATGGAAACCTTACATTTATATCAGAGCAGGTGAGTGCTGCTTTCCCAATTATCAGTTATCTTTAGCTTTTTTTATTCATTCTTAGATTCAAATCATATAGGTGAAGTCTTCTGATATTTTAAATATTGATTAATGTGGTAAATTTTCTCTTTTCTGAATCTTCTCCTCCTACAGGTAAGTCATCATCCTCCAATAAGTGCTGGACATGCTGAAAATGAGCATTTCACTTATGATATAACTTCAAAGGTCAAAACTAAGTTTTTGGGGAACTCAATTGAGATTTATCCTCTTGGAAGGTAAAAAGGTCTCTGTTAATGGTTTGCTTTAGATTTTGGAAGTTTTGGATATAATTACAATTCCTGCTTTCTATAGCACTGCTTCTGCTGTCTATATTTCCTTTTTCTTTTATGGGTAGAAGATGAAAGAGGGAATAAGAAAATATTTCTGCTATGTAATTTATTGGAAATTATAGCCATTATTATCAACTCTTAGCAACCAGGATAGTTTTAAAAGGTTTGGGACTTGAAATAAACTGTCCATTGAGTCTATTTCATTGCTTGAAGAAATTTGGAAGTCCATGGTTCATTTTTTTTCCATGTTTGAATTTATTCTGCAATCTTGCTGGAATAAAAGAGAAATTGTATATTGTGCTGTTTGGTGCGATTGTAGACTGTATGTCATTCCTGTGACTAATAATCAGTACTTAAAATTGTCATAAGTTGTTTGATTTGTTGAAGAACTTTGGTCTTGCATATACCATATTGACTGCTATAATATTTTGATAATTAATGATATTCTAATTTCGTTGATTCAGCAATTGTCATTGCTGATATAAGTTTTCCAACTTTCTCATGACTGTAAAAGTTTGAGATTTTCCATGTCTTTGAAGATTCCTCTACACACATATTTAAAATATTGGACATACCTTTCGTATGAATAACCCATTTGTGCCTGTTTGCAACGAATGATCAAACGCACGATTTTTCATTTCATTGAAGGCTACTTAATTTTGGTTTTTACTTTTGAACTAATTAAATTTTGTATGCAGGACACGCGTGACCCTCAAAAGAGATGGTGTAGTACTTGATTTGGTGCCTCCTCTAACAAAAGTTAGCAACTTAATATTTGGACGAACTTGGATTGACTCTCCTGGAGAGATGGTCCTGACAAACATGACCACAGGGGACAAAGTTGTGTTATACTTTCAACCTTGCGGTTGGTTTGGGTATGAACTTTCCTTTCTGATAGTTCCTGCATATTTTCTTGTGTCATGTGTTTATAATTGTTGCTGGTTTTGATACACTGTTCTGTGAAAAGTTGTCCTGTTAGTCCTTTTGTTTTGCTTCTTGTACTTCACTAAAAGAATATTTCTGACTGATTATATTGTCTCTACACTTATGTTCATATACTTCGGTTAATCAATTGAATCTTGACTAGATTACGTTGGTAATGCAACTCAAAGGGAGGGTTTATTTGAAAGCTCACTAACACGCTTGCATTCTTTTGAAATCTCACTAACACACTTGCATTCTTTCTGATTGGCTCGTCACTGCTTTCTTCTTCATTTTCCTTAACCTGTCCATATTTGTCTTCAACATATTTCAGAGCTGGTCGCTATGAGGTGGATGGCTATGTTTATAATGCTGCCGAGGAGCCTAAGATTTTGATGACTGGAAAGTGGAACGAGGCAATGAGTTACCAACCCTGTGATTTGGAAGGGGAACCAAGCCCAGGACCTGAGCTAAAAGAGGTTAGTTTTTAGTTTCTGCAAACCTTGTTCATGCTGTTAATCTTCTTTCTTCCTGAAGTGATTTTAAGTACTTCCATCAAGTTACCTCTCACATGAGGGTGAAAACCATACACATCTTCCAAGCTTTGTTTATGGATTGGATCCTTGTGTTCTGTACTTATGTAGCCTGTTCTACATATTTGTATCTCTAAATGGCCTGTCCGTTATTTTAGAGTGTGTTATTGGGTGCTGAAATTGCTACTGGTATCTCTTTGTTGGTTAATGGACAAGGTAATCTTTTGCTGAGTAACTGTTTATATTTGGTATTTAAGGCTTTTTTTCATAACGTTAGGGACAGCTAGTTTATATTCGCTGTAAGTGGGCATATCAAATATCTGACCCTCTGTTTCCATGGTAATTGATATGTAGCTGTCTTAGTGTTGTTTGATAAATTGGGCCATTTCTAACATTAGCATCTGGCAGGTTTGGAGAGTTGCAGATGCTCCAAAAAATGATAAGTACCAATATACTAATTTTGCACACAAGATAAACAGCTTTGACACTGCTCCTAAGAAGTTATTGGCATCAGATTCTCGGTTACGTCCGGATAGATATGCTCTTGAAATTGGTGATATGTCCAAAGCTGGTCATGAGAAAAGCAGGTCTATCTCTCTCTACCTATTTATATTGATTCATGGTTCTCTGTGTGATTATTCTGTCTATAGCATTTCATTAAATTGGGGCCAGTAGGACCATGGCGCACCGTATGTTGATTATCTGCTATTTACACTGGAAAACACGAGATAAATGATTTTGGTTTCAAAAATTAGCCGGGTTAAACCTAAAGTTGGAGCATGAATGTTTGAAGCATGACTAAATATCTTATTTACCTTTGTTTCAGTTTGGAGGAAAGACAGAGAGCCGAAAAAAGAAACCGGGAGGCTAAAGGGCAACAGTTTACACCTAGGTGGTTCGATCAAACCAGTGATATTCATCCAACACCTTGGGGCGACTTGGAAGTTTACCAGTTCAATGGAAAGTATAATCAACATCGTGCTGCCATAGATACTTCAGACAACATAGAACAGACTGACATTCAATCAATAGAATTCAACCCTTGGCAATACGAGATTGGCTGCTAAATGAGAATGATCTCATTTATATACGCCTGTATCATATTGGTTAATTGTTTTTAAATCATTGTCTAATAGTGTTGTGATGATCATGGTGACAGTATTTTGAATCCATTTTGCAGTTTTGTTTGGTTTTGATTTCATTTTGTTCCCAAGTATGATCTTTGAAATTGAGAACTTTGTTAATTGTTGTAGGGTTACTGAAATCTTGGAATGATTTTCCAAATAGCTGAAACATATGTACAAAACAAAAGATGAATAGGATATAGAAAGTATATTTCTTTGATGCTTGCGCTGCACTTAAAAGGCATAAGTTCTTGGAGGAATAGCTTTTCTGGACAGGGTACAAGTTCCTGTCACATTGCACTGCACTTAAAAAGGCATAAGCTCTTGGAGAAATTGCTTTTCTGGACAGGGTACAAGTTCCTGTCACTGTTCTCCATGCTTTGTGGAGCTGGAGCCGATGAAACATAAATTCCAAACATGTAAGATAGATAAAGAATAAGGGTTGAAAGGCTCTCTTTTTATACCTTTAAAATCCTAAGCAGAACTCCAAAATTGGCATCTTCACTAAATTGGTGTGTCCAAACCTTGCTGTTACGTTCGTTGTACCTGTCGTCCAAGGAACTTGGAACATGTACAGAACAATTATCTTGCTCTTGGATGTTGTTAGAAAACTGAAAGTTCAAACCTTTTAAGTCACGGATTATAAATAAACAACAATAATTGATCTAAAGGATCATAAATATTTTTTAATTTAAAAATTAATTGTTTATTTAAAATAAATAAAAAAACTGATTCATAATGCAATTCTTCAGTTATGAAATTTACTTAATTCTATTTGTTTTGAATTACGAATTTATAAGTAATAATAATAAATTTATTTAATACTAATTCGTTAAAAACTAAACAATATTATAAAAATAAGAACACGAAAATGTCAACTTTTACATTCACCAAACAAGCCAGGTCAGCGGTCCACGTAGGCTTAAAGGTCAACCTTTGTTAACTTGAAAATATCATCACTTTCGCGTCTTTTCGCTCTTCACGACTAAGGCGGCCAATCATAATAGCCACGTGTGTTCTGCTTCCAGGGGCAATTCAGTAATTTCATAGAAAGGCAAACTGAAGCTTAGGGTCATTTGAGAGAATGAAATGTTTTTAGCTGACATTTGTCAGAAGCTGATTCGCTGGCTCTTAAGGTTACGGTCAAATGGCGATGAAGTGGAGAGGTTTTCGGGCTAGAGCCGCTAACATTGGCAGCAGAATGATGGACGGTCTGATCAATCAGTTAATGTGAGTTAAAAGACTTGTTGTCTCTCTCTGTTTTTGCTCTTTTTGTCTAAAAATTACTCCCACAAGTTAGTCTTTACTTATCTCTGTCTCTTCTTGTTATTGTTCGTCTGTTCATGTGGTAGTTAAGGTTTTGGCTTCTCTGTTTCGTTTGCTATCAGTTGATTCATTTTCGAAGCTGTCAATGGTTTTTAGTTGACTTTGAGTAGAATCGACGAGTTGGGTCTTGCAAAGTACTGAACTTTACTTGCAAAGATGGGATTTTTGTTTGAGAAAGATGGGATTTCTTTGTTTTTTCTATTTAGTTAATGAAAAGCTTGAAGCTTTGTGTTTATTGGTTCTTGGGTTCTTCTTGTTTTTGATTCTTATTGTTTTTTTATAAAGCAGAGTTGGCACTTAAATCATAGGCTGTGCTTGTCTTCTTCTTTTGGGGCGAAGCTATTCATTCACTAGAAGTTGGGTTCTTTGAAGCATTTGCAATTCTTGTCTCAGAAGCTTGGGAATTATGGATCCACGCTTCAGAGGTTATTCGAGTTCGATGAACAGAGTCCAATTCAGGAGTCAACCTTTGTCTGTTCTACCAAATAAGAATCTTGTCTCTGGACACAGATTCGAGAATAGTTTTGTAGATCACAGTTTCAGAGAGTTTCAATGCTCTCCACCTGATGCGGGACCGAGTAATGCAACACCTTACTCGAATGTAACCCAAGAAGAAGATTCTCCTGAAGATTGTGATTTTTCTGATACTGTTTTGAAGTACATAAGCCAGATGCTTAAGGAAGAAGATATGGAGGATAAGACTTGCATGCTTCAAGACTTTTTGGGTCTTCAAGCTGCAGAGAAATCCTTCTATGAGGTTTTAGGCAAGAGGCGGGTAAATGGGTACCCGATGGGGGTCAAACCCCCAATGGGTACGGGTATGGAGGTGCCAAAAAAATCCCCGATGGGGATGGGGGTGGGGTGGGTTCATGGGGCGGGTACGGGGGATGACATACCCGCCCCATACCAGCCCCGTTGCCATCCCTAAGTACATTGCTACCTCAGATGCAGTTAAGGAAGCTATATGGATCAAGAAGTTCATCACTGAGCTTGGAGTTGTTCCTAGTATTGCAAGTCCTATAGACCTTTATTGTGATAATAATGAGGCTATAGCACAGGCTAAGGAACCAAACTCACATCATAGATCCAAACACATACTCAGACATTTCCATTTGATTAGAAAGATCATTGCGAGAGGAGACGTGAAGATATGCAAAGTGGGTACAAATGACAACATTGTCGATCCGTGTACTAAGCCTCTTCCACAACCTAAGCATGAGAGTCATACGAGGTCCGTGGGTATTAGATATCTGACCGATTGGGCCTAGTGCAAGTAGGAGATTGTTAGTAGTGTGCCCTAGGCCAATGGAAATATGTGACTTTTGTACTATCATTATGACTTATTAATAATATATTATGAGGTACTCTTTTATATATGCATGTATATCGTTTATGTAATGTGATTTACATTCCATGAATAGTATTAGGCTTATGTCATCAAGTATGTGACTTGATAGTAAAACCATAAGCATTATAATACTATTCTAAATTGTCCTTGGTCGATTGTTGTTGGTAGAACAATAATGAATTAAGGCTAGTATGTGTTCTGATTAATGATCACGTTTTTCTAATCATGGATATGAGTTATCAAATCAGAAACATAGATATATGTTAGAGAACATATATTAAACCGACCCACAGAGAGAACACTGCATGGTTTCATGTCATTAGTGATTCTCAATATGGTTTGACTTTAGTCCTCCAACCTGAAGTCATCATATGAGTTTTAGAACGTGCTAGCATACGATAGTCGCTGCCCAAATGGTTCATCCTTGTATGGATACCGGTAGAGGACATTCGTACATCGCAGTGTCTACAAATCTGAAAAAGAAACAACCAATCTACGTCAAGAGGTAATTTCGTACATGTTATAGTTTTCGGTTATACTTCTTATTGTTTTATGGTCTTTTTCGCAACATATTGTGAATACTCGGGCCATAGGTGATCCAACACATACATCATTATTATTTGCAATAAAGCACATGTGAAACACCTCATTATTTGATTCTCTATTTTAATAATCATTTATATCATCCCATATGATCTTTAACGCTCTCTTTTCTTTGATCTTTCTCCTTTTTTTCTCCTTTCTACTTCATTTTTATTGTTATATAAATTCTCATCAAGCTCGTTATGAGTAATATCAATATCATCAACACTCGTATCATTATGAAAACCATTAGCATATATAAGATCAAATATATGTCAAATATTATGAGAATTTTGACATATTTTGAAAATTTAGAAAGTACATTTGTATCTAGTCGAAAAATAAAATGTACATTGCCTTACTATTTAATGAAATGAGTCTATTATCATTCCTATTCACTAATTCTTCTCTACAGTCTCCTATAAATTAAAACCTTCACTTATAAGAAAGAATTCCTCCTAATTCTCCAAGATAAGTAATCATTTACACTAAAGTTGGAGAAATATTAATATCTTGTCTCTTTTAACTAAAAAGTGAATCAAATTATGCTTTAATGAACTTTGCTCAGAATTTTCTGCAAGTATATATGTAATGAATGAGTCTTACTATTATACCAATTGTTAATTTACGGTGATTCCACCAAACAATTCTTGATCTATATCCATTTTTTAAGTTTCACTTAAGAATTTGCTAACTCCTTCTTTAAGTAAACACATAACAATCCTCCTTGCAACTTCTTCTTTCAGTAAATACATAACAATCCTCCTTGCAACTTCTTCTTTGTCATAGTCAAAGAGGACCCTTACAATCATCTCGTTTTGTGATGAATGAAGAATAACTCTTTACAAATCTTGATCAAGGTCAAAAGGAACCCTCACAAAGTACATTATAAGCAATTTCTCTAACTAAAATAATTATACAACTCAAAAACTTCTTCATGTGCTCACACCAATTAATAAATGCTTAATACGTGTTATCTAATGCATACACGTAGTCTCTTAAGACTCTTAACAACTCTTTATTATACCTAACTAATATTTCACAATTTACATGTGATATATTTATACTCAAAATAACCTAAAAAATTGTTATAAATAAAAACTATATGTTCTAAAGCTTAATAATAATATCATTAGTCATAGTGGTCAACCAATGTACCGATCAATACATCAACAAACTCACTGTAATACCTTTTAAATCACATTAATCGATCACAAATACACATTAATTGACTAATTTGCTGCACTAGTCAACCAATGTGATTATAAACTTACAGTAATTTTTTTTCTTCTTTTTAAGAGGAATTGGTCAACCACTCACCTGGATTAGCCGACCAATACACCTAAAAGCCTATTGTTAGTTGATCACTGAATTTGATTAGTTGATTGGTGTACTTGAAAACAAAATTTTCAAGTTCTTTCAAAGATTAAAACGTATTTATTTAACAAAATTTAATTCAATATCATTTTAAAAGTTCTCCGAAAGTTTATTTAAAGATTATAAGATTTCCTTTAAACATCAAAACAAATTTTCTCTTGATTATAAAAATATTTATACATTATATGCTATATGTAAATGATCATTTAATGATTAAACTTATAATTCATTAAAATTATGAAGAGAAGGTTATAAAAAGATTACAAGTACTTGTTTAAATCTTGATATGCTTAATTCCTTATTATTTTTTATTCTTCACTTAAATTATCAAATTCACTAATATTATTAAAAATAAATTTATTAATAACAATATATTTGTTATTATTAAAACTATCAATTAAGGCTTACTTGATCAATATGAGATTTGAATTGGAACTAAACTTTAGTCATCCACCACATTTTATACAGCAAGAAAAATTCATTGCGGGAGAGACTTGTCTTTTTCTTGCATCCATATAGATCCTGAAGAGGTTGCTTATTTTCATTTTGGCGGTTAATGATATCTAAATAAAAGGGGAACAAATATTCTGACTATTGCCCTATTCTCAAACTCTTTTCATCCACTCATTCTAATAAAAAAATTTGGATGGATGAGATGGATTGAGAACAGGAAGAATAGAGGGATCAGATCACTTATTCCTATTATTCTATACCTATTTTATTTTATGAAAAATTATCTATTCAATAAATGAGACCTGTAAAAATTGAATGGATATAATTATTTGAAAACAATGAATGGATTATTTAGGAACAAAAAGATGTGTCTCGAAAGAGAGTAAGGAACAGATGATCTGTTACGTGGTTTTCTTATGACAATTGCTATATAGTTTAGTCGTTTGATAAACTGGTCTTCTAAACGAACAATTTAAAATTGTGCTCATATAAGAATAATAACATTGTCATCTTTTTGATAAACAAACCAGAATATCACTTCCGTAATAAAAAAGGATTGCTTTTTTTAAAATTAACAGGAATTTTCATTAACTATCGTAAAAACTATATACATCAAGAAGATTGGTTCTTTCCTAGGGAGACAAAAGTATTACAATGACCTATATTCAAGTTTGTAAAGAATGAAAAAAAGCTACCTAGTTAAAGATTCCAGTTCAATCGCATATTGTCAGTCAGATTATGGTATGCACCTTTGGCTATTACAAGTACTCAGATATCATTGATGATGTTAGTTGCTAGTTAGTATTTAGTGGTTAGCTCTCCCTGGTATAGCCTTCGATTTCTCTCCTACTAGATACTATATATAAATAAGGTGAAGGTTGTATTTATCAGCATAGAATCTTTCTTGTGATATTTTACTACACTAATGATCTGTTGTAGCACTTGAAACCAGTCGTATAAATAACAGAAAAACCCCAATTTGTGAAGCATTTGGCTTCATACCAATTTAGCGTAAGTGCAGTTGTAGAATAGGTGATTCCTATCTTCGGATGTGAGATGACATAAAACGCATATAGGACCATAAGTGTTATACCATCTGTCTTTGGTTCTGAGTCTATTTTTGGTCACTAACCACGTGATCATGGAGGCTCTTAGATTGAGAATTTTCTTCCAAATCAACCTGAACCAAGGGATTATTGGGTATACTAACTGAAGGCTTCTATAACATGACTTATTTGTAAAGAAGCCTTTGGGATGAGATTTCCAAAAAACTATGTCCTCCTGATTGTTGTTGATGATATTTAGGGGATATTGACTTAAGAGTCTGAACCCTCTATAGTTCCCAAAACATTGCCTATCGACAATAAGAGTTGAAGCTTTAGCTTGGATTAGGATTCGATTTTTGAGTTAGTTTAGGTTTGTTTTTTGGATTAAAGGACTGAACTCCATCCAATTGTCAAACCAGATAGAGATATTACATCCATTTCCTAGCTTACGAATGATGAGAGGGTATATCTATGATCTAAATGGCATTCTTGTCAGTATAAAGTCTCCATATCTTCTTACACAATAGCACTTTCTGCGGCAAGTTGGTTGAGAGTATTCCTAATCCACCCTGTTTCCTGGGAAGCGTGACTTCTTCCTATTTGACATTGGCATTCCTAGCATTTTCCATACCCTTGACCATAGAAAAGCTTTTATAGTACGTTCGAGCTCCTTGATCATTTTCCTTGGTAGTATCAAGTTATTGATCCAGTGTATGTGTAGATTATTAAGAACTGATTGGATGAGCGCATCTCTTGCAGCCATAGAGAGAAGCTTGTTTTGCTAAGCTAGGATTCTGACTCTATATTTCTTTAGGAGTGGAATACAATCTATGTATGTTAGTGTTAAGTGACCATTTCACCACAACAGCTTAAGCTGTTGTGTAAGGCCAACTTAATTGGTTTTATATATTCTCTAACACACCCTCTCAGGTGAAAGCCCTTTGGGCTTGAAACTTGCACAGGTTCACTCTACCTTGTGCTGAATAATAAGTGGGTGGCAGGATTCGAACTCATGACCAAATGCTCTGATACTATGTTAAGTGACCATTTCACCACAATAGCTTAAGTTGTTGTGTAAGGCCAACTTAATTAGTTTTATATATTCTCTAACAGTTAGCTTGGTGTGAGAGATGGGGACTCCTAAGTACTTGAAGGGAGCGGTGTGTAGTTCCATACTCAATGTTTGCACTATTTTAACTTTATTATTGACATCAGTTGAATAAAAGAAATTGCTCTTTTGAAGATTAACTTGCAAGCCTGAACAATTAGAGAACCTTTGCAGAATGTCTCTGAGAATGTTGACTGAAAATATATCAACTCCAGACAAAAAAGGATTGCCTTGCATATGCCAAGACTCTAATTCCATAATAGACGTCTTCCCATCATGTGAAGTGAATTTGAATAAATAAACATCATTATCAAAAATAAGAACCTTTCAAAAACTATGTTGACTCTAAACGGCTATTATGGGTCTCTAAACCATTAGAAATGACACCCTTTTGTCAAGGAAGAAGCCCAATTGCTTAGTTTGGACTTACCTTTGGAGGTTAACTCAATAAGGTGGTTGCGATATCACCATCAATATTTAAGGGAGGCAAGAAGCTCAAGATGACCTTCTTGTTGTTTAAACGTTCTCCAACCAATGCCCTCTAAATGTTGAACTTCGTGGGGAGATTATCTTCCGCAGAAACAAAAGAGGCTTAGGAGGTGAGCAAGTGGCGGGAAAAGGGCAATCTTCTTTAGGTTTACATGTGGACAAGATTTGATTAGATCCTTCTAGACTGACGAAGCTCAAACAACTTGTCTAAGCATACGTGAGGAATTGGCCTTGTCAGAGATGTGTAACTTGAAGAAATTGCAAAGAGAAGAAACTTTAAGGAGGGAGGCAGAAGGTAAGAAGCCAGAATCCATGAGATGGAAGAGGAGAGAGAAAACTATACAAAGATAATAAACAATGGGAAAGGGGAGAAAAGAATGGAAGACAAAAGGAGACAATTTTAAGGAAATGGAAGAGAAAAAATAGCAAAAATTTAAAGGACTCAAAGTCTTCAACACGTGTACGGAAGAACATGTCTAAGAATAGTATGATATCTAAGGGAAGGCAAGAAAGGTGACCAAAAAGAGAGACGCAGTTTATCTCACTAACACATTCTATCTTAGCTTTTCACAAAATTTATTTTACCATTGTCTTGTGCATAATATTACTGCCTTGTCCCATTTCTTATTACTGTTTAGGCAATATATCATTAAAAAGCTAAAGTTACGTAATACAAAGTAACATTAATTTTTATACAGAAAGTAAGTTGTAATTTATTGTGTTAAAATTTTTGGCCAAAGATGAAGTTTCTTTTTATATTTAATAATTTATACATTTCATGTTGAAATAATAAATAATTTCTAAAATTTAATACAATATCATAACATATTTCACAAATAATTATAGTTTTAATAAGAAATTCGAAATATAACATATGTACATCTAACAAATGTTGAAATAACAAATAATTTCTAAAATTTAATACAATATCATAACATATTTCACAAATAATTATAATTTTAATAAGAAATTCGAAATATAACATATGTACATCTAACAAACAAAAGTAACTTATTGAATTTATTCATGTGGGGGAAGAATTGTTAAAAATTAAATAGAGAATACAAGTAAATGTTATATAAATTTTGATATATGCCCTAATACTTTAATATTTTAAGTTAGAAAATAAAATTTGTATAGTTGACCTGGTCTGTCGGAGGCTTATTGAGAAACAGCTTGATGGACTTACATTATTGGTGTGTGTTTTCAAACACAACCTGGCTACAAACTAACTTTGGGTTGACTTTTATGGAGATTCTTAAGGGATCCTTCGGGGTTTTCATGACCGTTGCTCCTATAGCCCGTGCTAAGTTATCGTGGGGTTCCTCTTCATGGTTATGCCATGATTTAGATCTTCCTTATCCACTCTCTGAGCCCCACATGGTTGCTCAAGTATCTTGAATGACTCACAGGAGCCTAATCCATTGAATGAATTACAAGTTGACGTTGCCCTTTTCCATTGAATGAATCATAAAAGGAGCGCTTTCAACTAAGAATTTAAATGGAGTGATGTAAGATACTAGTGACCCCTTCTCAATTCTCTTAAGGAGGAATAAGAAATTATATAATACTTGCCAGTCCCGTCCATTGGATCTTTCCTACAAAGTTCAAATTAAGTAGCTTTTTTTGCTTTTCCTTTTTCCAGGTGATTCAGTTGATCAAACGACTCTTTGAACAAGTCACAACAGCCCCACGATAACTTAACTAGATTCCAGAATCCCAATCTCTTTGTCATTGATTGCCAGTCAGGCAAACACCATATGTAGCCATACCCATTTTCATTTTTCAGACAACATTTAGGTAGATGAATGATCATCTATTATCTCATTGATCTCCAAAACATAATCACCCTTTGAGTTGAGACTATCCACTTTCTAGAACTTTTTATTGTGAGAATATCCCAACTTTGAGTAGCTCAGCTCACTCACGGAGATATGGGGGTGGCATTGCATAGAGTCTGCGACTTGCGAGGGAACAAAGAGTGGGAGGGAAAGTGAGTGAGGGGGCTTGGTGGGACAGCCTGAAGCACTCATCTCTTTGCCTAGTTGTTCGGCTAAAATACCATTGTACCCTTCTCTCGCTGCTTGACGATCGCAACCCGAACGCTTTCCGCCGAAATTGACGCCGCCTTATCCAACCCTGCCGTGTTTGGTCAACAACCTTATATTAGTTTGGTGAAGCTTAATAAACAATCACGTAAGCTTCCCTGTGAGAACAAAGAATAGTAATAAAAGTTACCAAGTATTGGATTTGGCTATTAATTAATTAATGGTGACATAAGGAGAGAAACACATGAGGTACGTCAGTGGTGGCATTTTTCTTATTGAATAGTAGGGCATGTCTGTTGGAACTTTGGACACATCTAATCCAATTTCCCAAAACACTGCCTTGTTTAAGTAGATTTAATAATGCCTGACCTGCGGGGGGAAATGAAGGGGTTGACGGCTTGAGACCTGAGGTGAGGAGTTGTCATACTCGTGCTGCTATAAAATACAATTCAAAACAAGAAGAGGAGGGAAAATAAATATTGTCTTCACACTTTTGGAGCTTTGAATTTATGATTGTAATGCCAACGAAAGCAAATACAGATGAAGACTTGTCGATTTTGTTGGAGCCATCTGCAATCCATATTCTTATTGAGAAAGGCCAGTAGTTGTGCTTGTTCACTTGAATACGTGACAACTTTAACATTACGACCTTATCATTGAAAGAAAGATGACTTCAAAACTCCAATTTCTCAACTTCAATCTCAACGGAGTTATGTTATTTCTTAAATGCATCATTTCCTTATTATGACCTTTTAATTATAGGCTAATCTATTACCAAAAAAAATCCTGAATTATAAATAAAATATTTAATATATTTTAATATTATTCATATCATAATTATGAGAACACTATAAGTATACTGAATTATAATAATGTGACATTTTTATTTATCTTAATAAATAAATTTAAAACTTAACAAATGATTTACAACTTAATTCTAACACTTATAATATTCACCATGATTATGCAATTTCATAAGTTATGATATATATGCAAGATAGTGAACCGATTGGTGGCTATATTATATATATATTAATAATAATATTAGTATAATTTAATAGTTTTAGTTGGTCTACATTTTCTATTTAATAGTGGAATAAATCTTAATCATTTATTTTAAATTGGTTATCTATCTACTAATTAAGATTGCAAATTGTTTTTTATCAAGTTTATGTAGTTGCAAGATATTCCAAAGAGAAAAACTAATTTTAACCAAGAACACGGTGAAGTTTCTAGTTTTCTTTTCAATAATGGCAACTTCCACATTAGGTACACAATATTATACTCTTATAATTTGCAATGTTTTAAAAATTAGACTGAAAGTTAAACCAATAAGACAAGAGATTTAAAGTTTAAAAGGTTCGACCAATATTAGACCATTATAAAATAGGTTAAAGATGGAATAAAATTAAAAAATTTAAAATATGATTGAAAGAGATTATTCTTATCAATCGAATAATTTGAAGTTTAATTGAAAAAAATTGTTAGATGAAAATTAATGGATTTATTTTGGTTTATATGAATTTATTAATTTGCTAAATTTTACTTTTTAAAGTAAATCAAATTGAAAAGTTAAAAATAGAATCGAAAAGTTAAACAATTTAGGATTTTTACAATTGAACCAGTTAAACCAGTCGAGTTTTTTAATCAATTATGATTTGTAACAGTTATTTATTCAAGATCCTAAAATTATGAATGCTAATTTTGATTTATGTCACAAAGATAATGTTTTTACACATGGTATCAAAGCTTGTGTTTTAAATAAACAATTTGTTTTTGTTGATAAATCAGAAGAATTTACACGATATATAAAAGTTATGTACATGCTTGACGTAAATAAACAATTTGTTCATATATATTACTATGACTTTTTTTTATAATGATTGTCAAATATTTTGATGTTTGAAGAGTTTTGTGATTAATCATTATTAATGGTTTCGACATTTAAAAAAATTCTGAAGGTTATTGTGGTAATTTTTTTAAAGATGGAAAACTAAAATTGTTATCATGTTTAATTACACTTAATTCAAACTCAGTTGTTATATGAAATAAATAAGCATATCATCGTTAATAAGAATTAAACCCTAGTCTTCTAAATGAAAACCAAACATCTTAAGTGCTAGACAATAACAAATTATGGATGTAGATTCCACTATAATTATTATAAGAATCAAAGCTCATGTCTACATACTTATTTAAGTTTTTTAAATTTTGTATTTTTAGAATGACATCTTATTTTATTATGGTGATATGTATTCTATTAATTTTATTAATGATTTCATGTTAGTTTTATGCATATTATTATTAAAATTTAAAATTATACATTGTATGTCAAATTTATACATGACAATATAAAAGGATAATTTTTAGTCACCAAGTGACCAAATTAATTAAGTGAATTTTTTTATGTATAAATAGTCTTTTATTCATAAAATATTAATGTCTATTATTAAATTAATTATATGGATAAATGATGCTTATTAGTTGAGAGAATTTAAAATTTATCCAAAGGTAAATTAATACCCTATGACTAGTAAAAATAATAAAGGAAAATCAATATTACCTTGTCAAATATGTTATATACTTAAATATATTGATTGTATTTGATGAGTTTTTGTTTGATTACCTGATAAAATTTGTATAGCATTAAAATGATGATATTGTTGAGTTTGCCCAAAAGAAACCAACAATATATTATAAATGTTTAATTAATTGAATCTAATAATTTATTGAGCATTTATGTATTCGTAGTTATTTCTCTTCATTTGCATGTTTCTTCTATTACAGTGTTTAATGGTTTGAACTTCTCTAAATGGTGTGAACAAGTCGATTTATATTTAGGTATTTTAGATCTTGATTTAGCATTGTTGGAAAAAAACCTACTGCCTTACAAATACGAGCAGTTAGGTTATGAAGACAAACTATAAAGCATAGGAAACGACTAACATATTATGTCTTAATGTTATGCGAATGACTATTGCCAACAACATTAAGACCAATAGTTCATAAATTGAAAGTGTTAAAGAATACCTTAAATTTGTGTAAGAATGTTGTCATTTTGTAGATAAGTCTCTCGCTGATACACTAAAGGCTAAACTCACAATCAGAAAGTTTGATGGATTGCAGAGCATGTAGCAACATATCTTAGAGAAGAAAAATATTGCAGCAAAATTAAAGACTAAGAGTTTGATAGTTGATGAACTCCTTTTTAGTGCAATTCATTATAAACTAGTTACCTCCTAAGTATGGACCTTTTCAAATTAACTACAACACTATAAAGGACAAGTGGAATGTTAACGAATTGTCCAATATGCTAATTTAGGAGGAAACAAGGGTAAAGAATTAAGAAGTTCATTTAATTAACCTTGCGGGTTAATGAGTTATCAAGATTCACAAACCAAAGGCTAAAACATTCAAAAAGAAACCACTTGGTAAAGTGACACAAGTTACTGCTAATGTTGATAAAAAAGAACAAAAGATAAATAAGTGTCACTTTTTGTAAGAAAGAGGGACACTATCAGAAACATTATTTGAAAAAGTAGGGCTTGGTTTTAAAAAAAAGGTAATCTAACCTTTTGTATATTCCGAACTAAACCTAACTAAAGTTTCTTCTAATACTTGGTAGCTTGATTTTGGTGTTACTACTAATGTTTCTAATGCTATATAAGGATTCCTTATAATCCAAACCATAAAAATACATCATTATTGTTTATTAAGAAATGTAATTGAAAGTTATTTGGGCATTTTAAAAGCAAGATTCCCTATACTTTTAAACATACTAAATTATGATATAAAGAAATAAAAATACATCATTATTGTTTGTTGTGTTATACACATTTATATTATAATGCATTTACAAAGCGATGAATTGTTTGACAATTGTGTTGAAAATGAATAACAAATTAGGAAAAGTGAAAATAAAGATGCAAGTTCTCAAGTATAGTATAATATCACTCTAACACAACTTCGAACTATATCTCAAAAGCGAGATAAAATTGTTAGACAAATATGAAATTATTATATTAATTCTAATTGATTTATATTTTCTTTTGTAAATAATAGTACTATTATGTTTTGAAGCATTATAGGATGATGAACATCTTTTATTAATTAGAATGACTCAAGGTAATTTTTATAGTTTATGAATTTTATTATATATAATTGATGTCTAAATTTCTTTAATTATATAAATATTCATATATTTAATTTCTAACCATAATGAAAAATATTAAAATTAACCATAAAATTTGATATTTAAAATACCTAAATTAAAGTTTAATATTAATACCTAATAATATAATTAAAAATAAAAACAAGATGATGATATTAAACATGTTTTTCTTTTTAAAATTTTATTACAAATCTCAATCAACAAATTTTTTGTTTTTTTAATAAAGAAGAACTAAAACTAAAAACAAAAAATAAAAATAAAAATAAAAACAAAAACAAAAACAAAAACAAAAATGAAAACAAATCAAAAACAAAAAAATCACAACAGAAAAATTGAAGTGGAATCAAACGGGGCCTAAACATATGGAGTTAAAATATTTTGTCGTAAAGGAGAAAGTTCATAAACAATGAGTGTGTATTAAATATATTAAGACAGATCTAATGATTGCAAATCCCTTAACTAAAGTCCTTCAACCAAAAATATTTAAGGAATGTGTTCAAAGAATGGGCCTTAATTATATTGATGATTGTTTTTTAATGATTTTTTTGACAATCTTAAGCTCAATAACATTTTTGATTGACAATTTTTTTATATATTATGAATATGCACATGTAATTGTTATTAAATAAGAAATAAAATTGTCTACGAGACATTAATGTGGACCTTTATGATTTTTATATATTACTTGTATTGCCTAACGATAAATTATTAGTGTTGTAGTATATGAAAGGAAGTATGTGATGTTGAAGTGTATGACCACTTCTACTTGCATTATGTGATTTACTGTGTTGAGGTCAATTAGGAAGATATTAAGGAATTTATTTATGTGCGCCTAATATTTACACTATTAAACTAAAGTTTGAAGTATCAAACTAAGCGGACGAATGTAAGAATATGGCCTGATTAGTGGTCATATTTTATGTATATTAATAATAATATTAATATAATTAAAGAGTTCTATTCAATTTATATTTCTTATTTACTAGTAGAATAAATTTCAACCATTTATTTTGATCACTTAATGGACATGTCAAATTAAAAGTTATAGGTATATAAATTGGTCTTTTCTCTATTAATTAAGGTTACATAATATTTTATATCAAGTTTCTGAATGAAGTACTACACTTTTATGATTTGTAATCAGATTGTTTATTCAGGATTCTAAAGTAATGAATGCAAATTTTGCTTTATATCATAACAATCATGTTACAATATATTATTATTAAATTAAACATAATATACTTAATATTTTAAGAATTTTTAAAATCATTCATTATTAAAGTAATGAATGCGCTGTTATATTCTCATTAACTGCTTAATTTGCTGGAATAAGGTGTTGATGAAACTTTGTCAAAATGGCCATCCAGATGTATTTACTGTAACGCTCAGGTTTTCCGAAAATCTTCCTTACTTACCTACCTTAGCCCATTAATCCAATGCAGATAGTCTCGTAGCTCAAATAAACCCCATGGGGGTCGTGTGTGGCAGCACTCAAATCCATCCTTATGTTTTAGTACGAAAGATTAACTTGTGTATACGCGGTTGAAAGAAACGTACCGTCCGTATTTGGCACAGAAGACGAAACATTTTATTTTCGTAGGAGGGACAGAACACTAGCCAATCAAAATTCAAGACCATGCATGAGATGAGAGGGGAGTCGAAGCGGAGGGGCATTGTAGTCATTTAAACGGCCAAAATTGTAAGCGCTCTAGTCCAAGCTCAACGAATGGAAACAACAGTTAGGTCGATATCGTAAATTATGCAAAGGTTGAGGCCCTTTTGGTGCATTTAATTATAAAATTATGTATGGGAGATCCAACTTTGCCATCAACAGCCCCAATTTTCACAGCGACGACTCTGCGAGGGAAAAAATAAAGAAAATTCGAAGAAACAACAAAAAGAAGAAGGGAGGAGAGAGAAAGAAAGGCCAGAGAGTGAATTTTAGAAAGACGGAGGAGTCGTAGATAGAGAGAGTGCTATATATCTTTGTGTGTGTTTTTAGGCAGTAATGGCGGAGAAGAAATCGAGCGAAGAGAGCGTGAAACTGTTTGTAGGTCAAGTACCTAAGCACATGACAGAAGCTCAGCTTCTCGCAATGTTCGAAGAGTTTGCTTTGGTGGACGAGGTCAACATCATCAAAGACAAGACCACGCGAGCTTCTAGAGGTTTCTCTTTCTTTCTTCTCACATTCTTCAAATCTCTCTGCTTTATTTCTCTCTTCTGAAGAGGCTTTACTTCCTGCATGATTTGGAGTTCTTTTTTCTTTGGATTAATCTGAGATTTCCGGCGTTTGAAACCCTAATTTGAGTAGTTTTTGCGGTATGTAAAACAGGTTGTTGTTTTGTAATATGTCCGTCGAGGCTGGAAGCGGATAAGGCGGTCAATGCTTGTCACAATAAGAAAACGTTGCCTGGGGTTAGTGCTTTTTGTGATCTCTAGTTATTGTTTTCTTTGAATTATGTTGCTCAAAGCTTACTGCTTGTAGTGCATAATTGCTGATCTCAAACATTGTATTGGTGGATAAGTATTGGTCTTGTAGTAAATAGGAAATTCTTAACAATGACTGTTTCCGGTATTCTGTTTGATTTAGTTGGAAGTTAAAAGAATGAGGGGGTGATTTTGAATTTGCTGAAATTTGTTGAGCCTCTCTTATCTTAAAAGGCTCTGATATTGATTTTGTAATCCCTAGCGGAGTTGGATTTATCTGGTTGTATAGTAATACCACTGGACTGTACAATGCAGCATTTAATGATGTAATTGGTCTATGCAAAGTTCTTCAGTGAGGTGGACTTCAGCAAAATGCTTGATGGCATTTGTAAAAAGGATTGATGGGTGCATCACTTGCATGAAGCAAATGGAGATGCTGACTCCAATTTAGAAGATTTAAAAGAAAATTTTGTTTCTTTCTTCAAAGTGCAGAGACTTGATGAACATTCTGAATCTTGTGATGAACATTGTTAACTGGATTGACCGGGAATGGCAAACTGTGGGTTGATATTCATTTCACTTATTTGTTTGTAATGTCAAAACAACAGATTGTAGGTTACAATTGTTTCATAAAAGATATTATTGAGTCTGCATAGCCATCTGGTGGTTCGTTCATTCTAAATAATGAAATGACACTATTAGGCAATTTGTTAAACAAGTGATATCACGATTAACTGTCACAATAGGCAGCCATCTCAATATTAAAAATTATGATCAATTGAATCATTTTGTGACAACTTCTGACATAGACAAACCCTTATTCGTTGTTACCATTGTGCTTTTGAGGCTTGGCTCTTGTCAGCTTATTTTAATGAATAATCTTTTTAATTGAATTTCTCATTAAGTCTCTTTGGGCTTGATTTAGTGCATAGATTGATTTAGATACTGTGACAATCATAACTTCCGCGCAAATAAATTCCAACTATTTTTATGTATTTGTTTTTTGTTACATTTTGACTCATTGGTGTCGCTGCCTCTCTAATTGGAGTGCATCCTGTTCTTTTGTCAACTTCAGGCATCTAGTCCATTGCAAGTGAAGTATGCAGATGGCGAGTTGGAAAGGCTAGGTGTAATATAATTTCTTGACGTGATACCTAGTTGTCTCTTATATTACTTTATCCTGATTCCTTTCCAGATATTGGTGTTTTAGATTATTTTGAGAAATTTTAGTAGATTATGCTTTGTGCTTTTTTGAATGATTTGTTACTTTTCTTTCAATCCAGAGCACAAACTCTTTGTGGGTATGCTTCCAAAAAATGTTTCAGAAGCTGAAGTATCTGAATTGTTCTCTAAACATGGAACTATAAAAGACCTACAAATTCTAAGAGGCTCTCAACAGACAAGCAAAGGTGCTTATTTCCCTTTTTGGTTCACAAATCCGGAAGAAATGAAATGATAATTTTGATTTTTGCTACTTAAATTTGTAGGCTGTGCTTTTTTGAAGTATGAAACAAAAGAGCAAGCCATTGCTGCCATGGAGGCCACCAATGGAAAGCATAAAATGGAGGTTTGTGATTCAAACAACATGTTTAGCTCAAAAGTAACCTTAGTGATTCTTTTAGCTTTGGAAGATTGCTTTATCTGTTGCATTACACTTAGGTTCACTGTTTCTTTTTGTTGGATAAGTTGTTTTCTTAATTTGTACTTTGTAGTATAATTTTGTATTACAAGTTTAAGATGTGTATGTATCAACAATATATCTTAGGTAAAGGCCAGCTTTTGTTTAATGTGAAAATGAGTTCTGAAAGTACTGTCCCTATTACAGTGAGTTCTTCTCCATGTCAATTGAACTAGAAGCTTGTCAAGCTAAACCAGTAATGTTCTGGTCAGGAAGCAACTTTAATCTGACACTGTCTACAATTTCTTAAACTTTAGTTATACTAGACAGTTTAACTATTTTATCTGGAGCTTGAGGGCATAGCTTAACAGACATCAATTGTTCAATATTCTATGCTGACAATTAGATCAGGTAGAGGAGGAAGTTGTGGCATTACAATAGTTTAACTAACCATTCTGATGTTGGTATGGGTTCTCTGAAACTAAAAGGCCTGCCCATATATTTTCTGACCCAATTGTCTGAACATACATAAGTGTCACATTTTTTAATTCTGTTTAAATGATGACCTTTCTTCCATGGATTTTGAGTTCGAAGCCTGGAACCTTATTTTGTCAATGATTTTGTTACAATGATTCAGTCTGATTCTTATCTTTCGGTTTACTAGGGTTCAAGTGTTCCTTTGGTTGTCAAATGGGCAGATACAGAAAAGGAAAGACAAGCCCGAAGAGCTCAGAAAGCACAATCTCAGGCATCCAATTTGTCAAATACTGATGCACAACATCCCTCATTATTTGGTGCCATGCCATTGGGTTATGTACCCCCCTACAACAGTTATGGGTATCAGGTCAGTAGTTTAACTGCAATTCTTTAGAGGTCTTTCAACTTATATGAAAACTGGCTTATCCTTAAAAATTGTGGTCCTCTTTTCTTCTTGATTGGATTTCGTGTTCTGTCAATTTTATCTACCAGTAATGTATTATCAAGGTGAGTATTCTGTTGGTCATTCTGTTGTAGGCTCCTGGAACTTATGGACTCATGCCATATCGCCTGCCAGCTATGCAGAATCAAGCAGCTTTTCATCAACACTCTTTTCATGGTATGATTCCTCCCGTGAATCAAGGAAATCCTGTGCGTGGTGCAATCAGGCCTGACCTTGTTCCAACTATGGCACCTAGAAACTATGCAGTGACTCCTGCAAGTTATGTGGGTTCTGCGTATCCTACAGTGCAAGGTCTCCAATATCCCATTTCATATCCTGGAAGCATGATGGCTCACCATTCTTTGAGTGGTTCACCTAGTCCGCTGCCACCTGCACCTGCAGCTGCCAGCTGTAGTTCTGCAGCATCATCAGGCGTTAGTACCAGTTCTGCAGGCCAGATTGAAGGTTTGTTTTCCACACAAAAGTCCCTGTTTTTGTTCCCTTATCTTATTGTTACTAGTGTTTACTTGCTAAATACTCTTTGTTATTTGACTTAGGTCCACCTGGGGCCAATTTGTTTATATATCACATACCTCAAGAATTTGGTGATCAAGAGCTTGCCAATGCTTTTCAAGCTTTTGGTAAAGTCTTGAGTGCTAAGGTTTTTGTTGATAAGGCAACTGGTGTTAGCAAGTGCTTTGGTATGCTCATTCTCAACATGATTTTCAACCTAAATTTGGCTGTTGACATTTAATAACATGCCTCTATTTGCAGGGTTTGTTAGTTATGACTCACCTGCATCAGCTCAAGCTGCAATTAGTATGATGAATGGATGCCAATTAGGAGGTAAGAAACTGAAAGTTCAGCTGAAAAGAGACAACAAACAGAGTAAACCTTAGTAATCTGAAGATGAGTCTTGGCAACAATCAGAATTCTGTGATAATGTAGTCACATCAGCTTGGATTAGTGGGAGTGACTGCAGCATCAGCATTTTGGGTGGACCGAAATACATGGTCATGATCATTACTCCATCCATGTAATTGCACCGCGGGATTGGAATTCCAAAACTTGTAATTCATGGTGCATTCTGTGCCGATACAATTTGTATTCTGTACAATGGAACATTGAACATCGATTATTAATTTATTGATTTTTCCCTCAATAACTTGTGTCCACATATTGTGGAAATATCAATTGAAAATTATTCATTATTCTAAGGTTCCCTTTTAGTCTTTTTATACTCTTTATTCTTTTTCTCAAGCGCATTTATTTATAACAGGGAGACTTTTACTTGGTTGCCATAAGATATTATTAAAGAATCAAACATTTATCTTCTTGCTACCTGCTGTACTTCTTGCTGTTCTCCTTCCTTGATGACAATAATGGTTAAAGATTTAAGTAGTAAGTGCAGGCTGCAAGCCTTTTTTTGTCATGGAGTATGGACTGCTTGTCCATTTTATTTATGATGAAGAAATGTATTGCTGTACGGTGAATCTTCAGGTATCATTCTGAATTTATTTAATTTATGTTCTGTTGTATTCCAGAGTTTGGACTCAGTATGTCCTTGATTGAATAAGTTGTCAAATGGATGATTTTTTTTTTTGGTGAATTTAGCCTTATTATCAAAAGTTACAAAAGTTTAAGAGATGCTCTGTTCACTTAAACATTTTTGTGTGCTCTTCTTTTTCATTCATTCTCAGAGTTGGGAGTGTGCACTCAGTGGCTGTCAACTGACATGATTCATTTCTGAAGGCAATACAACAGAAAAGGTACTTTTCCCATGCATTGCAAGTTTAGAAAACCTCGCAATACAGTCTACTGAGCAATTTTAAAAGGATGAAATCTGCTGACCTACTTCATAAAACTTGGAGTGCATTTATGCAATTTTTTATTTGTTATATTTCAACCTTCTTGTATTCTCTCTTGGCTAACATCACTTATAATGTCAATATGCTAATGTTAAGAGCTTATCTGATTACTGTTACATAGTTATCTTTCATAATTTACATTGCATTCAGGTATTTACATTTGAAAATAATGGATGTTTTTGAGTTTGATGGAGCTTGATGTTGGACTTGCTTGCTTTATTGAGGATTAAACATCTGGCCATAACTAATTAGGGTGGTAACAATAGTTAATGGCTTAGGGCAGGCCACCACTTTCTGTAGATAGATCTTGCTCTAAGGAGAAGTGAATTGTGTTTGTCATGATCCTTTATCTTATTCAGGCTTTTCTGTTTTTGTATTTCTTCTCTTCTTTCAAGTATTTTGCTGCATATCAACAAATGGATTGCACAGTACTTTAGGATTAGCATGCTTTGAAGCTACTACTATACCTTGAGCTGCTGAGCAGTTTTAGTGCTTCTGAGCTAGATTTGGTTTTTACCACCTCACTATTTGGTGAAATTTGTGACGCACTGAAGCAATGACAAGTAATCCAACTTTTTCTTTTACCAGGTAATTTTCTGCCTCTCCTGTTCGTAACTTTAGTTAACAAATTATTTTTCTACTTTCACACGTCAACTTCTATGTGCGCAATCTGTCTCTTTGTATTAGTTTGTGATCATACATGTAATTTTATGCCTGAGAAACCATAAATTTGTTACTCTTTGCTGGAAAGGAGGATTTCAGAGTTTGGAGACGCTTGAGAGATATGGCTTATTGTGTTCTAACTTTTCTTCCTTATATCTAGCACACAGGCAAAGCTTCACTGGGTGTTTCGACAACGATTAAAGATAAAAGAATTCAAGCTCTAACAATCTATCGGCTTAGTTAAATCGTGAGTTTTTCAAAAGAACTTGCAGTACAACTTGTATCTCTTTTCTATCAATGCTAGTCCTTGTTGTAAATCTGTTTGAGGGTGGGCGCATTCTTTCTAGAGAGTCGAGGCGATTGTTTGTGGGACTAATGGTATTCTACAAACTTCTAATGGAGATTATATGAAAGGCTTTAATTTGCGTTATGACAACAAGACGGTTACGTATGACATTCTGAAGGGTGTGTTGGAAATTCTTCATTAGGCATGAGAGGCGGGTCATATGAGGGTTATTTTTAAAATTGATTCACAAGCAATCTTTTGACTTCTAGTTATCAATCACTCTATCTGCCTTTATTTTGCCTTTTTTGTTAATGGACTTGAAGTACATGGCTAGTAGAAGTTACTTCTGTAATCTACGAGTTGAAGTTGTACATGTTGATTTGAGCCAATGTACACTAGTCTTGCTAGTTTAAGTTTACTAGGTCCTTTGGATAAAACTATGCTGGCATTGACTTCCCATTGTAATTAGACTTGTTTGGGATTACTATATTGCCTGAGCACGAGTCCAATATTTCTTTTTATCTATAGTAATCTTTTCCCCTATTTTCTAAAGAAAAAAGAACTTACGAATTAAGATCGTTGCAACCTGCCTTTTGGTCGTTAGCTATTATCAGTTTTCCTAATTCTAAGAACATGAACGCATAACTATTTTTCCTTTAGTGTACCATCTGATTAATACATGACGATTACATTCTAAGTTTCACGTGTGAATGATAGCATTTGTTGATCTCCTAAATTCAGTTTTTGAGTTGCCTGTTGTGATTGAACTGTATTGCAAGAACCCAATCTTCTTTAGGTGGTTACTGGAGAATATTAATATGGTTTGTTGGGCAAAAGTATTGTCCACATTTGTGTTACCTTCAAAGTCTGATCCTATATTTGCCCTAAATCCTTATCCACATCCCTCGTTAATAATTTCAGCTCTGACTGCGATCTCATTTCGTCCTTTAGTATAGACGTCGTTTTCACTTGATGGTATCATCCCAAGACGGTCATGAGCATACTTTTGCCAAAAGTGAATCCTGGAATTTAGACTGTTAGATCTGATAACCATTACATAGACGATTGCAACTTAATGGGAGTGGTTCAAGTGGGTGGCTTCGGTGCTTCACCAATAATCTAGCCCTGATCACATGTTATATTTCTTCAGTGCACTGCTCCTAAGCAGTTACTAGAAGCCGGCCCTAAACAAGATTTTGGTAGCAGGGAGTGAAGGGAGCATGATAGCGCCGGACATGACGGGTGACAGGAGTAGTACCGAATCCAAAGGAGGACGTGTTTGGACGATAATTAATAAGCTACAATATCGTGGGTTTCGTACGTTTAGCACTGAACCTGTGCTGCGAGTGCTACCCTTAATTTCCTTTATAGTACCACCTTACGCATTGCTGGTAAGTGACTTTTGCCATAACAACAGCAGGGTTTATGATTTGTTATTGGACAACGTGTGATTGCCGTAGAGAAATTGTTCAAGTAATACCTTCTAATTGTGACGTTCAACTAATTGTTTGCCTAATGATAATGGTGTATGGGCCACAATGTCCAGCAACTTGTAATCATAGGTTACATAATCCATTGGCTCTCTCTTTCTCAGAAGAAACAACGATCTATAAATTAAATTGGATTCTTTTAATGACAACACCAAGGCGTTCGCAATTCCTTAAAAATTAATCGTAATCTTTCACATGACACTTTTATTACAACAGATGTAATTTATTACCGACCAAAAAGAAAAGGAAGAACATGACCTTGTAATGGTCCTTAAGGAGTCATAAAAACCAGGCATCCTCCTGAGTTTCTAAATCTTCCAACTTTGTTAACTGTCTCAAAAATATCTTTACACAGCTTTTTCCTTTTTTGGGTCTAAACTGTCAGTTTAAGTAAATACGCGTTTTCAGAATTAAGATTCACGTCTTTTTTGTTGAATATTTGATCAAGAAATTAATCAAGTAAACATCAAGAATTATACAACAGTCAACTGTGTTCTTTTTGTGGACTTTGTCGCACCAAAAAACACGCATGCCTTAGGGAAGGTAAAATGTAATAATCAATTCGTTACATCCTAGTATAATTTAAGATCATATTTCAATTAAATAGTATTTATTTATTTCTTGAATTATTTTATGTAATATTAAAATTTTAATTTAGTGATTCGTATAAATCAAGTTTAAAAATAAAAATATTAAATCGCACAAATATTATGCATTTTTTAAGTCGTTGTCTCTTCAGTCGTCTTCAATTAAATGAACCGTACTTGAAGGTTTTCAACCAGCATACCCTAACAAACAGTACGTAAAAGGACTCAAGGATCGACACCTAGACTCGGCTAGTTGGCTTCGAGTGGAATTATCAGACATTCTAGAAACCTGAGAATGGTTCCCGGTAACCAAAATTATTGAAAAACACGCTTTTTTTTCCCTTCTAGAAGATTTTGGCTGTAGCAATCTTTTCATATATTAATCTCCCCTCTTTTGATTTTCCCTACAAAGAAAAACACCCTCACGACTCGTAGCGTCAAACAAGCCACCGTCCGTCCACTCCATTGAATGTTGTATATACGTAATGTTCATTTAAACGTAGTAAAACTTCTTACATGGCCAAAGTTACGAGTTGTCTACAATTCTTAGCTTCTCTACCTTAATTGTAACACATGGAAAGTTACAATTTTGGTTACGGTTGGAAAGGAGAGCAAACAAGGAGGAAAGATCATTTCGTTGACGTTGGTTCTTTGTTTCTCGTTGAAGCCACCGGCGACTCCGATGACGTTCATCTTCGTCCACCAGACATTGGTGTAGATCTCGCCGACGACGATGCGGAGTCGTGTAGCTACGACGTATCGGATCAGTCTTGCGTCAGCGACGTCGTGAATAATGATGATTGTGGCTGTTATGAAGGTGAGAAGTACTGTGGCAACGTTGAGGAAGAGGAGATTCGCATTTGTGGCGGAGGAGAACCGTGGAGGAGTGATGTGGGTTTTCATCAGAAATCGTGTGCTTCGGTTGATTCAACGACCAGTGAACCGATGACTGAGATGGAAAAGAACAAGCTTTTCTGGGAGACTTGTCTGGCTTCCTAGAATTTGCTCATCCGGTCCTGGCAAACTTTTTCCTTTTTTCCCGCATTATCGATTTCATTGGTCTTTTAACTCCTGTTTCTGCTGTTTCTTTATTCGTTTACAATGTAAGTTTCAGAGATTAAAAATGGTGGGATGGGAGGTTATTAACCGTTCTTCATCTCCCAATAGATGACAACTGTACAAAAGATAGGTGCTTGTAGCAAGCTATGTGATCGTCCTCGTATAAAGAGAGACTTAGAACATAGTTTCACAGTAACTCCTCATGTCCTGTGTTATTTGAACATGTTTCAAATAGAAGTTACATCGGAATTGATAGTTCAACGTGTCAGCAGCAAGCACTGAGTGTGGAGGCTTCAGTACTACTCAATTAGCTTAAGCTTAATGCTTCTAAATAGCATCTTTAATTCTTGATATCTTGTCATTCGGATTCAATTTGTCTTTATTATTATCAGAGGGCAAGCATGAAAGATAAGTTTTCACTACAACCAATTGTGAGGAATCCTACTCCTTTCTGGAGCTAGTGAAAAAAAATCCCGTCACCAAAGCAAATACATAATCTGATTTCTTAGGCTTCCTTGAATGGGGCAGCCACGCATTGATCTTTATAATTACACAGGTTACCCCGATATAGCTATTATTAATGATCACTTCCTTCTAAACAGAACCAAGAAAAGGGACTATCCAATAATAGACTGTTCCAATAAGTCTATTCTAACCTTGTTACGTCTTCAATACGACGTTAGGTTGTGCACATAATACGATGTAGTTTTAGGATTGGAGCAAATAATGGAACAAAGGATAAAACATTACCAGGAGTTTGAATTAAATACTTAAAAAAAAAGGAGTTTGAATTAAATGGCACGAAAAACTAAACTATCACTAAATTTACTCCTACAATTACTTCTCAAATACATTCAGATAACACATTCTTTTGCATATCAAGCACTNNNNGTCTTTATCTGTTTTGCAGGTACTCATCATCCAAAACTACTCAGGATAATGGATCAGAACAACGAAGTTCCTGTTCAAAAAAATCCGATTGAACCAAGTTATGTATCAAGCCTTTAGTTGATCCATGAGTGTTCAGTAATTTAGCACAATCAAGCAGTCCCACTGTCCCAGATCAGTTCCGCCAAGACCAATTATTGATTTACAGACGTCCGAAAAGAGCAATCCAAAATTAGCGAAGAAAGACTCCTATAATTTATAAAAAGATAGCCAAACATATTCAATATGCACGAATTATTGCACAGGAATGGTGGAGTCAGATGATTTGTACCATCTGCACATCATCAGTGGAGTCATATTCTCTTGAAGGGCTCCCGGGACTAATGTTTTTACCTGAACCCTGCTGTACTTCAACTCCAATCTTCTTCATCGCTTGAGAAGGAATTAGAATTTTCAATTTTGCCACCAGTAAAGGAAACCAGCAGACTCCATTTTGACCGTCAAGCAACTTCTAGGACTTTGATTTTCCCGTCCTAAATCAGCCACTGTTGGGTCCAAGACAATACTTCTGTCATTTCCGTTCTTGTCTAACTGCCTCAAGAAGAATTCCTCAATCTAACTCAATGACTCAAGTTCATTGTCATCTTCTTCCTAAGAAGCAACGGACATGGACACGCGACACGACACGGACATGGACACGAGGACATACCAATTTCTAAAATTTGGTGGACACGGACACGACATATATATATATTATAAAATTTAGAATTAAGAAAAAATTTAGAATCCATAATATGATAAATATTGATTGATATGTTTCAAAATTTCTAATATCTTGATAGTTCATACATATTTTGTACTTTATAAACCCCTCTAAAAAAATATGGAGTATATATATGCATTTTTTGTGGGTGTTTGTGTCAGACACGTGTCCGACACGGACACGTGAGCATCTGACACGGACACAACTCCATTTTGCCGTGTCCATGCTTCTTAGTCTTCTTCACTGCCAGAGCTGCAGTGAGCGTAATTTGAAGGTTCCTGTCTCAATTCACAATTGGTATCCTTCTCTCAGTGTCCTCATTATTAAGGCTTTTTATAGCAAACATTAGTGCTCCGAATGGATCAGACATCAATTCAACGAAAGAGAACTAATCAATTACAAAAAACTAGGTGACAGCACTAACTAAAACAAGGTCATGCAACTATGTTACCATCACAAAAACCAATGAACCTACATCAATAAGTCCGGAATAACCACTGATGTTGTTAGTTTATACCCTACAGTCAATCACTTTGGTTGTAGTTCAATGATAATTATTTAAAGACATTCTTTATCTAATACATGTTTAGATGTATATAATAAAGTCGATGAGATAATTATATATTGTAAATGAAATTACAATGAGATTATAATTATGAGATTCATATTACATTTATATATTATCCTTAAATTGTTCCTAGCCATTGTTCTATTAAAATTGGATATTAATAAAATACAAAAAGATTAGCACACGTTACGTTTTTCTTTATGAAGGAAGTAGTTGATCTCGTAGGCTAAAATATAAAGATACTTAAACAAAAATGTGGGTGCTTGTTTAAGAACAAGTTCACTGAACAAACCCGATATGAAAAATCCATTTGGAACATTACTTGTATGTCTATGGAATTCTCATTG
>JANVCL010000004.1:9087049-9098894 GCA_026546855.1 Erythroxylum incrassatum
ATGATGATGATGATGATAATAATGATAATAATAATAATAATAATAATAATAATAATAATAATAATAATAATAATAATGTGAGGAACTTGATAGGTGGAATTGAAGCAAGAAAATTAAAGACCATAGAGATGTGTATGGATAAGCAAAAGTACCTAAAGTTGTGCAAACTTTATGACCCTAAAGCTAATTGAATTGACGTACTAAGGATGATGATGGTGAGCTAGGTTTAATTGAAGCCATAAAAATACACATTCTAGTAGCTATAAATCCATCGATTCCAGCACTTACAAATATGCCCACAGATGCCCCTATAAATCTACCCATAAATGCACCCCTAAATCCAGCCATTTAATAGCCATTAAAGTTTACCTTAAAGTTTCAAATTATTTAGATGGAATATATTGCAATGAAAGCTAATCAAAATACGTTGTTGATTTAGGATATTCAAGTGAAGAATTCCTAATGATATATATAGATGTGTTATAGAAGAAGAGTCACCTACTATGTGTGAGTAGTGTATTTGTGTTCAAAATTACTAATTTAAGTGATGATGAGATTGAAATTGGTGATGATGAGATTGAAGTTGATGATGATGACATTGATAGCCCAAAAGGAATGTTTTTTAGAATTGATGGACCATAATTGGTAACTTGGAATTTATTGTTACAATTGAGAAATTGATGAATTAAAATGTAAATTTAGTTTAGGTAAAATGACAAATGGTAAGACAGATGGATACATGAAAAATTAGGATGAAAAAGCCTATAAAATGAGTCACATTTGGCATAGAGATTAATTGACAAATGGCATCGATCATTGAGTGACAAATGGACTAGTAACTAGGTGACATTTGGCAGCTTATGGAGTGGATAAATGACTTACATGCTTAGGGACATATGTCATGGTAACAAGGTGACACCCCTAATGTGTTAAGTTTCTACAGGAGTAGTTCAGATTTGTACATTTTTCTATTTTCCATTACTCTCACCACTGAAACCCTTATAGCTTCTGCATCTTGCTTCCATTTTTTTCATAGTCACTCAAGATCCACACAAAAATCTGCTCAAAGATAGCCATAATCTGCTCAAAGATAGCTATCATTATTTTGCCTTACTGAAAACCAACCTATTGATACCTTGAATTGGTGATGATTTTGCATGCATGGAGAGCTAGGTTAACTTGATTAATTAAGCTATAATTCGATCTAGACAAGTAAGTAAAAGATTGTTCTTTATGGTATCTTATAACAGAGAGTTTATGATAATTGAGTTGGAATGGATTGTATATGATATTGATGATGAAGTGTGCTGAAAATTGATACATGAACTTGGATACTTTTTTGTCTTGTTCTTAATGTATGAAAACTGTGGGTTATATAGGTTGTTTTATGGATGAATTAGATTGAATTTTGAAGTATAATAAAAGTGAATTTATGCTAATGGAAAAGTGCTAGTATAGTGTTTTCTTGAAATGGGAAAGAACTAGGACTACATGAATGATAGTGAATGAAAGTTGTTGTTTTGATTTTTGACGCATGAAAGACAATAGTTTATAAGCTATCAATTGAATGATTTTAAGTTAGAATTAAAGATGAATTTGATAAGGAAATTGAAGTATAATTAAGGTATAAATGAGGTATAATTAATGGACTATGATGATGATGTATGAATTTGGTATGAAGATGTTAAAAGCTGGAAAAATTTTGAAGGAAAATGAAGGAGTACTTTCGGTTTACCTATCCCACGATCATGGGTGTTACATAAGCTCCTTCCCATGATCGTGGGAGCTGGGAGCTATATAAGTTCCTTCCCACGATCGTGGGCAATGCATTGAAGTGAAAAAATTGTGTTTTGTGTGATGGTTAAATCATATAAGGGTAAGTTGCTTTACTTTGGTGTATTAGGACATTATTGGGGCTTGAAATGAACCTGGAAAGTTGCTTGATTAAATGATTAAGTGTGTGATAAGTTTAAGTTGTTAATTGAGGTTATAAATTAAGGAATGGATTGCTTGATATCAATGTATGTGAATTTGGGAAGTATGAGTTGTTAATAGTATAAAGATGTTCTTATGAATGTAAATGTAATCCAAAGGATATAAGTAATGAAATAGATGTGGTTGAATGGGAATTGGAAAATTGTGAGAATATATAATGCTAGGAAAGGATTGAAGAATGTATGATTGATGAATTGAGGGTAACCAAACTTACTTAAGGCATAAACCTAATTGCAAACTAGATATATACAAGCTATGAATAAATGATCAAGACTTATGAATAAGGATACATACCCGAGATAGTAAATTGAGCATGCATTAAACATAACACATATAAACAAGTGTATGATTGAATAATCATATGATTGATTAACTTAGTAATTTGTGAACTATATGTGTGTATTGCATGATTAAAGAAGCACAAGTAGATCATCAGTATCCAGATATTGCTGGGTCACTAAGGCAATAACTTATCTGGAGTGTACTGTGAGTTAACTTAGATGTTTTCTCACTATGATTGAATTGTTTTGATTAATGTCAATTATTGAATTGTTACTGATATGATTGTGATAATTCTGGACATTGTTAGTCCGAGGAGTTTGATATTCGGGATTGTATTGAAAGTGCTCTCTAAATGTATGTGAATATAGAAAAGGTGTTCTCAACTGTATGTTGAATGCCGGACTCAGGTCTGATGAATATATTAAATGACTGTGTACACTGAATGACAATTATTGATAGCATATTCTGTGAAATGGTGCACTCCATCATATGAATATGCATGGTCAAATAAACGAGTTGTGATCTAAGTGAACAATGTGAAAAAGAGCTTAAAGCTCAGGAATATGCATAAAAAGCCACAAGCTCAACAATTAATAAGCCCAGTATCCACAATGGGTATGGGACAATATCTGAAATTAGCCCGATATTCACAAGGGATACGGGACAGTTAAATAGGTGCTCAGTCATAACAAAATAAAAATAAAATTGGAGTCTCATGTGCATTTGCATATATATCTTTACATATATCATGTGAATGATTGCGAAGAATGACTAAATTGAGTTGATATAATGTATAAAGATGTTCTAAAATGATGTGTACATATCATGGGATGTGTACATGTTGATGATATGACTGATTAAAATATTCTAAAATGATTATATGAAATGTTTGTACTCATAATGGGTTTATTGAAATATCATGTATACTGTGATCAGGTACTAAATTCTAAACGATGTGATATATGGTATTTGATTGTGAATGATGTTAGATACTGATTGAACTGTGTTATATACTTGTGATGTTTGTGTTATGTTTTGAGTGAGCACATCGAAGATGGTTCTCTCACTGAATTCGTAAAACTCATCAAAATTGCAATGTTGATTTTCAAGTTCAGAGGAGATCTAGCTAGGCTAGTTGAAGTAGCTTCTGCATTTGAACATAGGTTAGTATCAGGATCAGTTGTACCTGCAAATGTATTAGTTCTATTGTATCTCTCAACTGTTGTATAATGTATATGTGAATTTTAGAAATGAAATGACATTCGAGACTATATATGTTTTTAAATGAAATGGGACAAAATTATTGTGAATGAAATGATTTGAAATGCTTTTGATTTGAAATTATTAAAATATGTAATGAGTTGATATGTGATGCCTTAAAAATTTGGAAATGCAACCATCTTAACATGCCCTTTTGTAGAGTATGTTCCTGAATATCCTTCGATATGTTGAGCATATACTCTATAAGTGTGGTATGTTACAAAGACATTCCAAGACTCCCATTATTATAGGAGATCATTTAATAGTACAAAAGTTAATTACTTTCCTTACAAATATTTGGCACATTTCAAGGATAGTCCTAATTGCCATATTTCAGGGTTAAAGGGGGCTATTTTATGAGATTACCAATAAGAGATTTCAAACATCAAAGAATATAGAGCTAAGAGGCATGCCTTATATTTGTTTCTTAGAGATGAAGGAGCACAATATGAGAAGTTAAAAGGATACTTCTTGGTTGTGATGGAATGCAATAAGGGCGGTTCACTATACATCAGATCTTTTGAAGGTGTGTTTGATTCAACTCTATATGCCTTAAACAAGTGAAATCTAGTTTTGTCAAAGCTTACAGACTAATAATACGCATTGATGATTTTCATTTGAAGATAAGTTATGGTAGGTAGTTGTTGGTATCCATTGGAATGGATCCAACCAATAATATTTTTTCCATTAGCTTAGGCGATAATAAAAGTTAAGAAAAAAGATGGCTAGAATAATTTATGAGATGCATACTTAATGATATTGGCAAATATCGATTATGGATATTTATAAGTGGTAGACAAAAGATAACACAATGAAATATTTATAATGTTATTTTCATATTTCACCTGATTTCATACTAATCATATTTTAATCATATTATATAGGGTCTATAAGAACTATCTGAGCATGACTACATATATTTTGACAATTGTCAGACATTTATAGGCTAATTTACAAAGAAGCATAAATCGTTAACCATTTACAAGGACCAGATGTAGTGTATTGCTTTAAATTATATTCAACAAGAATATAAGCAGTAAATGAGTAAGATGGAGAGCATCAACAAGGATGAACAAGATTAATTGGCAAATATTCCTAAGAAGAGATGGTGTAGAAATGCACTTGATAGAAGATGAAAGAGTAATTTATTATCAAATAACATAATAGAATGTTTCAATACGTATTTGAAAAATGTAAGAGACAAACCAATATTGACTTGCTTGGAAGTGATGAGAAGACCTATAATAAAGAGATTTCATTGGAAGAAGCAAGGAAAGGCTACATACAAAAAAAAATCGACATCCTAACATAATGTCAAAATTGGAGAAAAACAAAGAGACTACTAATTATTTGACTAATTTTACAGGTAATAACATTATTTGCATTTAATGCCTATTTATACAAAAGTTACCAATAATTAAACTCATTTTTTATAGGTGATAGAAAATTTGAAATTGAACACTAGATCCATGACCATCATATAGTGGATTTGAGGAAAAGTGAATGCACATATGATAGATTAAAGTTAACTAGGATCCATTGTAGCGATGTTATTTTAACGATTATATTTGAAAGAGGATATCTTAAGGATTATGTGCTTAAGTGTTACACCAATGAGGAATATATGAGGTTTTATTAGAAGAACATAAATCCAATACAAGGTGAATAGCTTTGGCCAGTAACTAGAGAAGAACATAGACAAAAGATCAATCTTCTTGCTTATATAAAAAAGAGTTGGAAGGCTGAAAAAAAAGGAAAGTTGGTGAAAGCAAGAAGGTGTTACTATTTCAACAATGATTGGAGGACATAAAGCATGCAAGAAATGTAAACAGGCTAGACATAATTTAAAAACTTGTAAGATGTTAGCATTTGGGTCACTTATTTATTTCATACTAAATAAAGAATTATAATGTATGATGTAAAAAATTGATATTATTTCTTTTATGTAGGGTCAAGTGTAGATGCCTTCTCAATAAAGCGTCATGTTAGATACATTATAAAATAATGGAAAGGAGTGTGTTCAAGAAACTGGAATAAAGAGAAAGGCAACCAAAGCTGAAAGATTTGACATCTAAACAAGGTTAAGAGTAAAAGAAGATATTGGACTAGCTTAAAGAACAAGGAGTAAAGGAGTTGTATAACTTGTAATCCTTTCTATGTCAGGATAGCTCATGTGGACTTTTTGGTCTAATGTAATTATAGACATCTCACTTTTATTCATAAACAACATATGTGTTCCTATATAATTATGAATGTCTCACTTTTGTATCTTTTCATGATGTTATAGTCAAAATCATATGTAAGTAATTACACCATGAGCGAGGAACCATATGCAAGTAATCATTTTGTTGATCTTTTGAATTTATAGACTGAATCGTTTATATGTAATTACAATAACATATGCAGGAAATCATTTTGTTGTTATTTTGATTTGAATTCAAAAGTATGTGTGCAAAGGCAATTTTGTTTGTACATATGTTTATAAAATAAAAAGCATAGCTGATTTTCATTAATTTAATATATAAATTCATATAAATGCCATAATTTAAATTTTTATTTAATACATAATGTTATAAAGGTAACTTATATCATCCCGATTACTTGCATATACAAATATCAATTGCAACACTAGATATAATCCCAAAAAAACATCAAATCCCATATCCAAATAAGTTTACTATCTCTTCAAGTAAGTTTACTATCTCTTTTTTGTTTATTGCATGTCATGTTTTTCTCTCTTAAGTCATTTATAACATATACACTTTTTAGGGAAAAAAATTCATTAAACTACTCAAAGAAATTGCAATATTTCTTTTCTCTATAATAAACAAGATAAATAATCATATATTAGTTACAGTCCTTCTTTAGAGTAATTAAACTGCACATACAATTTAGGTCATATTTTTTACATCCAAAGAATCTATTGTCGAGGTTCTTTGATGTTTAAAAAGTCTGCAAATGAGCTTGTTGTCAACAATTACAATACATACGAATACATTGTTGTACACGTGCTATTACCAAAGCGCTATATTGTTTTATGGCCATTGAAATCAATTCAAAGTTAAGAAATAACTGAGATAAACAAAATCCAAGTTCCATAACTGAATAAACAACAAAGATAAGAAATAGTCCCATAATAATAAAATGAGTGGTATTACTTACGCCATAAAAAATAAATGTCATACTGAAACTTAAACTAGCAATATATCAGTATATTGAATTTATGTTGTAGTTTAATTATAAAGACACGTGTGTGTGTGTGTGAGAGTGTGTGTGTGTGTGTGTGTGTGTGTGTCTAAAAGAGATTAAAAAGGTCGTCCATCTTTTACATATATGCAGAATACACAATTGAATTAATTGTAAGAGGCAATTATATCTTTTTAAACCAATTGTGAGAGAATAAAAAGGTTCATCTTCTATATACATTCAAGATTGGTTCCTTAGTTACCTAGTGAAAAGTTGTTGGAACGGAGCCCAACTATTAAAATGCTAAAGGGAACAAAATTGTTGAAAGATATGATATATATTACTACTCTTCTTATCACTCTGTTATAAATTCTAATTAAACAAGTTTACAAAACAAAAATTTTGGCAACCTGTCCTTTTTTTCTTATTGTATTTTGTCTAAACAACGTGGAGAAATCTTTCTCAAATATGTCCAATGTTTCCTTCAAATCATATGGTCGATCCATACATAGCCTTAAATTCTATTCATCAATATCTATTGTTCCATAAGATAAAGTTTTATTTTCCTAGAAGATTCTACCTCTAAATTTGACTTAGTTATCTTTCTTGCAAATTGATGTAGTACAACTTTAGGCATGTAGATGTTATATTGCAAATTCTCTTACAAATTGCCTTAGTGTTTTGATTTCTTCTATTCGTATCACTTTTAATATGATTTTTTTTTATGTTACTTGAGGGAAGATCACTAATAAACACTTATCTCCGGCATGGTTTAACTAGATAATAGTCTCTTAACTACCCTCAATTCTTTTTAATTTTTAATGCTAATAAAAATCATGTAAATAAATTGATTTTACAAGTAAACACAAACAATTGTTTCTTTTAAATGTACAAAAGTAGAGGTTGTGATAAAGAAAGAAAATGAGCAAGATTTACATGTTAAGCTTGTTAATGATAGTTTTCAGTCTCCACATATCCAATCGATTGCACAAAATACTAAGAATGGTGCATGCAACTAAAACAAATTGGAATTAAAAAAAAGGAAAATTATGTATTGATTCAAGAAGCAGAATAACAATTAAACATGATCATTAATAGACTTGGAAATTAAGCTCGAACCCGGCTCGAGGCACAAAGTCAACGAGCCCAATCTAATTTAATTAGGCTTAGGGTAGGGCTCAAGTTTTTTAAAAAATTCTTAGACTTTAGACCTGGCTTGAGCTCAAGCTCGGGCTGCCCAAATCGGCCTAGCCCAAAGCTCCAAAGTTTTAAAAATGAAATCATTTTCAAATTTTAAATTAAAAAGAAAAATTAGGACGGGACAAGGCTCGAGTTCTAGCAACCCGACTAGGCCTAACCCAAAGCCTGAAAGTTTAAAAAAAGATCTCGTTTTAAGAAAAAATGTCATTTTTAAATTTTAAATTAAAAATAAAAAAGAAAAAATTGATCAGGACGAGGCCTAATAGGGCTTTAGGCCTAGGCTTGAGTACTAATTTTTGATTGCCATCTCCAATCACAAGAAACCCGTCTTTTAAATACCTCATTTTCCCTAAATCCATCTTTGCTTCCTCAACTTCTATTCTCCTTTAGAGTCTTCTTCATATATGTAAATTTTTTCAATCTTAGGATCTAGCTCAATGAGATTCCCAAGATTGTTGGACTTTTACATACAAAAAGTGAATTGCAAAAGAGAAAGAACAAAACAAACTTAATCACTATTCATAAGACACAATAAAAAGAATAATATAATCAATTTTTAAATCTAATAAATATCAACTACAATTATTCTTTGCTAATAGCACTAAAAAATTGAATGATAATAAAAATAAAATAAACATCGAAAAAAAGTAATAATAAAAAATAAAACATATAATAATAAACTAAATATAGGTAAGATATCCCCTACGACTTTACGATGTTTGACTTTAAGTTAATTTAATGAACAATTCTAGTTTGTTGGACTAGTAAGAATTCTTAAGTTACAATTATATTCTCTCTCAAGAGGTATAACTCCTACTCTTATGTTGAATTAATTGAAATCTATTGAATGCAATAATTTATTTTATGAATTCTCATGATAGGTTTTATCATGAATTAGGAAGATCTTCTGATTTTGCCTCGAGTAACTCATGCTTAACCTCTTTATTCATGTTGTGATCTAACTGTACATTTCATCTCTCTAATCTTAATACTTGAATCAAATAATTAAATCTTCAACTCTTGTTCCTTCAGTAATCTATTATTAAAATTTGGATAGATCTCAAGAAACTAGAAACTCATTAAATGAAAAGATCCATCGATTTAACATATCAAATCTTAGGGTCTGTCCCACCTAAATTTATATCTGAATTAGTTCCTAACTAAACAAGAAATAACAACATAAAAATGAGAAGAAAAAAAGAACAAGAAATCATTGTCATGAATCTTAAATCTCTAGTGAATCTTGTTGAATTCTTGTTCTTCTTCTAAGTTCAACTTGTTCTTGATCAACAAATATTATGGAATGGCTTCTAAATGAATTTTGTTACTTCTAAATTCTCTTCTAGTGAAAAACTTTGTATCTTCTAGTTCCTTATTTCTCTATTAATTCAAAACCTTAATTTATAATGAGTAGTATGACCAAGCACAAGGTCATATACCAGTTATGTTGTATTTTCCACATTATTTAGAAATTAGCATCACCAATGCAAGACCAATATGAAGACATTTCTGGTTTGTGTTACTTGATTAAGGGTAGAACACAGGGGTGTGTATAGTGATTAAGGAGAAACAAAATTAACAATCTTTGAACACGATCCTAACATAGTGGCGTGTAGGTATTGTATTTTAGGATCCTTCTTAACTTCTTTTAACGTTATTCTAAATTAGTCAAATTCTTCTCTAAATTTGCTCTTTTTTCTTAAAGAGGAAGAAGTAAGACCTGAAGCAAAATATATCTCACTTTGAGTATCAAATCCTCCATGATTATCCAAAACACAAGCAATATACTATGAAAATCATGTTTAAAGTGATGTATACTTATTATAGATTAAAACAATATTTGACTCCTTGTAAAATCTAAGTAAACCTCCTGCATATTTAAGCATAAGAGAACCTTAATCCCCCCACTTACTATTATCTTCAAATACTTGATTTCAAAATTATTATAAGATCCTTTCTAAATAAGGTAGCATTCATAAAATTATGAGTGTTACCATTATTGATAAGAAAGTTGATATGTCCCCCTATAAGATAACCTACCATCCTCATTTTCTCACTTATAAGCATCCCCAACATTACTTGAAGAGATATTTGTAATTAATTTTTGTTTTTACTTATTATTAATCTCTTTTATAACCGTCATTTTCTCTTTTCTCTTTTTCCTATGTCCTCCTCATATTCAACCATAATCAAATTTCACTGCTTCTTTTCATATTTATACCCTAGTTGGAACTTATCATTGCACAAAAAACACAAGCACTTATCCCTATTTTCCTTAAATTCTATGTTATTGAGTTGTCTTTATTATTGTTTTAAATTGATCTTAAACCTGCACTTTCAATAAGGATCATAAAAGAGGGTAGTAATACTGAAGCATTAGGTTTGGTTATTTATTAGATGGAGGCAGCATAAGAGGATTTATGGATGGTAGTTATATGGAGTCTTTTATTATATTGTTTAAATAACATATAGAAGTAATAAATTCTTGTCTTTTTAGGTAACTTATGAAGTGAATCACACATTAAAACAATACTTAATAATGATATACAAATGCACAAGAAAGGGGGTTGAATTGTGTATCCTTTTCGTTAATCCCCTTTAAAAAAAACGTTAAAAACATCTTGTTCCTTTTACGAAAACTACTAAGTATCAAAGTTATAGATAGTTTTTGAAAACTTATCTAAAACAGTAAATTCTAAAATTGAAAGATAAGAGAGATTAAGGGTTGAGAGATTTTGACACAACAATTTCTATACTGATTCACCCCAAACCGTGGGCTACATCCAATCCTCAGATGTCTTTCTGAGATTTCATTATCTCTCAAAACTTTACAAGTATTCTTTGTTTCCGAGCCTCTTTAGGTCTCTTACAGTCAGAATTCTTTCACTCTTAGACTCTTCAGGCTATCTGTACTACTTTTAACTTAAAGGTTTTTTTCGAGCTTTGTTACAGAAAAAAATAACTCTAGATCTTTCGCACAGAAATTTCTCTCGAGAATTGCTAAGCTTTTTAATTTCGCTAACTTTGCAATCTTCAACTCCGAACTTGTATTTATAATCTTCATCTCCAACTGCTTCTTGAAAACTACTTCTTGAATCTTCAAAGAAACGGTTATTCAGTTGAGTTCTGTAACTAACTCAAATTGATGTGTCTTTTGATTTCTTTCGTCTGCTTTTCTTCCGTCTGCTTTTCTTGCGTCTGCTTTCTTGCATCTGCTTTTCTTGCATCTGTTTTTCTTACGTCTGCTTTTCTTTTCCTCTACTTTTCACTTAAGCTTCCGTCTGTTTTCCACTTAAGCTTCTGTCTGCTTTTCTTTCCGTCTGTTTTCCACTTAAGCCTCCATCTGCTTTTTGTTTAAGCTTCCGTCTGCATTTTGTATTTGCCTTCCGTCTGCTTTTTGTTTAAGCTTCATCATTTGTTTTTCATCAAAATTATTTAGTGAAGTCATTCTAACTTAACAATCTCCCCCTTTTTTTATGATAACAAATACTCACATTATAAAAATGAAAAAGACATATACAAAATATAAGCTTTCACAAAAAATTACAACGGTAATCGCTTCAGAGATCTTGTGATCTTCTTTTCATTTTCTTCCTCCTATCTTTTTTGTTTCTCCTTTTCTCCCCCTATTTGTTATTAATCAAAAAAAATCTTACGACCGTAGATGCTTCAATACTTCTGTCATCATTTTCGTCAATCCCTTGACTTCTCTGCGTAGTTGAATGATTTCAACTTGTAAGTCAAAAGATAAAGTCGGTCGATAATCATTCCTTTGTGGTTCTTCTTCAGAAGCAATTTTTGTGTTATATACATCCAAAGATGGAACACACGTTTCAATAATTTCTATGGTAGGAGGTTTCACAGATAGGTTGGGCTCCGGAAGATCTAAATCATCAAGAACTGGTAGTCGTCGGGCTGATCT
>JANVCL010000004.1:9098994-9112069 GCA_026546855.1 Erythroxylum incrassatum
ACGTGGAAGCGCTTCATACTGGCAACTCAAGTCACAACGCCTTTATCTGAGCATGCATTTATGAAATGCATCAAATACTGATTATGCCATATCAGACAATCATATATGATATTCAGTCACAAAACTCATAATCATCGGACCTAAGTCCGACATTCAACTTCCGTTGAGAATTCACATATCATAAAGGATTTCACATCAATTTAGAACACTTCCAATGCATCAAACTGAATATGACTTACATAGCAATCACATAATATTCAGCATTTCACAGCACACAAAGCCACAATCAAAGCACTTCCAATGCATTCCCGAATATTGATGTCCTCAGAAAATTAAAGTCCGAAATTCATAGACAAATCGCAAGCAATTTAATAATATGGGAAGTTGTAAACAAATCAATCAATCAATCCTAGGAAATCATCTAGGTTGACTCACAGTATACAATAAGTTATTGCTTGGATGGTCCGGCAATGTCCGACTGGCGCCCAATATGCTCCTCTAAAATAGGCCAAACAAATTCACAAATATCACATTTTTGCACAAATGCACAAGTGTTCTATTATGCATATCAAAGTATAGAAAGCATGCATAATGCATGTTCAATGGCAAATTCTGGGGTACAATATTGCGATCCTTATCAAAAATCATTCAGAAATCAAAGCCCTGATTAATACCTTGTATAAATACAATTGGATTGAACCAAACAATGTCAGACAATTTTATAACTTCATTGAATACTTCAGATTTTTCCTCTAATACACACATGGGTTAACTTTCGTACAAAATCAGATAAGATAAATGACCAAATTAGACAAAACATCCTTCTGTAAAGTTGTTCTACCATTTCATAGCTTTCTAATGACACCAAAATCATTTAATTTGGTTCAGTGTACGAAGAGATATACTCAAAATATTCTAGACGGTTCATAAGTTCCAGCAGAATTCATACCTCAACTTCCAACCAAAAATTGAAAATCTTAGAGACAGAATTAAAACTCCATTTCTTCATAAACGTTGTAGCCCTATGTCTCTAGTTTTCAGAAAATCAAAAAATGCCCAATTTGAATAAGTATAGAGAAAGTTATGGTTAAAATACGAAAGCATGATGGAGCTGTCAAGGGGGAACCTTCGTCGCGATGAGGAGGAAAAATGAGGTCGCGACGTGCAAACCAGAAATCAGTTTTTTTTCAGGATTTTTATGTAACGAACGCCCCGACGAGCTCAAGGGAGTGTCTCACGTCACGAAGTACAACAAGGGATGAGTCACAGTGAGAATAAAGATGGAGGCCGAGACGTACAAACAAGAATAAGTCGCGACGAGCTCAAAGGTGCGATGCACGTCGCGGCGAACAAAAAGAAATTCGTTGCGACGAGCTCAAGGCTGGTCGCGACGTCTGGTTACTGAAACTCGTCTTCCCCAGTTTTCAGACTTCAAACCCATACTTCACTTTCTCAGACTACCATCTAACACTTCTATACACAAAACAATCTCCAAAACTTTACTTCATTTAACTCCTAAATCAACTCAAATCACTTACATAAGATCAAAACTTAAACATCTAAATTTATTTCTATTGATACTCAATAGATACATGTAGACATCAACCATTTTTTTTCTTCTAAACTAGAATAGAGTGTAAATGCATTCATAGATTTTCAAGCACTCTTCTGTAACTCATTTCAAATAAAACAGATCTTATTTCAGACTTTGCTGAACACATTTCTATTTCACATATTCGACCATCTAGTTCATTCATCATTGAAACTTTGCTTCCCTAACCTCACATGCATGCATTCAGCTCCACAGTAAAACATCATTTACAGCAATAACTTACTTGATTCGGCTATGAAATCCAGCAAGGAGAACAAATCAAAAGCAACAAAAGTCTCACAAGAGTAATGTACTTACTTGGTATAGTTCCTTGCATTGTTCAAAAGAGTAATGTACTGCAGAACATAAGAGTCATTTGAATTATAAAAGGAGCTAAGACATCATCAAAGATCCAAGTATATATTTAGGCAATTTATCGTAATTATGATGATGATTGAGATGTAAGTTATAAATTTTGAGCAATTGTTCACTATAGAGAATCTTGTAGAATTCTCTCACTAACCACTATTCCAGTAGTAGCATAATCATTAGATGGTGATATGGAATGACTGACTTAATGCAAGTGGTATTTTGTTAGCATATGCCCTACAATTAATCAGTTAGTTATAGTTTTGTGACATAATTAAGGTATCCTTTATCATATACATATTCAGATGCATATGATAAACACTATGGAATAAATTTACATTGCAAATGAAATTATAATGAATCATAATTATAAGATTCATATTAGATTTATGTATTATCCCTAAATTGTTCCTAGTCATTATTATATGAATATTGTACATTAATAAAGTGTAAAAAAGACTAGAACATATTATGTTCTTCTTTATGAAGGAAGTAATCAATCTTATAAACTAAAGTATGGAGATATTTAAACAAACATGTTGGTGCCTATTGAACAAACATGTGGGTGCTTACTAGAAAACAAGTTCAATAAATTGATGCCATATGAAAATTCCAATTAGAATATTACTTGTATATCTATGAAAATTCTCATTGTGATTATTGTATAAGTGATCCTTTGACTTGAGATCTCCAAATTATCTTATATAGGGATTGCTATGTTTTGATACAACTTATGACCTATTCTAGTTAAAGATAGCTCTATCAGTATTCATTATACATAGCATGAACTATATAGACGTAGTTAAGTGATCAATGTAAGATTCGTCAACCTAAAATTTTTAAGGATATTATTTCATTATTCTCTATTAATATTGATTTGGAAAATCTTGGCCAAGGTGGAATGACACTTTATAAAATAATTTACAAATGTAAAAGTCAACATACTCAGTGCATAAGGCTCCCCGCTTTTCAGGGATCTAGGGAGGGTCATAATGTACACAGCCTTCATTTTGTATTCTTACAAGTAGAAAGTTTTCGCGACGTAAACTTGTGACCTTATGATCACAAAGGAACAACTTTTCCAGCTGCTCTAAGTCTCACCCTCAGTTACAAATGCCATCAATAGAATCAATTATTAATAGTGAAAACTAACAAAATTGGACTCAAATAGAGCATATACATTATACTCTATGTTTAATCAGAACATTGGATGATGAAAAGATTGAATTACATAAAAAAAACCATACACAAAAAGGCTAGTCAAAACCACTTTGATATTCCTAAATATTTACATGTCATGAAGCATTGCTAGATGCCAATCTTTATGTGTGTGTGTGTGTGTGTGTGTGTGTGTGTGTGTATTTATATATAATATTTAATTAGAGAATTAAAGATGAATCAAATAAGTTTAACTTACCTAATCCTAAATATGATTTAAGGTTATAATTTATATGCATTGCCAATATATTTAACAACTTAATGAGTCACACACACAAAAAGGTTAAAGAGAGTAAAGGTGTTTTAATCAAGTTGGGTTTGATTATAAAGTTTAAGAAAATTTAGGATTAAATATAGATATTTAATAAATAAAGATTAATATGCGATATTAAATCTTATTTGGGCCTAATTAATATTTAGTTAGAAGTAATTATAATTCTAATTAAAGTTTAATTGAAATTATAATTTATTTTAATTTAATTACTATAAGGTCTCAAAACTATTATCAATAGGCTTAGGCTTTAAGGGAGCGAACATTTCTTGCCTAACCCTCTCTAAACAAGTTTTAGTATTCTCTCATCATATTTTATAGATATCGTTAAAGGCCAAACACTTGTGTAGCTATGGTGGTTAAAATAAACCAATTTTAGAAATAGTTTAAGGAAACAATAAGAACAAGATCAAGCTTCACAATAAGTTATAAATTATAACTCATACATTATTATGTTTTTATGTACTACTTATGTTAAAAGATTTTAAAGTAAGCTTGAATTCCAAGAAATCAAACAAAAAAGTCCCATTCTTAGTCTGTTGTGCACAGAATTAGACCATATTTATTCCTTCATATTTGATGTATTTTACTTGATATTTTATACTTTTATTGTATATTTGGTACTTAATTTGCTTCAAGTGCATTTATAGGTTATAATTGCCTTCATAGACTAAAAGGACAATAATTTGGATGCAAACGTGACATAAAACTAAGATTTAAAGCAAATAAAGGATACACAGTTGTGTATATCTCCTAGCTTATGCAAAATCGCATATTTTGGATATTTTGGGATATACATGGTCCAATACACAGCCATGTATCAGACTGTGTATCTCCTAGAAACCCTAAAAATTACTATAAAAAGATGTGTGTGGAGGCAAAATACTAGAGCAGACTTATAGAGGCAATTCCAAATATAGAGATCATTCAGAAGGAGCGATACTGTTCTAGAGAAGTGGAAAACATGAACAAATCATTGATAGATCCAATAGAATTTAACATCAACCCTCTACCTTGCAGGAACATTCGATAGAAGAGGAAGGGAGATTTTGAATAATTAACTTTTTTTTATTATTCGTTTTTCTTCTTTTTATGATTGATTTCACTTTCTATCATATGTAACTAAACATCTTTAGTGTCTAGGTGTGATGAACCCTAGTTTATTCTACAATATGTTTTTTACTCTTTTATTTAATGCAATTGTTTTGATTGATCTATTGTGATTCAATTATGTGTTTAATATATGTTCTAATAGATGTGAAATATTAGTACATAAAATAATTTTATAATGTAGAGATTGAGAAATCCTGTGTATGAATAAATCTACCGTAATTAAAAGGAGTAGATTATAAACCTAGAGATAGGTTGACATAAGTCCTTTGTATTAGGGTTAATCCTAATAGTGGAATTCACAAATCGATAAAGCAATCTTAAAAACTTTAACCTGAGTAATTTAGTTAATAAACTTAAGATTAATTATTAGTAGTCTTATGTAAGTTATTGGCAAACAGTAGTGATCGAGTGTTTGATGTGTGTAAGTTTTAATAAATACCCTCAACAATTTGCAAGCGCACAATTTTTTAGCGTAGTACCTAAGGTGTCAATCACATAAGGAGAGATAATCTAATCATAAAATCTAAGGCTAAAACAACTCGCAGAAATTCAAAATATAACGAAACTAAAATCATAATTCAATTTAATCAATCAAATTAAATCAAGAATCAAGCACGAAAATATTAATAATTTAGTAGTTGCAACTCACAACAAAGAATCAACACAAGGGAATTATCAATTGAGAGAAAGGAAATTTTACTTATCCTTAACGCTAACCTAATTGATTATGAATTACCGGATTATTAATTATAGATGATCTTAAGGTTGATTACTCTCTCTCAAGTTATAACTATTAACCCTAAATTATAAATCCGAATCAGATTATGGAAGTTGAAATGTCTCAATTAATAACCTATCCAAAACCCTAATTAGTTTTGAAGTTGTCTAATAAAATACCGAAAACCTATGCAAGATCTCTCTTCGCACAATTTATCGATTTGATTTAATTCTTGTTATATTAAATCACCTAACTCTCTAGCATAATTTAATTATTTTTCATTCGATTCACCCTCTCAATTTATTATCGAATTATGCAATCATAGAATTAAATCACAATAAATCCAATAAAACGTAAACAATCAGATTTCATTAATTCAAATATAAAACTCCGAATGTAAGTTTAGACATCCTCAACATTCAAAAATCCTATCATCAAACTGTTACTCCAATTCTATATAATAATAAAATTGAAAATAAACAAGAAATACGTTTTGAACGGATGATGGGATACAGCGACGTCGGGAAACTCCTGATCTGGGAAGTACATCGAGTCAGCTTCTTCTCCATTTCTCTCTTCCTTATTCTCTTTCTCAATCTCTCGATGAATTCTCTCTAAGGTTTCTCAAAAGTGGCTAATACAAAAACTTTTTTGCCTCTTTGTCTTGTTCTTTAAACAACCTTTGTGTTCTGAGCAGCCCTAGGGTTTTTCGGGGTTTGAAAGGTCCAAAAAATCTCTCAAAACTTGATGTTTTTTAGTGTCTACGCGTCTGCTCGAAGCAGGCCATGACCGTGGCCTTGCAAGCGGCGATCATAGGCAACATCCGAGCTTCTTGTCATGATCGTGGCATGTAGGCCACGATCGTAGGCCATGTCCTAATCTTCTATCACGATCGTGGCATATGGGCTACAATCGTAGGCTAACTCTGATCCTTCTATCACAATCGTGGGTCGTTGTTTCAGCCCGAATGTCTTCAAAACTTCTTCATTTTTTGATGTTGACCATGAAACACTAACAAACACATCAAGGTACCTTAAAAACATAATATTTAAGGTTAAATACTTGTACTAACCCATGAAAGCACTTAAACGCAAATAATTCACAAGTTAACAAAATTCTATCCTAAACACATATTAAATGATTGAATTAAAAATTAAATGTATATCAATTTAAGCCTTAAAATATGATGCAATTTACACTTATCAACATCCCTACAATTAAACATTTGTTTTTCCTCAAGCAAACAAAACAACAAACACACACAAAATCACAAAGCATACAATGCAATAACGAGATAATGGCTTCAACTTCATGAAACAAATTTAACTTTAAAAACAATCCTTCAAGTTATTTCAAATCATTAACATACAAAATCCATATCTAGGGGCTCTAGACTAAACATACATATTAATCAAAACCCAGATGTCAAGTTACTCACCCTTTTCAATTGTACACATATATTAATAATTCTTTGTTCATTCAAACTCTGTAACTATTCCTAAGTACGTCTTTATGAAAAGTCAAGCTATTCATATGTTCGGTAGGTTTTATTAAAAAATATTTTTTAAACACGGACCTAGTCTTTTACTTAGAGGCAAACATTGGTGATGAATGTCGATTTAGTTACTAGACTAAGTCATGTTTTGATTAAGCTGCTTGGTTGAAACGTCATTATAACCTTTTGACGTGGAGGCACACATTTGTGATATGAGTCGATCCAGTTACTCAGCTAAATCACTTTCTCAACTGCCTACTAGCTCTATTCATAACTCGAAGACCAGTAGATTATTTATTTATTTAAAATTAACACACATTTTTATTTTTATTTTTTTATGCCTACCTTGTTGCTTTAGCTACTCGTTTTCATAAAAAAAATACTAGCAAAGTTAGTTTGGTCGAAAGATCTAAAATTATGAATGAATGTGACAATTTAGAGGGTGACAAGCCATACTAAATCCTAATTAACTAGCATATTTAGCCAAAGAACCAAATCACTAATTTTGTGAGCTAATGACTCTTTACAACCTAATAGAATATGTTCAAAATTAAATCAATTTCAATCCATCTAAGCCATTGACACATTCACTCAATTCATAAAATGCAATATAGCAAAATATCATATAATATGCAAAATTCACATTCAAAGCAAAACATATAACCCTCCCCACTCTTAAACAACACATTGTCCTCAATGTGAGAAGGAGGCAAACAAATATGCATGGAAAGGAGAGAAATATAAATTAAAATAAAACAAAAAATAAAATAAAGACTTAAACAAAAAGTAAAATAAAGACTAAATTTAAAAAGAAAAGGGTTAGAACAAAGCCTCAAGATGATGGAAGCAGGGATGGTGTTGGAGGTGGCAGTTAGACACCTTAAGCCTCAAAGTAACGATTGATATGACGTATATCCCGGCTTTGACGTCGTTATGTTCGGGCCATCTCCTTTATTCTTCTAGAGTTCTCCATAAGTGTATCTATAATTACCTTAGTGTTTACAGAGATTGTATCAAGCACTTTCTTCTCGCCCGGTTCTTATATTTCTTTTTCCTCCTCCAACTCCACATTGGATGAATCCTTTTTTATTGTTTCTAAGCACTTGAACTCGCTTGACTGGTCCTAATCTTAACGTGTGTATTAACGCTAATATCCAGAAGTTTCATATTATGGGACTTCAGGATTTCGGCTCGCCACAGATGATGATGGTTCATGAATTTAGGACGGTATATCGTGAGTCTGTTGCCCTCAACTCCATAGTAATCAGCTATAGTCGAAACCAAGTAACTCATTCCTAAGTTATTGCTCCTCTTACGTCAATTAGTAATAATTGCATTAAAGATGTGGGGTTATGCAAACTAGGATGTTGTGGTCCAACAACACAACATGAAAAGTTCCTTCATCAAACACTTGTTGGTTTCTGTTTTGTCAAAAACAATTTGACATATGAATTTATGTAGCAACAAGTGTTCCTGGCTCCTGATGATATTGTTATGTGCATTCTTAGCATCGAAACATTCTAACTAGTTAGTTCAATCCAGTAGGGGGTAACACAGAAATCATCATGCTAATCCACTATCGACGACTCAAGGAAACCACAAGTTTCATACAAAGTCTCATAATTAAGCTCATAAGGTTGTCCCCGCAACCTAAACCACAATTCCCTAGGTTTATTGGATTCGAACTGAAGGAATGTAAATAATTCTATGGTATGTTATTGAGTCAAATTGCATCTCATAAAGGTCCAAGAGGCATTGTCTTAGTCCTTAAAGCCCAACATGAAGCATCCAAAGGCCCACATTAAGTCCAATTGGAAGAACTCATGTAAAATAACATGTGACAACTATGTGCCACTTAAAAATAAGGGGAAGGACGTGCTCCATAACGACCAATATGTTCAGATCATGTATTAATTAGTTTCCTTTTTTGTTTTCCTTGAAATAAGGTCATCTAGTCACCTTTTCTAAGTTTATTTTGTTTCCTTTTTTTAGGGGTTGATTTGTTTCCTTTTATTTAGTTTTTGCCTTAGGACACTAATTTAGAAAGTTTTTCCTATAAATAGGCACCCTCTATGTACTTTAAGGAGATTGATTCAGAAATAATATTGAGCATTATTCAGAGCATTTTTTCTTTCATTGTATTTTTTGAGAATACTTGACTTATCAAAGGCGTGGTCTTTCCTTATGGTGTCCCAAGGCTAGGGTTCTACGAGACAATTCTCCTAGGGTTCTTTCCATTGACCAACATACCTCTAACCCCCTTTTCTTTTTGTGTTCTATTTCTATCTTTTCAATTTTGATTCTTGTGATTCTGTGTGTTTGTTTGATTCTAGCTGTTCCTACGCATAGCCCCATCTTGTTGAAGGTTCTCTAAGACAAGTTCCTATTGGGTCTTGAATCATTTGGTATCAAAACTTTGGTTGCAAAATTTTAAATTGCTATCCTTTTGTTCTGTTTATTTTCATTCTCCTTCTCTGTCTATTTTTCATCCATTGTTTTATCCACTTTTTTATTGAGTTTTTGGCTGATTAATAGGTGTTTCTTAAAGTTCAGAATCTCTTCTTTCTCCTCATTTTGGAATCATTCCAATCCGAGCTTTATAGAGCAAGTTACACTAAGTTGAAATTTGAGAGCGTCCAAATTCTAAAAATTGCTTTGCATTTTTTTGTTTTTCCATATTTATTCAAGTGAACATCAAATTATCTGAAAAAGAAGAAGTAGAAGTCCAAAATAAAGAAAAAATGAAAAGAAAAAACATCAAAAAAGAAAAATAAATAAATAAATAGCAATCAGACTGTGTGCTGTAATTTCTAGAAAAGTGGAGTCCAAGTTTGCTACTTTTCTAATTGCAATCAAATAAAGATTATATCTTTCCTATTTCTTGAACTTGAATTGCAAGTACTTTCCTATTTTGTATTGCTAGGAACTTGCTTACTATCCTATTTGCTTCACTTTCTTATTTCAATTACTTTCTTGTTTTGCCTTTAGTTTCCTATTTTGTTTCTTGCCTCATTCACCATTTCTTTAGCTTCAATTTGTCACTTTCCTTGAGGTAATCACTTCTTTGATTCATTCCTTATACTATTTATCCTTTACTTGGTTTCCAAGTTTCTCCACTTTTCTATCATTGTTTTTAGAGTTACTGATCCCTCCTTTCCCTTCAAGTCCCCTTCCCTTTGCATATTCGTCTCCTTTACTTCTTCTTCTTTATTTTCCACACCCTATTTCCCTTTTTAAATTCTTTGAGAATTTTATTTTAGGATTCTATTCTTGACTGCCACTTGGTTTGATTGCATCTTGTTTCGAATAAGGATACTATAGAAAGCAAGCTGAGTGCTAAAAGGCAATAGTGTTACATTATAAAAAAAGCCAATTTTTGTGTGATACACAAGTTGTTTGGCATCTGTTGAGTGTATACACGTAAGGTTGAATGGTGAGGTCCATATTGTTTTTCTATTCATTAACATTTTGTAGTCAAGAAGATGAATCACATGAGAAAAATCTCAAAGTCTTTATGAAGGCTGTGCAAGATCAATTCCGGAGGTTGAATGTGTTAAGTCAAAATGACTTCACGATTAATAATTTTGATGATAATTAAATAATAATAATATTAGAAAGCAAAGCAGAAGCAGAAAGTAAGACAAAAGAAAGTGAGAGGAAACGCAAGCAAAACTAAGACGAAAGAAAGTGAAACAAAGCGGAAGCAGAAACTAAGACGAAAGAAAGTGAGACGAAGCGGAAGCAAAACTAAGACGAAAGAAAGTCAGACGAAGCAAAAGTAGAAACTAAGACAAAATAAAGTGAGACGAAGCGGAAGCAAAACTAAGACAAAAGAAAGTCAGACGAAGTGGAAGCAAAACTAAGACGAAAGAAAGTGAGACGAAGTAGAAGCAAAACTAAGATGAAAGCGATACGAAGATGAAGACCCGATATTACGTCGGATGATTAATAAGTTTGAGTTAGTTACAGAATTCAACTGAATAACTGTTTCGTCAGAGATCAAGAAACAAGAAGAAAGAAGCGGTTATCAAGAAGTAGTTAAAGACGAAGGCTATAAGTACGAGTCGGAGTCGAAGACTGAAAAAGATTAGAGATTTTAAAAAAGTTAGTGACTTTGAGAAACATTGTATTCATTGTGTTAAACTCTAGATGTTGGACCCCAAATTTTTAGTGGAAATTAGAAATATTGAAATGAAACGAAATGAGTGTTTTTATATATGAATAATGTTATAGATGAAATTGTGCTTTAAGAAAATTAAGGAGAAAAAGAATCAATTAATTTTGATGACTTTGACAATTTGAGTAGATTTGTTTGGGTTATGAAAGTTTAAGTGAATGAGTTGATTGAAATGGAAGTAAAAAATCAAGAAATAAAAAGAAAAAGTGTGAGAATATGAAGAATTATGAAAGTTTGACTTTTTGAGATAAAAATTGACTTTTTGATTTAAGCTAAATTTGAGAAAATGATCTACATGATTCTTGTAGCTTATGTTGAGAGCTTTCCGTAGCCATAAAGTTTGATATTTTTTGATATCGGGAGTGACAGTTATGATTTTTCAAAGTTAAGTGTATTTTGTTTGTTTTCTGAGCGGCTTTGAGGCCATTTGTCGAGTGGATGTAGTCTGAATTGGAGTAAGTGGTCTACATGAAAGTTGTATCTTGTTTGTCAATCTTTCCGACGCTATAAAGTATGCAATTTTTGGATGTGGGAATTGGAAGATATGAAATTTGAAAGTTTGGATTTTGTTTAGGTGATGCTTAACAGGGCAGTAACTTTGACTAGGTTTTTGACCCCTTTAGAGATGGAATTGATTTTAAGTTCTTCATGGAAGTTGTAGAGCTTCCTCTTATCTTTCCATCGACACCAAATTTGTCAAATTTGGAGTTCGGGATCAAGAGTTATGATTTTTGGAAAATTCAGTTTTATCAATAGATTTGTAGTTCTATTATTTTGCTTCCAATCCGACCCTTTCGCAATCTTTTGTTTATAAATTCTCCATCCGACATTCAATTGACTTGGTTTTCGAAGCGTTAGATTCCTAAGACAATTAGCTACTTTTTCATGGAAATTTATGATTTTTAGGAGATTAAATGGAGAGAGATTGATTGAACCAAAGTCAGAGGATTGGTTAAAGGTTATGAGTTGGATAATTTTCTGAACATGGTTCAGTATTTTGTGAAATTCGGGAGCTGTGGAGATCCAATTGAACTGATTCTTTTTGCAAAATAAAATTGAGACATGGGGCTTCAAATCATGTGAAGGGATCGAATTCCAATTTAGTCCCTATGATTGTCAACTTCTGGATTGAAGTTAGGTTAATGTTCAGTCTCTGATTTGTTAGAGCTTAACAAGTATTTTGGCTATAACTCCTTCGTTTCTGAACTGATTTGAGCATTTTTGGTATCATTTTAAAGATGAGACATCGAGGAGCATTTTTCAAAAAGAAAGTTTTGCCAAATTATGTCGTTTAGCTGCCCAAAATCAGGAAGCAAGATGGTTGTTTTTAGGGGCAAATATGGAACATCACTTAAAATGGAGGGGCAATTAAGTCATTTGCCACTCATTTAATGACATGGAATTTTAACTCTATGTGGCTGTCGGTTGAGAGGGCTGGAGCACGACAATGAGAGATCAAAATGAAAGAAACGAAGAAGTGAGAAGAGAGAAGGGAGAAGCTCGTCGATGGTGGAAAGAAGAAGAAAGATGATGAGGGTTTTGGATTTTTAAGGTTCCAAGCAAGAGTTTTCGTAGATTCAAGGGAAAACCAGATGGAAGATGATGAAAGTTTATTTCCTAGCCAATAAATCCGAAAATGGAGAGGAAAAAGGTAAGAGAGAGAAAGTTTTGATTTTGAATCTTTTGATGAGTTTTTGGTTTAGATAGGTTAAGATGCTATGGAATTGAGTTTTCCAAGGTTAATTGAAGTGATTATGCTATGATAATGTCCAATTTTTTATGTTCCTAATTTAGGGATTTTGTTATTGAATTTGAGGATTTTGAAAAGTTGGAAGTTGTTTGATTTAGATAGCATGAAAAACATGATGAGTTGTGAATTCTTAAGATAATTTTGAGGATTTTGATTTTTATGATATTAAATTTGGGTGAATTGGTTTAGGTAAATTTCAATTCGAAGAAGAAAAGAAAAAATGGTCAAATTGATGATTGGGACAAGCTTCTAGCATCGATTCGAGGTGGGTAATATATTTATTTATTGAATTTTAAGTCAAATTATGTGAGTTCTAAAATTTGGGAAAGGAAGAATGTTTATAAAATATTATTTTTGAATGATTTTAAATAAA
>JANVCL010000004.1:9127967-9143771 GCA_026546855.1 Erythroxylum incrassatum
GTTTCTTCTCTGTTTTAGCAACCAAACTACTCATAGAATACTAACTTGAGCGTCGGAGTGGCCTTCCGGGAACCAACTCCCGGTGTGTCTTTATTTGTTTTGCAGGTATTCAATAGTCAAGATTACCCGAGATTATGGATCAAGGCAATGATATTCCGATCCATCAAAATCTGACTGAACCAACACCCTAACTTCTCTCTTACTCTCGCGCTCCCTTCTTCCTTTTAGTTTCTCCTGTTCTTTACAAACCTAGTGTTAGAAAATCAGGGAAGAATATAATCATACACCTAGTAGAATAAATAAGAAACTTTTTTGTTATAATTTTTCGAAGCCATGATTACTTAAATTCTATAACATGATGAACATATAAAATATAATAAAGCATGAATCATAATTCATACTTTATTTTGAAGCTTGACCCTTTTCTTGTCATTTCCCTTGAACTATTTTTGAAATTGTCTCATCTCAACCACCGCAGTCACACAATTGTCTAGTCTCTAATAGTATCCATAAAACATACTGAGATAATTGGTTAGGCAAAGAGTGTTAGCTCTTTAGAGCCTAAGCCTATTTATAATAAGGTTTAGTCCTTTTAGTATTTTAATTGAAATAAAATTTTAATTTCAGTAAAAAATTAATTAGAATTATAATTAGTAATATTTTAAATTTTAATTATTTCAAATAAGATCTAATATCTCATTTTTATCCTTATTTATTAAATATATCATATTTAATCATAAAGTTTTTTAAATTTTACAATTAAATCTAACTTAATTAAAAATATCTTTTCTCTCTTCAACTGGTTCTTTGTGTATGATCCATTAAGTTCCCAAATATGTTGATAATGGATATAAATTATAACTCTAAATTATATTTAGAAGTAGATAATATTTAGAATTAGATAAACTAAACTACTTTAATTTATCTTTAATTCTCTAATTAAATAATTTAATTCATAAATCAAAAGATTAGCATCTAGTAACGCTTTATGACTGCCCAAATATTTGAGGATGTCAAAGTAATTTTGATTAACTTTCAAGTGCTTGATTTTTTTTCATATGATTGAATCCTTTCATCATATAATGTTCTAATTAGGCATAAAGCATGAAATTAATGTATATTTTATTTAAGTCTAATCATATTAATTCTCTATTATTAGCAGTTGATTCAATTAACGCCATTTTGGCCAAAAAAATTTCGAATCAATACTAATCAAGAATAACGGAACTTCTCTCTAATCACTTTATGGTGATAAATTCTATATTGATCACTTAACCACTTCCATGTACTTCATATTATATCTAGTGATACTGACTGAGCTACTCTTGACTAGAATAAGTCATAAATAGTACCAAAGCATAGTAGTCATTATATGAGATACTTTGAAGATTTTAAGCCAAATGATCACTTATACAATCATCACAAAGAGAATTTTCATAAACATAAATATTCCAAATGGATTTCTCATATAATATCAGTTTAGAGAACTTATTCTCTAATAAGTACTCACACATTTATTTAAATATCTCTATACTTTTGTCTATGAGATCAACTAGTTACTTCATAAGAAAAAAATAAAACATGTGTGAGCCTTTTTTATGTTCTATTAATATCCAGTTTTAATAGAAAAATGATTAGGAACAATTTAAAGATAATGCATAAATGTAATATGAATTTCATTATTATGATTTTATGGTAATTTTACTTATAATGTATATTTATCCTATAAACTTTATTATGTACATCTATTATGTATAAGATAAATAATATCTTTAAATAATTGACACCAAATTACAATCACCTAGTTAATTGTAACACGTAAGTCAACACCTAGGTCATGGTCGATGCTTCTCCTCACCGTCCTGTAAGTATTGAATAAAACCCCTTGCGTTCATTGAAGTTGAGTTTGTGAGCTGTTGAGCCCAAAATTATGGAATTTTTATGAAGAGCAGGGACTTGGACGAGAAACATGGTGAGAGGACTAGCAATGCGGGCGATGGATCCAAAGCTAAGTCTTCTCTCATTGCATAACAAATGGAATTTTAGCTGACAAACACCACAAAACCTAATTGAAAATTCGTGTTTACAAAACCATTTCTAATTCATTATGCTAAGTAAGAAAGCATAATGTCCTGAATCTCCTGCAATGATTGCTGGATCCTGATCTCCTCCTCAACTTAACGCATAAGATTTCTAATATGCCACTTACAAAGCTTCGGAAGGGGTAATATCCTCTGCCTGCACTTCAAGTACGTTCCTCATTAATCAAAAGATCAGAATGTCTTGCATAGTCGGCTGCTTTGCAAGAACTCCTACAACAATCCAAGCACCTCCTCTTCTGAATTTGGCACACATTTCAACAACTTCCTTGCCACCAACTTCTCCGTCACAGCCACAACATTCTGCGCATTTTTCCCACACAACACCGAAACATAGTTTCCTTATGCCTGAACTTCTTCAACAACTTATCACATTCTGCCAATTTCACCTTCTTTTGGTCTCATTATTAAATGGTTCCCTTCACTAGACTTCTCTCGCCGACTCCTATGAAATTACCTGATATAAGTCGACCTCAAAAACTGTTTCTGTGGCTCTTATACACTCACCAACCCCATTGAATCTCGCAATCCACCCTCCTTCACATCCTTCTTCACCTTACTCTTCCTTGCAAAAATGATCCCATTTGAAGCGCCAATAGCCCTTGTTCTGCAATCATCTGAGAAGGCAATCGACATAAGTGGAGCAGGAAACTTCATAGAATGAGTAATTTTCATTCTCGAACAATCAAAAACTTCACATACCCATCTAAAGTCAACCTCGAAATCTTATACTGAGTTCCATCCAGCATTGCAGAGTGCAAGTCCAAGCTCTATCTAACTCTATCCCATGTGTTTTAGCAATGTTGTCACAGTTTTCTTTTTAAAAGAAAAATGTTGATAGGGTTTTGTTGTTCATTGTAAGAAGACAGCCTGTACTTTATGTCCTTGATATGGCCGAGGTTGGTCGTCCACTGATTGAATTTCAGTGAATTGGGCTATTAAATAGACCCACAGTGTAGAAGTCCCATCAGAAAACCTTTTTGCTGTTGGTTTACAGGCCTATTAACCAGCAACAGCGAGACGCCCCCAAATGTTCCCGGTAGGAAAACCATCCATAATCCTGGAAATCTGCTCGACCCCCAAAACTTGTTGAATGTAAGATGTTAAGAATCCTTCTTGCATTGAGAGAAGAAAATACTGTGTTCTTCCACTTAGTGAAGCCAACATGTTCAGACTCCAGAGTGATTTCTCTTTCCTCCTCCGTATAAAAGATCACTAAATGGTCATTTTCCTTGCCCTTCCTATTAGGGTATTAATAAGCGAGGAGTTTTCACTTCCACTCAGCATTAAGATATGTGAAGAATGTAACAATACCCAGTAAGAAATTGGCCTGTTGATACCATCTGTGTATTCAAAGATCAGATATAGTGGCAAGAAGATTCAACTTCAAAATAGTCTTTCAGTTTGGATAACGAAACTAACTCCTGTAATGCTATATAAATACCCTCAGATTCTGGACGTGATTTATCACCAGCAAAAAATTCATGAAACTCACCCTCAACCTCTATCAAGCTATGTCCGGGAATCTTCTTAACCCTTCTATCTCTCATCACAGTTCTAACCATTCCCACGTCAGCACAACTTCCCCCATGAGCACAGGTAGTTGCTAGCTGGACATATACCCCGCTATCCTCCGGATTTAATTCTAGAAGTTTATAAGCAGCAAGTTGAGCCAGTTCAATGTTCCCAACCATCCTACAAGCGTTGAGAAGGGCACCCCAACCAGCTTCACATGGCTCCATGGGCATCCCTTTTATCAATTCATAGGCATCTTTTAGGAGTCCACCTCGACCCAGTAAATCAATCATACAAGCATAGTGTTCCCTCTTGGGTTCTACATTATACCTTCCTTTCATGTTCTGGAAATAGATTTTGCCATCAGTGACTAACCCACCGTGACTACAAGCACACAATAAACCAACAAATGTGATATCGTCTGGTTTAATTCCTCCATTTATCATCTGCTCAAAAGCAATAATAGCTTGCTCACTATACCCATGAGCAGCATAAGCAGCAATTATGGAATTCCAGGAAACCAAATTTCTCTCTTGCATGCTATTGAAAATTTTAGCAGCTACATCTACAAATCCACATTTAGCATACATATCTGTAAGTGCATTCGACAAAATCAGACTAATCTCACTCCATTCCTGACTTATGTAGGATTGATGTATCCACTGCCCCAAGTCCATGTATCCCAATTGGCCACAAGCAGAGAGAACACACACCAAAGTATTCTCTGTTGGAACCAACCCTACATCCACCATTTCATCAAATAATTCTAAAGCTTTCTTTGGTTGACTGTATTGAGAATAACCAGCAATCATTGCATTCCAAGAAACTACATTCCTCTCAGGCATCTCATTGAACAACTTTCTTGCCGTTTCTAACTGACCACTTTTAGCATACCCGTTAATCATAGTAGTCCATGAGAACACATCTTTAGTTAACATGTCATCAAAAATCTCTCTTGCAGCAGTCAGGCAGCCACATTTCACATACATATCCAAAATAGCATTCATCAAATTCAGGCTACGATTTAAATTGCTCTTCCTCACGTATTCATTAATACTCTTTCCCACTTTCAAATCACCCTTCAGCGAACAAGCCGAAAGAACAGCAATGAGAGTGACTTCGTTTGGTTCAACCCCACTAAACAGCATGGAATTAAAAAGCTCCAAAGCCTCGTTATAACGGTTGTGCTGGGAATAAGCATCAATCATCGACGTCCAAGAAACGACGTCTCTAAAAGAAGTTTCATCGAACACTTGACGGGCTAACCCCAAACAAACACGCACGCTGTAAAAATGGATCAACCCATTCTGGACCAACAAAGAAGAAGCAAAACCCATCTTCCAAATGGCACAATGAACCGATTTTCCCTCTAAAGCTCTCAAGAACCGCTCGCACGTTTGAAGCACAAAAATAAAGGTTCTACTATCCAATTCGACCCGTTGACGAACCATTTGGCGAAAAAAGGAGATCCCCAAAATGGGCAGCTTGGCTTTGGCATAACCTCTAATCATCGTGTTCCACATATACGTATTGGGATTCTGAAATTGTCTAAACAGAGCACTGGCGTGATTTATATCTCCAGAGTCAGCGAGGGCACAAAAGGCCAAGACCCGGCTGCAAGGAAAGGTGTGGGTAATGAGACCGGTTGGGGTCATGTGGGCTTGGATTTGCTTCAGTTGCTTCATTGAAGAACATGACTCCATGATCAAAAGAGTTGGATTGATGATGATAACATTGGTGGTTGAGTTCCATTTGGTAGTTCTGGTAGCAGAGATAGATGAGAATGACTTGGGAGACCAGAAGGGGACCGGATATTTGCTTACTGGAAGACAACAATAGCAGCATGTTGCGAAGCGTTTCCTTGCGAGGTCGATTGGAGCTTGACCAAATTGGTGCATAGCATAAGAGTACGCATGAAAATGAAAATGGACGCATGCAGATTCAGGAGATAAGTAACGCCAATCCAAATAAACAAATAAAAATGTATCGAATTGGTGGCAACCACAAAATGTCACAAAGGAAGTTCCATTCCGTTGTTTGTTTCACGCGGGATTTGGAACTAGGCCTTAACTATAATAACCGTTTTTAGCAACATCCATTTACTTTCAAATTTATAGTTTTCACTTTGTGAGGTTTTATATAAAATTGGACGATAATCCATATTAAATTATCAGTTTACAAAATAATATTTCCAAGTTATTTAGAATACATAATTAATAAGTATGAATTAAATAAAATACATACGTAAAACAATAATTTATCCTTCAAATTTTAAAATAATAATTAATTAATATTTAAATTCGATAAATACCCTTATGATCTAATATGTTTTCAAATTATTCTCAAATTTCAAAGCATTCATTACACCAGTTTGGGCCTCAACACTATTACAACGAGTTCAAATCCTCTGTTCAATTTTATGGTGTTTTATTCTGTCCTATAAATCTCAGTTATTTATTTATGCGAGTCCCGTATTTATTTATACGGAGCTCATGCAAGATCCGTATAAATAAATGACTGAGATTTATGGGACAAAATAACATACCATAAAATTAGACAAAGGATCTTATCTCCGACCGGCTTCGCTGAAATGTCCCCAGCCACCAGCTCCTTATAGTCAGCACGTCCCCACATTCCAGGTTCTTCTTGGAACTTGCCATAATCCCATATCCTTCTCCCTGCGACCCGACAGACTTAGGTTTTACTTGCCTTTTTTTTTTTTAGTAGTTATTGTTCTGTTGCATGTGAGTTATAAGTCTTGACTCTTTTGATTTACGAATGGTTTGAGTTAAAAATAGAAAGAACTTTCCAATAAGGAACATTTAGTTTCAATTGAAGCTTGTGCTTTTGTTGCTTGTGTTGAAACATGAGACTTATAGTGACGGTATAAACCTCTAATAATCATGTCTTGGGTTAGGGTTGTTTACACACTATAAAGTTTAAATTAATTATGTAGTTTTGTAGAGGAAAATTTAAGTGAATTCAGTGTGAAAACTAAGTTGAATTTATGGAAAATTATGAAGTAGATTGTGTTGTTGAATATATATACTTCTATTATTGACATTATACATTTTTGTAAATGGGTTTCTGAAGCCGTGGAGCCTTATTTATTTGATTTTTCAGGTTATTTGTTACTCTTATAATCATTAAAATGAGATTAAAATTACTATGAATTATTGCTTGTATATAAAAAGTTTTTAATATATGATTAATCATTCAAGCATAAGATTTAGTATATAATTAAATCATTTAATATATGCAACTAACTTAAAACAATAAAATGTTTGCATTTATATATCGACATCATTAGAAGAAAAAAAAAACATTACAAATACACAAAATTAAACTTTGGAAAGGAATATTTCTAATATGATAGCTATAATGGGTAGTTAAATGCATAGTAAAAAATAGTCTATGGGATATACGACATGTGTTTATAAGAGTATACTCGTTACTCAATATAATGTGAAATTATAAATATTTAAGTAATATTTTTTCTTTTTATCTTATACAATAAAGTCACATTTGCAATGTGCATTACCAAGATAAAGATGGTAGATAGAAGCTACCTGGACATACATATAATTGTCTATTAAAATTTTATAGTTATGTAATGACATTATATACAAAAAACTTTGTTTTGAATGTGAAGTTATTAATCTAATTTTGACATATATCTTTCTTTATTTTTACAGATAAATAGAGGGAAGTTTAAGTACTTTTGATAATTCAACCTCTGCATTCGATAATCTACCTTGGGCTTATGCTAGATTTATTCCGAGGTGAATAACCATTTAAAAGGTGATGTAACAAACATTTAAAAGGTAGGGGGAATCACTAGAGTAAAGAAACATTTAGTTCGGATAAAAGGTGACGTGAAGCCTTATAAGAAAGTTAGTCACAACATAAAATGATAGAAGAGAATTTTATTTGAATATTATCAACGTGAGAAAGATAAAAGGCAAAGAATAAATTACCATATTTGGTTTCACACTTTCTACTCTTTACTCTAAAATCTCTCTCCACACTCTCTACTCTCTTTCTGTGCTCCTTGAACTGAATACACTACATCAATGGCGGGTATGATGGTGAGCAAAGTAGTCCAGATGATCGTGAGTTTAAGAAGATTATACTTGTGGTTTGTGACTTGCCCATCCTTTACGTGATATAGCTAGTCTCGAGCGTGGTATGAGAGAGTGGTAAGACAACCGTTAAGACAAGGAGGCGTGTTGGGAGTGGTGACGCGACAAGTTGGTGGTAGTGGGTAGGTAAAAGTGCATTGTGTGTTTTGATTTCGGTTTTGCTGTACGTAGCAGGTCTCAAGAACCATGCAGCTAACAGTATGCTAACTTTCACTAAGATTGCTTCGAGACACCTTCTGCAACTACCCAGCCGTAGTATCAGGCCGGCGGGGGGAGTTTGCGATACAATCTGCCATACCATTACATCAGGTAAGAGATATACATAGACATATATTGTGTACTTTATTGTCTTATTACTGTATCTATAGCACGAGGCAACCGCATTAGCTCACCACGACTAACATCCAGGTGCACATTTATACCTTTTGCTTCCTTAAATTTTTATTGAAGTTTGTTGTCTGTACGTATGGTCTTTTTCACTTTAGTCTACTGTTTTTAGCCATATCCTTGATAGTTTCTTGTGTTTGCTTGCCTCCCAGTGATCTCCTTTTTTCTAGAGCAGTGTTTTGTATACTTCTGAGTTGTTTGTGAGCTGCAAGCAAGTTCCCTTTTTTTAATCCTTGAAACATAGTTTTTACCGTCTAACTTTGCCGGTGAGCAAGTTAGCTTGGGATCCTCTTTACTTCAATGTAGCACTTGTCAACTCAACCAAGCTAATGTTTCGGACGGAGAGGCTCGCCATCCTACAGGACCTACATAGCTTTCGATAAACTCTAATTCATTGTCTCTAACACATGTTCCCTCGTTATCTTCCTTGAGCTCCCGATAAACTATAGTTCATTGTCTTTGACACATGTCCCCTCATTAGCTTTCTTGAGCCTCCTGACAAGAGAACCATTGGTTGGCAAACATACAAGACGCTTCCTTACACCTCACCCTGTTAGCTCATTCTATGTCGCCTGTTCCAGAGTCCATCATCAACAACACTATTCAACAAATGGTCGATAATGATGGCCTTTGGAAATGGGCAGATATTCAACCTTACCTCTCTCCCTCCATCTGTAGGATCATTGCTGGTATTTTTTCTCCCGCCCCCCATTTGGGTCCTAAGCAACTGATATGGGGTTATTCTACTACGGGGGACTTTACGGTCGCTTCCGCATACTCCCTGCTTCTTGGTCACCATGAGAATCGCCCTCAAGGGATTTGGCAGGCAATTTGGCACTGGTCGGGTCCCCAACATATACGTTCATTCCTTTAGCTTTTGGCTCATTATCGCCTTCTCACCAGGCATCATCTTGTCCGCCGGCATATCTCCTTGGATGACTCTTGCCACTATTGCCACGCCGCGAAATCCTCCCTCCACATCATGCGGGACTTCTGACAAGCCCGACACATGTGGTCCACTTTTCCCCCAGAAGCTCATCCCCGAGAGTTTTTTACAATTTCTGGACGAGATTAGATCCTGCAAAATCTGCACCACAACGGCCGGGCGCATGGCCATGATTGGCCGGTCCTCTTTGGCACAACATGTTGGCTCCTTTGGACTTGGCGTAATCGGACTTTATTTGATTATTCCTTTACTTGGCCTTCCTCACCCACTTCTTGTATTTTGTCTTATACAGGACTTATCTGACTAGCAGCTGGTTGGCAGATTCTTGCGACGTTCGGTCCCCGCCTCCGCCAGCATCATCCCATCGGCTGGCAACTACCTTCCACAGGCTGGGTGAAGCTCAATACTGATGGCACCAGTAACTACTCTTTGCTCTTGGCCTCAACTGGTGGACTTCTTCGGGACATTGCGGGAACTTGGCTCGGCGGGTTCATTCACAATATTGGCTGGTGTCCCTCGCTGTCGGCGGAACTCTGGGGGTTTATACTGGGCTCTCTCTAGCCTGGAATCTCGGCTACCGAAGAATTGTTTTGGAAGCGGACTCTACTTCGGCACTACACTTGATTTCTTCTGCTACCAATCAAGCCCAGGCTCTTAATCCCATTGTCCAGAGTATCCATGAGCTGCTCTCACGCAACTGGACGGTGACCCATCGTCACACTTATCGCGAGGGTAACCGCTGTGCCGACTGGCTGGCACACTATGCCATGCATTTTAAACTCGGAGTTATGTATTTTGAAGACCCACTAATAGGGTGTCATTTTATCCTCACTGAGGACCAGTCGGGAACCTGTTTTTCCCGACCCATTTTGTAACTATTTTTCTTCTCCCAAAAAAAAAAGTGTTGCTCATTAAATTCTATCCTATCCTCTATGCATTGCTCCTTTCTCTGGCAGGCCTCACATACTAACGTGTCTTCATTTTATTTTTCCTAAGTCCTTTTCTTTTTCGTTTTTGCCATCTCTTGCAATTACACCTACAGTAGTTTAGTGTCTTATTATTTTCTTATCAGTATTATTATTATTACTACTACTACTCAATGTTATAAATATCGTACTGGCGGTACCGAATTGAGCTCTGGAACGGAACTGTACCGGTACCAGTTGATATCAGATACCGTTTCGGGAATTTTTTTAAATTTATGAAATAGTCCCTAAAATTTTTAAAAATTGCAAAATTGTTCATATTGGTATATTATACAGTTGTACTGTATATTTTACTAATTTACTATTTACATAAACCATGCTTTTAAAAATCTTAATAATAAATAATAATGACAATTTTTTATATATCATTTTTTATATTAAAAATATGTAATATGAAATAATTTTTATTTTTTAATAATTAATAATTAATCATATTTATTAGTTCTTAAATAATATATTTATTAGTTCAATATTATAGTATATTAAGTATATAATTAAATTTTGTATTATGTAATAATGCTAATAATAAGAAATTACTTTCTCAATCCATATTTTACAAATAATTAATAATTCATTTGATTTATTATTACTCTCATTAGATAAAAATATAAATTTTTTTGCTAATATTTCATATTTGCTTATCATCACTTATATAAAAAGATAAAAACAAATATTTAATACATGATGTTAATTTATTTTATTAATAAATAATTGTATAAATTCTTTCGTTATTATATTATAGAATAATACTAATAAATAACATAACAAATACATTATAATAAGTATGTGCTTAATTATAAATTACTATAACATATTATAATGATTAAGAACTTAATATTATATATTAAAATATTGGTCTAATTATTTAAAAAAATACTAAATTACACTAAAATTTGTAATTTTAATTCAAAATTTAAAAAATGGTAATAAAATATTTAATATTTTAATTTTTATAGAAATAGTTCAATATTAATCTTTTCGGTGCTATTATTGATATGACATATCAGGTAACTTTATTTTCTATGTCAACAAAGTATAAATTTTAAATAAAAAGTAAATTATGAAAATGACTCAGTTTTTCTTCTCCTGCCTGCTCTGACACTTCCACTGTCACCAACTTTTAATTTCTTATAATTTCTTTCTTTCAAAGTTGGTATTTTGCTAGAGTCCCTTGTTAATAGCGACAGTGAGAAGAGCTTAAGAAGGAGTTGGGCGATGGCGACGATGAGAAGAGCAGAGGCTGCCGGCGACGAGGAGGAGGAGGCGACACAGCATAGTGACGACAGATGAGAGAAGAGGGAGAGGAGGAGTCGCGTGGTGACTGGTGAGTTCGTTAACAATGAAAGTCGGGGGTTAGGGATTTTTAGGTTTAAAATTTTTCAATTTTGCATTTAGATCCTTAACTTTTTAATTTTTTACGATATCGGCCGGTACCGACCGATACTGCCGGTACCGATGGCTATACGTACCGTTTTGGTCAACGGCCGGTACGGTATCCATAATACTGCTACTACTATCATTTGTAGTTTTATTATTACTATTTTTTCCTTCTATTTGAGTTTCTTATCAGTTTTGGTTTTGTCCTTATTATTATTATTATTATTATTATTATTATTATTATTATTAGTTTTTTCTTAGTGTTGGTATTAATATTAGTATTAGTATTAGTATTAGTTTTAGTTTTAGTTTTCGTCTTAATTCTTAATATTGGTGTTAGTCCTAGGATTGTCTTTTGATTTTACTACTATCATTACTATTTATCCTAATTATATTTTATTTCTTTTAATACTCTTTAATTATTTATTGAATTTTCTAGTATTTAGTTTTTTACTATTTTCTCATTAACATTATTATTATTATTATTTATGGATTTAGTGTAATTTTTATCTATTTAATAATTTACCGTGCTAGTGCTACCTTTTCCCTCTGTACTCTACATCATACTTATCTTGTCTCATTTGCATGCGGGTCTATCAGAAATAGCCTCTCTACTATATAGGGGTAAGGCTACGTACTATCAAATCTCCCTAGACCCTGCTTCATTGCGAAACTTCAGACTGAGTAATGATGATGATAATGATTGGCATTGGAAGTTCTTTTTGCAACAATTAGGATGATAACAGCAATGTTAAAAGTGGTATTCCTACCTAACAGGAAGAGATTGCTACACTTGATGTGAGGAAGAGAAGAAAATATGTGTCTAACTTTTTTGCTCCACAAATAACTTCTGAACCTTAACATTCAATTCCTAGTGCCTTACAATATAAATAAACATGTCAGAATGTGAACACGATAATGCTATGACGTAGATGTATCATTTAATACTGTTTAGTCTTATTATTATCAGCTATAGCGGATGCTATTTCCCCTTACGATCTAGATAAAAATCTATAGAGGTAATCTTCTGAGTAGTTCTATTTGTGAAAGAAAAAGTTAATTAGATGAAAGAAGAATGACTTGGCAACTTTTGGGTGTCAATTTAAATTTGTTGGTTAGAAAAATAAAAGCATGAACCTATTATCAATTTTTTGGTTTATTCTGCTAAGGGGACAATGTTTTTAAGGTCAATTAATGCATCTTGTCTCATTAGAAATATTGATAGTCTATTTCAAATATTTGATGATGTTGTGAATGAATTTAGGCTTGAAAATATTATATGGTTTGTCACTGAAAAGGATTATACTTATAAAGCATCTAAAAAATGATTGTAAAGTAAGTATAAATCTTTTTATTGAACTTCTTATGTTGCACATTGTATTGATTTGATATTCAAAAATATAGGAGATCCCAAATACTTTCTTAACATTGATGAAACGATGCAAAAACAAGAAAAATGATCAAGTTCATCTATAACTATGTATTTCTAAATTTGATTGGAAAGAGTTTCACTAAAGGTAGGAATTTGCATCATCCTACCATTACAAGATTCACAACTAATTTTTTATCACTTCAATATTTTGTTATAATAAAGAATGAATTTAGACAAATGTGTACAAGTGATAAGTTGATTGTATCTCAGTATATTAGGTCTAATGTTGGAATAGAAGTTTTTATAATTGTACCTAAAAATCATGAATTTTGATCTCCATGTCAATTTTTTATTCAAGTTTGTGAGCCTTTAGTGAGATTATTTTATCCGATTGAAAGTAATGAGAAGATAATAGTGGGTGAAGGAAGCAACAAGGTTAGTTTGAAAATAGGTCTTTTTTATATACACCTTATCTTGTAGTCATTAATGAAATATAGAAAAGATAACTTTACTATATGTTGATTACTATTGGAACTATTTTGAATCCTATTGTCTATTTAGATCTTTTATAAGGTTGCTTTGTTGTTTTACAGTTGTTTAGTGAGACCAGTTCAGAAGTAGTATTCCAAAATTATAAGGATTTACAATTCAAATTATGAGTCAATGTATAAGTTCAATTAAGTATGAAAGGAATTAAAGTACATTTAACATTTAAATTCATCCATTCGAAGAAGAAATAGATTGAAACATAAAAGATTGAACCATTTGATCATAACTTAATGCTTATAGAAATATGTGTTATTATTATTATTTAGTTGAGTATAATTTCTTGTAATTTATTAATAATTTAACTTTATTTGTTTACTACGACTCGTAATAGAACAATTAGTTATATGGATCTAGTTTGCCTTGATTATATTGATTTTTTAGCAGTGAAGAGTCACGTTTCATAGATAAGAGCGACTTGAAAGATAATCTTGGATAGAAAAGTATTGTTATGTCATTTGGTGCAACAAATTTGAATAATGGTGATAATGAGACGTTTCTCAATGATGAGGAATTTGTACCAAATAAAATTTGTGGCTAATGTGAGTTGAGCAGATATGCCATTAGATGAAGTTCTATGTTTTCTTTTTTTTTGTCCCTTTTAATTTCAATTGTATTTGGTATATACGTTAAATTTTATATATGTAATGTAAATTAAAACTTTTAATTGTAAGCGTTTTTGTTTCATGTCTCACTTTTACTTTGTTATGCTCTTCGACATAAACTCTTCTTGTAATGCATATGGAGTCATGGATTTATATTATTTTTAATATATGATGTTTTGATGCAATTATTCTTTACAATATGATATAAATTGTAATATTTTGAGCACTTTTATATTATTTTTATTTTTTATATGTATGATAATTAAACTATTTTTCTTAATTAGGTTATTGCTTATATGTAAAAAGTAATATTAATATAAATAAAGAGAAAGTTGTTATATCAAATTTATATTATTATAATTTTTAAAGCATATTTGATATAAAATTAAAATTTATATAGCACAATTTAATAATTTTTTGTATAAAATTGCTTGAAATGGTACTTATTATTAATTGATATTAATACTATATTGTACCATAAATAAATTAAGGATTAATTACAAAAAATATCAAATTCTATTCAATTTTACAATTATAGCTCAACTTTAAAATATGACAATTAAATATTCAAACTTTAAAATTTGCTCAAAATATAGGCCAACTTTAGTATCTCTGTTAACGTTGCTAATGTGACCTGTAATTTTAGATGCGTAAAATAATATGTAGAATGAGACGTACATGTCAAATTTTTGTTTAAATAATTAATTAATATTATGGAAAACAAAAAATTAAAAAAAACTCTAACCCATTTGAAATTATGAATTAGATGTTTACTACTACATCCCAACTTAATTGAGGAACGTTATGTTCTTCCACATTGGTGTTCAAAGAATTGACAGCTTCTCAGGTATCTCCAATGTTTTAAAAATCGGACCGAACCGCCCGATTGGACCGAAAAACCAGTGAACCGGAGTATAAAACTGTTCGATTTAACCTTTATTTTGTGCGAGTGGTTGGCCCGTTTATTTTCCGGTGAGACCGGTAAAAACCTGTGAACCGGTATAGGAAAAAACCGCCTGGTTCACGTAAAATAACTCTCGCTCACATCTCTCTCTTGTCTGTCAAATAAAACTAAAAAATATAATAAGAAGAAGATATCGCCGCTTGAGAAGGACGACACTGCCGCTCTCTCAAGCCTCATCTTACCTACTGCCATTGTTTGCTCTATTCATCAGGTGTGTCTCTCACGTCTCTCTTTGTCACTTAGGTAGCGAAACTGGGAGCTTGTGAGGTGGGGACTGCTATTGCTTCTCTTCCTAGAGACGCTTCTGTTGGTTGGTTCACGTCGTTCGGCTCTGCTTGCTTTGCTTTTCTTTACGTTTCTGGACTTGTTTAGATTTAAAAGAAACGACGCTTCTGTTGGTTGGTTACTTGGTTCACATCGTTTGACTGACTCTGCTTGCTCTGCTTTTCTTTACATTTCTGACTTGCTTAGATTTAAAAAGATAGGAGAAGTAAACGATATGTGAAATTATTAGTTTATTCCATATAAAACAAAAGTTAAAGTGATGGGACTTTGCTGTTTGCACGCAGTACTTATTAAAAGGCTCCATATAAAACAAAAGTTAAAGTGATGGCCTATGGGACTTTGCATTGCAGACACAGTACTGCGTGCAAACAAAAGTTAAAGACTTAAAGCAATTTTTTTATTAAAGAATAGTCAATAACGTGGGCTACCATAAGAAAGACATTAGTTTTTTTTTTCTCTAAGAGACCTTTGCTTTATTAGACTTACAGGAGAGCTTTTCATGAATCAAAAACTTCCAAGGTTGCTTATCTAAGAGGGACAGTCATATTTTGCTTCAAATTTTTCCAAAGTTATTTTGTTC
>JANVCL010000004.1:9143871-9181717 GCA_026546855.1 Erythroxylum incrassatum
GATATTGCTCATGCAGTTGAGGTTGTGAGTCGTTTCTTTTCAAATCCTGGAAAGGAACATTGGGCTGCAGTCAAGTGGATTCTCAGGTATCTTCGAGAGTCATCCAAAATATGCTTATATTTTAGAAGAGTAGAACCTGTGTTAGCTAGTTACACAGATGCAAATATGGCTGGAGATGTTGACTCGAGAAAGTCTACATCAAGTTACTTGATTACTTTTGCAAGGGGAGCTGTGGCATGGCAGTCAAAGTTACAAAAGTATGTTGCACTTTCTACAACTAAAGCAGAGTTTATTGCAGCAACGGAAGCCTGTAAGGAGTTGCTATGGATGAAGAAGTTCTTTAATGAATTTGGTATTAAGCAAGAACGGTATCAACTATTTTGTGATAGTCAGAGTGCTATTCACCTTAGTAAGAATGCCTCTTTTCACTCATGATCAAAACACATTGATGTGAGATATTACTGGATCAGAGATGTGATGGAGGCGAAACAATTAGGATTAGAAAAGATCCATACTGAAGAAAATGGATTACACATGTTAACCAAGATTCTATCAAAGGGCAAGTTCCAGTATTGTCGATCAGTAGCAGGTATGATAGAGCCCTCCATATAATCGGAAGGGGGAGATTTGATAGATATGGGTCCCTCTCATATGGAAGGACTCCATGTTTGGTGCCGCATTCCGCATTTGTTGAAAATAAGAAAAAAGACAGCTGTCCCGATGGAGTGCCTATATAAGGCATTCCCTGCTTCATCCAAAATACAGCAGAAAAACATAGAGGAAAACTAGAGCAAATGCTTTGAAGTTAGGAAATATTTTCCTAAAGGGTTGGTGAGTGACAAAATATTGAGGTTAGTATTTTTAAGTTGGGAAACGCCTTATGAGCCACTATTTTGGTTTTATCTCTGTACACACCTACTATTTGTAATAGTGGAAGAATTATTCTGAGTTTTGTCTGTGGACGTAGCCCAAAATTAAGGGTGAACTATGCTAAATATTCTGTGATCATTTTTCTCATTTTATTTTTCCTTTTCAAGCAACACACTCGCTGCGCCCAACAAATATTAACCAATTTCATTCTTTTAACTAGTTGAGAACTACTTAATCTCCTAAGTATATCATTGAACTTCTCAATCTTCAGTTATCATATTTTGACAAAAAATTAGAATCGTTTTTTTAATCCTCTTATATAATAGTCACATTAAGCTTTAACATGTCAATAACTACATGGTTGATGTAATGATATGTTGTTTCATATATCCCTCCTATGTCTTCACTTATATAATCTTTAGTTTAAATATACCTTGTTTGTGAGAGATATCGAGATGTATTGATTTTTCAGCTTCTTTCACATCTCTTTAAATAATGAAATATCCATGATGTAGTACCTGACCTTATATGCCAAACATAATCAAATGTTTCTAGCTTTTTGCATTTATAACCCCTCTTAATTAAGCTCATTTATTTCTTCTTACTTATCCTTTTAAAATCCCTTCAATAAGCCTTAATATGATATCAAATCCTTTAATCATTGTGTTATAGTCTAAAATTCTCAATTTGGTGGCAATTTTCCATTTCTAACCTTACAAATGAAGTCATTATTATTTTAGCTATGCTATGATACTACTTATTGAGAAATAATAGTGGATTAGGTTGGATTAAAATTGTATGGAAGAAAGAAATAAACAAGAACCAACAAGAAGATCTTTAATATGTTCGATCAATTAGTTTTTTCTTCATTCTTAAAAGTTGTTAGCTAGAATTGTCTATTGTTTAATCAAAATTCTAAAATTGAAAAATATCATATACTTTCTTTTATATAGAATATGTATATATATATACTTAATTATAAACTTTAGCTGATACTGTTTTACTCAAATAGGCCTTACTAAACTTAACCTATCATAAGTATTATTGTAATAAGTTTTAGCTTTGCCACCTGAAAGGGTCCTACCTAGCTTGACTCCAGATTTAGTGGGTTGCCCTTATGGCGTTGGATACCGAAGAGTTTTCAACCAAAAAAAATAGAGATAGGTACTTTGGAGATCATAAAATTATTATATATTTTTAAAATTTTGTATGTATCTTAAATTTTTTATTTTAAGCTTTAAACTACTCTAAACTCGTAATTGAGAAATTTTGTCTTTTATTAGTAGTTAAGAAGGTTGATTGATAGCAAGTGATCTCTTCAACTTAATTATCATATCTTAAAAATATCTAAGAACTAATTACAAATGATTTTGCGATCAAATTTGATATTAGATAAATAAATGATATATACTTGTAAGTGATTATACATATTTAACTACCAATTTCAGTAAAGTATTAGATAAACATAATAAGTTTCACCTTAGCCTTTAATGGATGACTTTTATAACTGATTGAAGCATTCCTCAGCCAAAGACTAGAATGCCGGAAGTTTCCTCAGCCAAAGACTGATTGTTGCTAAAAGTCTCATTTCTATTATAAACTGTCTATATGCAGAGATTCGGGACTATGGATAAACTAAACTTCCTTGACATTTCCTGAATTTGTTACCTGTGTAAGAAAGAGTAACAGACATATGAACACGTTTTCAAGTATGAGTTCTCCGATAATATCTGGAATGTGATATAGGAGCTTTGCAACTTCTATCTCACAAGCCTAAAATATCTGATATATTATCTCACAAGCCTAAAATATCTGATATATTTAATAAACTTGGGCAAGCAAACGGTACATTAAAAAGGGATAAAACCATTAACATCATAGCCTGTGGCAGCAATGTAAGTTATTTTATATGGTCCAAAAGGAACTCCGAGCTATTCCAAGGTAATGAAAAAGCACGAGTAAGAGAGCAAATTCCTAATAAACCTCATTCATACCACTTGCAACTATATTTTAGCTTCAAAATAGTCTCTCTCCTAACTTTTCAAACTAAGCATGAAAGTGGCCAATGGAAGAATGCAGCCTTCGGCCGTGTCTACATATCTCCTAACTAGAAATACATGAACTTCGCTTATCTTGCTGTTGCTTAAGCTCTTTGTTGGGTCTTTTGTCAATATTGCTCTATTGCTTTATATTTTGTCATTGCAATACTAATATCTATTAGGAAGGAAGCGGGTATAATACACGCAACAATCAATCAATAAATCTTTCCCCACTTAAATGAATCTATTAAGAGTAATAATGAGCAAAAATTGCAACAAACTAAATGATCACAAGCTGCCTCAATAATGCACAGATAAAAAAACAAATCACAAAATACAATAATTATTTAACGTCGAAAAAACTCCTTCGGTGTGGAGGATAAAAATCACGGGACCTCTCTTGGTCCAAGCAAATGAAATCCACTATCACAAATACTGTCTTATAGAGATCAACAACCATAATAATCCAAAAATCAAAGGCTCAATCTCATATAACCACAAATCAAAGTAAAGAACTACACTAAGAGAGCAATCACAACAAAAAGCTTCTGTTCTAACAATGAGTAACCAGCCACAATAATCCAAAAATCAAAGGCTCAATCTCATATAACCACAAATCAAAGTGGAGAACTACACTAAGAGAGCAATCATAACAAAAAGCTTATGTTCTAACAATGAGTAAGGAACATGCTCACCAAAATTCAGCCCGATCGGACAAAGAATGACAGACCAAAATCATAACACGGTGAAGCTCATCAGTTCCAGAAACACCTTGAGACCAGTCCGGTTTTGGAACCAAAAACTCAACCTCCAGATCTCCAAACCAAATCTCCACCATTCAAAATGAATAACAATATGTCTTCAAACTGTATACCAAAAATGAGACCGATCCAACGGTGAACGACTTCCCAGTTACTGGAAATGTAAAATAGGTCAGGGTGAAAATTTTCTTCTTTTGTGTAGGTTGAAAGCAAACCAACTCTCTCTCTTCTCTCTCTCTTGGCAGCTGAAATTTGGTTGAACAGTAAGACAAAAATTAGCCCTAATGGGCTCAAAAGAAAGTGGGCTTCAACAAATTTTTGGGTTTTACCATATAGGAGGGAACCCAAACCCAACAATTATCCCCCTTCTCGACTATGTGGAGGAGGTTGCCAAACCGATACTTAATCTACAAGCTTCAAACTTCATCCTTGGTAGAGCTTTTGTGCATATATCAGCACCCTTATCATCAGTATGAATCTTTTCAAGCTCAACAGACTTGGAATCCAAAACATCACGAATCTAATAATACCTCACATCAACATGTTTGAAGCTACCATGGAAAATAGGATTCTTACCAAGATGAATAGCACTCTGGTTATCACAAAATAGAACATACCTCTTCTATGTAAACCCAAGCTCATTCACAAGCTTCTTCATGCACAATATCTCCTTATATGCTTCATTTACATGCTTCAATGGTTGCAATGAATTCAGCCTCTGTAGTAGATAAAGCAATACATTTTTATAACCTAGATTGTCATGCCACACCTCCCCCTGCAAAGGTAATCAAATAGCCAGAAGTAGACTTTCTTGAATCAATATCTTTAGCCATATCAGAATCTGTACAGCCACAAAGCATAGGCTTTTGAGTCCCATAACATAGCTTCAAACTTGAAGTGCCACGGAGATATCTTAAAATCTACTTTACTGCATTCAAATGCTCCTTTCCTGGATTAGGAAGAAATCTACTAACAGTACCAACTATATGAGCTATATCTGGTCTAGTACAAACCATGGCATACATCAAACTTCCTACTGCAGATGCATAAGGAACCTTTTGCATGTATTCTTTATCTTGCTCACTGGAAGGAGACTGCTTCAAACTCAATCTAAGAGATGGAGGAAGAGGTTTACTTACAGGCTTTGCCTTAGCCATATTGAATTGATGCAGTACCATCTCAATGTACTTCTCCTATGAAAGACATAACTTCTTACACTTTCTGTCACGAATGACTCTTATGCCAAGAATCTACTTTACTGGCCCCAAATCCTTCATAGCAAAGGATTTGCTCAACTCTTTCTTAAAATTCACTATTTTGGAAGAGTTTGGACCTACAATAAGTATGTCATTAACATATAACAACAAAATGATGAAATCATTGCCAGAAAATTTTTGCACAAAAACACAATGATCAGAAGTAGTGTTTTTGTAGCCTTGATGGAGTATAAAATACTCAAACTTTTTATACCATTGCCTTGGTGCTTGTTTCAAACCATACAAGCTCTTCTTCAATTTGCAAACATAACTTTCTTTACCCTTCACCACAAAACGTTCAGGTTGCTCCATGTAAATCTCCTCTTCTAAGTCACCATGGAGGAAAGCAGTTTTTACATTCATCTTCTCAATCTCTAAATCAAGAGTAGCAGCTAAACCTAAAATAACTCAAATTGAAGAAATCTTGACCACTGGTGAGAAAATCTCCTCAAAATCAATCCCCTTTTTCTGACTGAAGCCCTTAACAACTAATCTGGCTTTATACCGTGGAGATGATGAATTCTCTTCTAGCTTCACCCTATAGATCCATCTATTCTTCAAGGCTTTTCTATCTTTAGGAAGCTTGACTAGTTCAAAGGTCTCATTATCATACAAGGATTGTATTTCATCTTTCATAGCTGCAACCCATTTCACCTTTTCCTTACTCTCAATAACTTCTTAGTAGCATTTAGGCTCCTCTGCATCTGTCAACAGCACATACTTACTAGATGAATACCTAGTAGATGGTATGCGATCTCTAGTAGACCTCCTGAGTGGAAATTCTTGTTCCTCACAAAGTACCTCATAATGATCATCAACTGCATCATTTACAGGAATATCAACCTCATCTATATATCTTGAGTATTATCCTAACGATTAACCTGATTTTCAACATCAACTGCATCAGGTGTAGGAGCTGAAGGAACTGGATCTAAATCAACCAAACCTTAAATCTGAGGCTTTAATTTCTCCACTTTGCCAATATCTTCAATAGTATGATCTTCTGCAAAGACTACATCATGACTTCTGATAAGTTTCTTCTCAATAAGGTCATAACACCGGTAGCCAAACTCATCTTGACTATAGCCAATGAAGATACACTGTCTTGTCTTGGAATCTAGCTTGGATCTTTCATCTTTAAGAACATGAACAAAACATTTGCAACCAAATACCCGCAAATGGTCATAGGAAGGCTTTCTACCATACCAAAATCTATCAAGAACATCATTCTGCAAAGCAATAGTGAGAGTTAGATTGATAACATGTGTAACTACATTAGATTGATAACATGTGTAACTGCATACAATGCCTCACCCCAAAAAGAATTAGGTAGTTTGGCATCTGAAAGTACACTTCTAACTCTTTCCATCAAAGTTCTATTCATCCTTTCTGCCAAGCCATTCAGCTATGGAGTCTTAGGAGGTGTCTTCTGGTGTCTAATACCATGCTCTCTATAATAGGAATCAAAAGGCCCACATTATTCTCCTTGAAGTAAATCACTTGTTATTATAAAGTTCACATACAATACATAACATACACAAGAAGGGAGTTGAATTGTGTATTCTTTTTTTGAATTCAAACCCCTTTGATATTTCTTTGAAAATAAACTTTTTCAAACTTTTAAATGAATATAAAAAATGTTTATACTAAAATATCTATGTAGTTAAATCGCAAATAACATCTATATACTTGTTTAAGAACAACAGAAATTAAAGTAGAGAGTTAGAAGATGGACACGACGATTTTATCCTGGTTTACCCCAAACCTTGGGCTACGTCCAGTTCTCAAAGTTCATCTGAGATTTCACTAAACTTCTCCAAAGTTACAAGTATTCTTTCCCTCTCAGATCCTCTTCAGGTCTCTTACACAAAATATTATTTTCGTTGTCTTAGCCTCTTCACGCTCTCAGCTTTTCCTTTCTCTCACTAGAAAGATATTGCAAGCTTTTTGTTACAATATAGTTTGCTCTCATGTACCGCACTCTGAATACAAACTTTTTCTATGTAAGTAATAGCTTGAAAGCTTAAGTTCAAAAAACTAGTTCAGTCTTTGACTACGACTTGTATTTATAGCCTTCGTCTCGAGCTGCTTCTTGATAACTGCTTCTTGTTTCTTGTAGAAACCGTTATTCAGTTGAGTTATATAACTAACTCCAACTGTCTAACAGTCCGACGTACTAGCGTATCTTCATATTCGTATCATCTGTTTTTCTCTTTCTTCTATGTTTTCAACTTCTTCTGTGTTTTCCACGCTTTTTATATGTTTTCAACTTTTTCTGTGTTTTTCGCGCTTCTTCTGTGTTTTCAACTTCTTTTGTGTTTTCCACGCTTCTTATGTGTTTTCAATTCTTGTGTGTTTTCCATGCTTCTTATGTGTTTTTAACTTCTTTTGTCTTTTGGCACTCCTTCTATGTTTTGACTTTTTCTGTCTTTTGGCACTTCTTCTGTGTTTTGACTTCTTCTGTATTTTTATTGCACGCTTAACACACTTATCAAAGCAGTTCATTTATTTCTATTATTATTATTATTTGATTGTCACCAAAATTAATAGACGTGAAGTCATCTTGACTTAACAATCTCCCCCTTTTTGATGATATCAAATAATCATAATTTTAGAAAGATTATTATTTATATAACGAATAAGAAGATAATAAAAGTTATACACAAGTAAAGAGATTGTAATCAATACTGTCTTCTTTTTCTTGTGTCTGGTCTCCCTATGTACTAACTTTCTTCTGCTTCTGTTCTCCTCCTATCTTTCTTCTGCTTCTGCTCTTCTCCTCTTATTTGTTATTAATCAAAAAGAACTCTATCGAAGATGCTTCATGATTTCAGAAAACATTTATTGCATATCAGTGCGGATCAACTTGAGGTCTTCTTCCATAGAAACTCGTAAATGAGCTACTTCCTCATATAGATCACCCACTGAGTCACGTAGATCATCAACCTTGTCATGAATTTCTTCAATTTCCTTGACCAAGGCTTCATGACTCTTTTGCTATATATGACTAACTTATTCCATTCCAATAGTAAAATCCTGTTGAGGTGTTCTTGGTGGAAGGAAGTTTGTAGCAATAGGTGTTTCTGAAGGTAGAACATCTAATTCTATGATTGTAATAACAGGAGGTTTGAAAGATTGTTTTCCTTTAAGGAGATCAAGGTCATCAGGTCTAGGTAGCTTTGGAACTGGTTTTCCAAAAAGGTGTAGCACAATTTTAATTAAAGTCATATAACTCAAAGGTCTAAATAGGGATGGCAATGGGTAGAGTTTGGTTCGGGTATTACTCTACCCATATCCATATCCATTTTTTTGACTCAACCCATATCCATATTCATATCCATCAGTTTTTACGATTTACTACCCATATCCAAATCCATTGGATTGTTTGAGTTTTTAGATATCCATCGGGTTATATAGTACATAAAAATATAACTTCTAAATATAAAATATAACGAGTAGATTTATACGAACACTCTAAATCAAAATTACTTTAATAATAATAAGTCAAGATTTTGATTTGTATGCCTTAAAAAATCATAAAATTGGAATAATAAAAATCATAATGTTTAGTGCAAAGACAACATATATTTTTCACAATCAAGAACTAGAATAAAGGCTGAAATATCCAAAGCTTCAAATTGTCTTTGCGTGAACTACTCAACATTCAAAACTCCATCTCCATATCATTTGCAATATTATCATCTTATAAGAAAATAAAATATGATGAAAAAGGTGAGGACTGATGAGTAAAGTGAAGATTTTAAAGTTGTTTCTTCTCATAAAATATTAATATTTTATTATATTTAACCATAAATATTCAAAAAAAAATATAGTTAATAAATAACGAGTAGGATATGGGTATCCATAGTTTAGGTTATCACTAGACCCATATCCAAATCCATATCCACATCCATTTTTCAACATTCATTTAAAATCTATTTTTTAGCCTCCATATCTATTTTTTTTTGGATTGGGTAGTGTGGATATTAATCAGGATGAAAATCCACTGCCATCACACTACCATCCCTGAGCTAAGCTCTTCGTCGCCACCTTTGATTGCCTCCTCTTAACGGCTGGCAGTAACGACATTCCTATTTAGTATGATAAAAGTTCTGAATTTTGATTAATTTGCAGGCTGTATAACAAGCTCAAGTACATCAGCAGACTTGATTATCTATGGGAACATGTAAGACGAAACAAGATTGAGGTTCGAGATTGTGTGTGATCACTATGAGGATTTGGAGCATTAGTGGATGATGGATTACGAATTAGAAAGCGAACATTCTAAGGTCTACGCTCAATCAACCGCTATGGATTCCCCTATTCTCATGTACTCTATGAGGTGTATCTCCTTCTATAAATGTCAATTAAGATAGGTGTTTTGGTGCACAACATCTAATTCCTAATTTCAGCTGGGTTAGGTTTTTGTTTTGCTTAAGGTTAATTAAGTTTTAAACAAGAATTTAACATGTATTTATTTGTCATCATATGTGTTTAAAATTTCGTTTGATATGATTTGTGACGAAAATATTAACGTCGGGTTAAATTTAAAAAATTAAATATTTAATAATTACTTTTTAAAGTTTAGCTTATAATTAAAAAATTAAGTTACCGGAGACAAGGGTTAGATTTTAAAAAATTAAAAAATTAATTAATTTTTAAAGTTTAGTTTATAAATAGAAAATTAAGTAAAGTCTGTGAACGTATAAATTAAATACGGAGTTTGGTACGGTATTAATAAAATGTTGAGCGCGTGAAAATTTACTTGGCCGTTTCAACAAACACATTTAATAAGCCGCACAAAATCTGAAACAAATTTCGAACATCTTCACTTTTTATGAAAAGTTAGAGTCAACCCAAAAAGCTTTTCTGTTAGCAGGAGACCAACCAACACTTCAAAACTCAAAACTCAAAACAACCAACCTACGACATAGCTTTTTCATTCAATCATGTACGCTCGATATCTCTCATCGCAAGTTGTGATAGCAAAATTTAAAAGTCCCACGAATTTGTGTGTTTTGTGTCCTTCTACAGTTTGGCGCTGAAATCTCGTTTATGAAGCTCACCAACTCCGTTTCAAGGTTAGTCCTTTGTAATCTGATTCTTTTGTACCTTCTTGTGCTTCATATCGTGCACTATTGGTTTCTGTAGTTGGTCTCCAGTTGCACACCGGCGTTTTAGGGTTTCAATGATCAATCCATGCTTGTTTTAAACGCTAAATTTTCGGACTTGTTTTGATAACTGGGGAAGTTTTTGTTTCTCTCGACTCCTTTATATTTTTTTGGGTATTCGAAAGGCTTGCTTTACAGGACATTTATAAACAGTGCTTATTAATGGTCTTATCGCGAAATTAGACCTTTTCTATTAAACTTTACATCTTCACTTAAAATCCCTCAATTGCTTCGTTTTTTTTAGTACTTTCCTCGTGTTTTTGGAGTCAATGCTACCAGCTTGTGTAAATAATGCAACAAATCGAGTCAGGCAAGCTCTGGTTGAGTTTAATGGCTTTGGGGTTTTACCAAAGTAAACCCATTTTCACTAAATTACTTTTTCTTTTAGGATGCGCTTGGTTGTAATTATAAGCACACACGTTAGTGTCAAGTGCTGGATTCGTATTTATTTTGCATGATTTCCACGTAACTACTTGAATGATCAATTTGTGAACATGGTCCACATTTCTTTTGCAGAAAATTCTCAAATATGTTTTTCTGATAGAAAATTGTGGGAACAAGAGTGCTCGAGCTATGATATGGCACCTTGTATGGGTCAAAGTAACTTAGTGCTTTATGTCTTATGTTCCGATCTTGTCTTCGCTTACTAATTGTGTTAATATTTTTTTACTTTGAATCTTCAAGAGCAAGAATCCAAGTTTTGCGCTGAAAAAGAAAATTACTCAACTAAGGTCCATTCTTTTTATTGTTTGGTGCATAAGATCAAGTCTTTCTTTATGCGGGCCTAGGAAACTTAATGTGCACTACAAACTGTTAGCCAACTTCCGTAGTTGTTGATGCATTAATTATCAAAAGTTATGGCAATACTTCTCCTCATCTTACAAGCCAAATGCCCATGTAGCTAGGGAAAGGAAAGTTAGAAACACCAATAGTTGTTGCAAACGTAATAATGTAAATGTTAGTGATAGTTTTCATTTCTAAGATAAAAAAACAAAAATACTATTTAATTAGCATATACACTATTACTTGTGAGAACTCAATTATGAAAAGTAGTACTGTTTTGGATTTTAAAAAATCCCACTAGGTACTGGCTTACAAACATTTTCTTTAACTGTTAAGTTAAATAAGTCTGATTTGATAAGTGTCTTAAAATACTGGAAACAAGTTAGGTTTAATAAGCTGCTTGAAATCAATGTTCCACATTTTTTTAATTGTAAGTTTTTCATTTTCTACTGGAAGCATTGTATGTCTCGGTTTGTTTTAAAAACTGTATTTATCACAGTCTCATTTTCTTTCAAATAAGGGTGGTATTGTGTTGCATATTGCTTTAGTGTCAAAATCTAGTCAAGCCATTCCTGCAATTTGGTCTTCTAGGTGTATGTACACACAAAGATGACAAATATCAATTATTCCCATGTGTTTAGTCCACCTATGAACTGTATCATGCTGCTTTCAGCCTTTGACTAATTGAATTCCTGTGGATGTCTAAGCAGTTATGCAACATACATCAGTATTTTACATTCTTGAATCTTGTTATACTGTTGTAATTGTGCATTTTCCTATTGTGAAGTTTCTAGTGGCTGTAGGTTGAGGCTTGGTGTGGAAGATCCATCTTGTATGGCTGAACAGGTCCGTTACTTTGCTACCGAAAGTTGGCTATATGAGATTCTGAGTTTCACTTGTCATTCTTTATTTTAGTATTCAATAATTCAACTGTCACTTTGCTTTTTATTTCTTCCAATTGGTGTTTTATTTTGTTATCCTGTCCTTGTTCTTTTTCCCTTTCTAACAAATATACATATGTAAATGAACAGATCATTGACTTAAATTCAGCCATAAAAAAGCTGCATGGGCTAAGTTCTCAGGAGCTTAATAAATTGCTTAGGGACTCTGGAAATTTTACTATTCACTTGCATTCTGAAACTGGATGCACAATAGAGGTCAGAAATCCGTTCTTATCGTTGCTTATGGTCTCCAATGTGCCACATGCTTTTGTTTTAATTCTGTTATTTTTTCAGATCGATGTTGAAAAACTTGCAGGTTCTCTGCCATTGCATCTTATTGCAGTTCTGCTTAAATGTGGCAGAGATGAATCAAGGTTAAGACATGTACTATATGGGCTTCGACTTTTGCATACCTTGTTTGACTTAGCACCACGACATACTAAACTTGAGCAGGTTAGTCCAGTTATCCTTAATTTGTTTCTCGTGGGCTTTATATTCCTGTATCTCTCTTTATGTTAGAAGAAGAGAACTTAGAATTGTCTGTTTAGGTAGCAACTGTTTTTTGCTCTTTATCTGGTGTCATTTTAATGATCCCTATTTAAGTTTGGTTTTTGTCTACTTTTCATCTTGTGGTATTTATGACTTTTAGCAATAGGGTCTTTAAATTATCATGAAATAAGTAAAAAGAAAAAGAAATAGAAAACTTTTGACATGCTTTGTGAACTGTTTGAATATGGGAATGTTGAAGATAAGCCCGTCATCGTCTAGGAATCCGTGGTTCAAACATTTGCAAGCTGCATACAGGTGAGGGATGTACTACATACTGCATTATGAACTTCTAATGCCTATTACCTAATATAGAGGTTTACGTTTCCAAAGGTTTTTTCACTGTTATCTTAAGAGTAGAACATTTTTCTCATTTCTTTTATTTATTTTTAATTATATAGATATTGCTTAATGAGTTGAAATTGCAAGAACAGCTGCTGGATATGGTGTTTTATTTACTGATTGTTCTTGGTGGATTCAGACAGGTAACCATTTTCTTTGTGTTCAGTTTGGAATTCACGTCACATACTCTTCATTTTATGAGGACTTCTTTACATTATGCAGGAAGACAGCAATTCAAGCTCCTTGCTCCTTCTTCATTCTGCGCTAGTAGCAAGCAGTCTATACCTATTTACAGCTTGTTTATCTTCACACTTTCAAGATCTTGTTCCTGTATTGCTTGCACACCCCAAGGTACGTCCCCCTTGATTATTTTAAAATGTAAATTAGGAGAAATGAGTAAGAGATGCTCCTTTGATTTCAAGTTCGTCTTAATTCTAATTGTCCTTCCTATATTTGACTATATGCAATGAAGCTTGTGGTAGTATTTTGCATTCAATTTCTGCATGCTTGAAATATAGGCTCTCTAATCATAAAGTTTCCCTCATAGGTTGAGATATTTACGGATTCAGCATTTGGAGCAGTTAATGTAGCCATTAAGTTTCTTGACTTGAAGCTGTCAGCTCACAACACAGTCCTTCCGATAAAATCAAGCCCGACATCTGAACAAATAATCAATTATGTGTGTCAACAATGTGAAGCCTCTTTACAGTTTCTTCAGTCAATGTGTCAACAAAACAGATTTAGGGAGCACCTACTTAGCAACAAGGTACATAGAACTAATTTTCTTCGTATTGTGTCATAAATACCTATTTGAAAGACATCAAATGGAATACTTCCCATTTTGCTTGCTTTTGACCTAAGATGATGCATGCATATCCTTTATTATCTTGCTACAAGTATCTGGTTTTCATGCCACTTCAGGAACTATGTAGAAAGGGTGGAATCCTTTTTCTGGCCCAGTCAATCTTGAAGTTAAACAATGAACCTCCAGTTTTAGAGTCTTCTACAGTTGTTGCTGCAATATCTAGGCTGAAAGCTAAAGGGCTATCAATTGTAAGTCTTACTACTCCCAGTGATATGGTTCATTGGGTCTCCTATGTCTTCCTATCGATGATCCTATGTGTTTTCCTGTTTTATTCAAGTCTGTTCATTTTATCCTTTATGCAGCTATTGCATCTGTGTGAAGCAGAAAGCACTTCTTATCTTGATGAAGTTGCAAGCTCTGAGAAAAGTCTTGAGTTAGCAAAGTCTGTTGCATTAGAGGTTAGTATCTGTTCCCTATCCTGACGCTGTAAAGAAAAAAATTATTTGCAATATAGCAACTTTGCTTTTTCTGTTGAGGCAAGACTGTTGTGGTTTAAATTTCTTTTAGTTACTTCATGCAGCAGCTGCATCAAAATTCTTCAACAAATTCACATTAGTTGATAAACTTAAAATCTTTATTAAAAAGATTGGAGTATATATAATATTTTGCAAAAAGCTCATATTTTCTGAAAAGGCATTTTTGTTGAAGATATCTTGACTATTATTACTAATTTGTGAAGACCATTTGTTTCTTTGATTGACTTTGTAAGTTTTCGCCCTGCTTTTACTGTCAAAGTGGTTATTGCTAATATCATAGTTGTGATGTAGGTTCTTGAACTATTGAAGGCTGCAGTTACTAAAGATCTTAAGCACCCTACTGCTTGGCCTGAAAAAAATTTCCCAATGGGCCTTCTGCAACTCAATGCAATGCGTCTGGTTGACATGTTGTCAGATGATTCAAATTTCCGATCTTACATTATGACTCATTTTGTAAGCTGTTGTTGGAATATGCTGCATGTTTGCCTAGTTATATGACCCTACTTTTGGCTGTATGGTGCAATGACTTTTCGAAGAAAACATTGACAAAACATATCTCAACTTTATTGAAAACAGTAATTGGTCATCAAATTGGTTGCAACATTCTTTTAGAAACAACTAATTTAATGCTTCACCTAATATCCATCTTGAATGAAAAACTAACTTCTTTTTTATTCTCTTTTATATTGAAATGCATCTTCAGACAGCAGTTCTAAGTGCAATATTTCTTCTCCCTCATGGAGATTTTCTATCCATTTGGTGCTCTTCTGAAATTCCACCAAGAGAGGACGATGCTACTCTGGAATTTGATACATTTGCAGCAGCTGGATGGGGTTTGGAAACAGTTTCTGCATTGAACACATTTAGCACAATAAATCTGGAAATTACTTTAACTCCAAGTAATATCCCCCAAGCTAGTTATGCTCATCAAAGGACTTCATTGTTTGTAAAAGTAATTGCAAACCTCCATTGTTTTGTGCCCAACATCTGTGAAGGTCACCTCTTCCAATGATAATCTACTATTGTTATTATACTGCATATGGTTTAACCAATGTAGTATAACCTTTTTCTCTAATCCACAGAGCAGGAAAGAAACCTCTTCCTTAACAAGTTCCTTGACTGTTTGAGGATGGATCCGTCTAAATCATTGCCTGGGTTTTGTTTTCCTTCTGGTGTTCAAAAAGTTGCTAATGTTTGCAGAAATTTGCGTAAGCATCAGTTACTGATGATTCTCTAGTAAATGTAATTTTAAATTCTGGTTCTGATGAATAACTTCATATACAGGTTCACTATTAAGTCATGCAGAATCTTTAATACCTAACTTTTTGACTGAGGAGGATGTGCAGCTCCTAAGGTGAACCAAACTCAACATATTCTTTATTATGTGCAATTGTTTTTTTTTATTTTAAATTTTATAAAGAGCAAGGTAGATCAGACTACATTTTTGACAGAATATGAAGGCTGGTTATGTATTATAGAGCAGACAAACATGGATTGGTGTTTCTTGGATTCCTTTTTCTCGATCTTTTAAAATATTTTGTTAAAAGAGTATCTTATATAGTTGCATTTCATAGGTATCTCCGTGTCATTTAGCCATTGCTTCTGATTAAAAGTGGCATGTTTAGAGTTTCTATTCATAGGGTAGCATGTTTAGAGTTTCTATTCATAGGGTAGGCTTAACTACAGATCAATGTGATTAGAGTTTAGGACCAATAACTTCTATAATTTGCAATAATGTGTTGATGGCTGTTGGCAATGGATAATTAGTCCATGTTATGCAAATTGTCTTCAGATTGTTTTATCGTCATGGAGAGCTTTCTGTCTTCCGAGAGTTAAAAGTGTGCTTAATTTCCCTGTCATATATCTTTTGTGATTCTCGCCACTTACATGGTATACTATTTTCTATTCTTTCTTGTTGCAGAGTATTCTTTAACCAATTACAGTCGCAGATTAATCCTGCTGATTTTGAAGAATTTCAAGCTCAAGTGAGATTCTTGTCTTGGGATTGTTATTTTAATTTTTCATTGATTTGCAACTGGGTCAATTTTCTTGCTCTTTTCTACGTTGAAAGTAAAATGGCTCAAGTTATGCTGCTGGGCCATATTCAGGAAAATAAGTTTGAGACGTCAATATAATTGGATAGGTTCTCTAAGGTTTGGGGAACGTCATCTGGTGAATGCCAATTCATTTTGGTGTATTCACCAAAAGATGATTCTGGCATTTGATGTTAAAGCTCAGCTGAAAATCTTTTTGGCTCCAATAGATTGAGTTAGGATTGACAAAAATTGGACAGAAACTCAAATTTATGTCATGGATGCACTTGTATTAATAGCTGGATTTTCAGACTGTTCCAACTTGAAAAGTAGGTAGTCTTAATGCGTTTCAGGGCTAAAATTCAGAATAATGTACACAGCTTATTTAAGAAAAGTATTCAATTTATTTCACCATGTATCCTGTTGCTTTAATCATAGGATCTGATACCTGTAGGAAGCTCAAAGTGTTGGAGGTTGTTCATCATCTTTACCTTGGAAAGAACATCCTGATATTAACAGTCAATATGGGGATCTGAAAGAGGAAACATCAGAGAATTCCACTATTCAAAAAGAGGAACAGCTAAGCCGGAAAGCTGAACATATGAATCGAGGTGACTTTGTGATGAGGGACGATAATGCTAAATCTGGTGATTTATTAGAGATTGAAAAGGATGTTCAGAATATTGATACGAGTGGTTCAGATACAAGTTCTACTAGAGGAAAGACTTGTGTTGGTCCAACAGTCAATGGTGACTTTTCAAAATCAAGTGAGCAAGTTAAAGAAAGTCATGTTAAAGGAGTTCAAGAAGTTGAAAAGGTTGAAACCATCCAATTTGAAGAAAAACAGCCAAGAAAAAGCAAACGAACCATAATGAATGACTATCAAATGACACTCGTTGAAAAAGCCCTGATAGATGAACCTGAAATGCAGCGAAATGCAGCTTCTCTACGGTCATGGGCTCATAAATTAAGTACATACGTAAGTAATTGCACAATGGACCATACATAATATAGCTGAATCATTTTCTGCACAGTTGGAGACACATTTTGACCTAGTATGCTTGTATCTCTTTATTTTCTCAGGGTTCTGTAGTTACTTCATCACAGCTAAAAAATTGGTAAGGCCGAATCATCCTTCCAATGATTTTACATTTTGTGGCTAAAAATGCCTCTCCTTTGCTTTAATTTGCTGAGTGTCTTTTCCTGGTTGAAGTTCTTTCGAGTTCTCATTTAGATAGTTGGCAATCAAACGCAGAATTAATGTGAAATGCATGAAAAACAGAAGGTTTTTTTTTTTTTTGAAAGAGTTCAAGGAGGTAGTAACTCCTAAATGGTTAATTTCAGCGGAAGAGGTCAGAATCACGATGTTTATAAATGATGATAGAAGCACGGGATTATTGAAATAAAAATTTGCTGGGAGTAAATAATGATTTTGATCAATTTGCTAGCTAATAAACTTGTGCCTTCATCATGTATCACAACAGGCTCAACAACCGGAAAGCAAGGCTAGCACGTGCAGGAAAGGATGTCCGTGAACCAGTGGAGGTTGGCCCAGTTATATTGGAAAGGCAAGCACAGAGGCATACCCGTGACTCACCTGTGATTCCCAGTGATAATAGCGTGCCATCACATGCAATAATCCTTCAAAGCACTGCAAGAATTGGCAATGGTGAAACTACTACATCAAAATTCATCTGCGTGGGTGGTGCAGAAACTTTTTCATGCAAGCCAGGCCTTTATGTTGTGCTTGTAAGTGGGAAGGGAGAAGAGGTTGGCAGGGGAAAGTTGCATCAGGTTCAAGGAAAGTGGTATGGTCACAGCTTGGAAGAATCAGGGACATATGTTGTGGATGTTACTGAGCTTAAGGCCGAGAGGTGGGCGAGGCTTCCGCATCCATCTGAACCCACGGGCACCTCATTTGATGAGGCTGAAACAAAGATCGGGGTAATGAGAGTGTTGTGGGACACAAACAAGACATACAAGTTGCTAGATGAATGATGATCTTCCTATTTAGTGTTAGTTATCATAGTTTTGCGTAGCAGAAATATAATTTTCAATTTTGATAGAAATCAATATCAGGTTCTGCTACTTTGCTTGTGTCGTAATGCGAAAGGTTACATGTCTAAGATGTAATCCTCCAGCCAATATCATAACGCGGCTCAAATGTTACACACGTATGCATAAACTGTGACAAGTGCACGACCATCTTGAAATGTAATTGACAAAGACCAAAATCCCAGTTGGTACGATCTTTGTTTAGCCCAAATAGGTGGAAGTACTCATGGTGGGCCAATTCTGTAACCCTACGCACTCAATGGTTCTATGTTTACGTAATACGACTTTTGAAAGGTGAAGCCCGTTATCTTACAATCAATAATTAACCATATCATTTTGTTATCAAGACTAAAAACAGGTAAACAAAATATTAGCATCAGGCAATACCAGCTACGTCTGGTCTTCTAATTATCTGTTGAAATGCCTAAATGAGAATCACCACTTACATAGAAAACGAAGGATGATGCAATTGAAAGACATGGTACGTGATAAATGAAAAATGAACTATAAGCAAAAACAGGAAGAAAGAGAGCGAGAAAGCAGATTATTTGAAATATGACTAACGTTTGTATATATACTATTGTAACGGTTACATAGGTTTTTGTAAAAAAAAAAACATAAAATATAAGGTTACCGACTTATCTACTTGACACGTATTTGGTACTTACGTAATACGATGATGTATATGCAGGAACAAGATCCTCTGTCCAGTGTTTATGGTATCTTATTGTATCCAGTGAATCTCAGTCATTATGAGTCTCGCGTGGGCTCCACATAAATAAATGTAGAGCTCGCATAAATGAATGGTTGAGATTCACTGGATACAATAAAACACCATAAACACTGGACAGAGAATCTGGACTCGTATATGCGTTTGTAAGAAGTAATATATTCTTCTTTGATTGTCGTGTTGTCCTTAACAATATCGTCTGCAATAAGCCGGCATTATGATGTATATGCATTTGTAAGAAGTAACATGTTCAAGTGTGGATAACGTTCTTGTAAATGCAACAGAAACTCCCAAGTGACGCGTCCTTCTCCCGTATTTGCTTTGTCTCTTTAACATTCTCCTTCCCAGAATAATTGTCGAAAACCTCTCTTCCATTTCCAACTCTAGTGAGAGTACAGGTGACACCTTATCAGTAGGGGCGAGTTTCCTCTTTAGCTGAAAAACACGGAAGACATTGTGTATGAGGACTCCCAACGGAAACTTAACTTGTAGGCAACTTGTCCATTTTTTCATTTACCTTCAAGTGCCAAAGAACCTCGTGATAGCTTTTGGTTAGCCTTTTGGTCTACTATGCCTTAGCCTTTATGGTTGGAGCTTCACAAACTCTATCTCGCCTGTTTGGAAAGCTTTATCTACTGTGCTTATGAAAGATGTAACTTAACTACTTGAATGGTTGCTTCCGTCTTGTAGGATATTATCCACTGCCACTAATTAAGGTCTTTAGCTAGGTAAAAGACACGGAAGGGAGAAGGGTACCCATACAAAACCTTGAAGGATGTGGTGTTGACGGCTGAATGGTGAGTAGAGATATACCACCATTTAGCTGGAGGAAGCCACTGGAACATTTAAAGGAAAATCTCCAGTCATGCATCTCAAAAAAGTCTCTCGGGAGCAATTGACAACTTCTGCCTATCCATTTGTCTATGGATGATAGGTAGATGAAAATTGTTAGTTGACACCTAGCAGTTCGTGGAACTCTCACCAGAACTGACTTAGGAATAAGGGATCTCAATCACTGGTTATAGTCTTTAGCATTCCATGTAGTTTGAATATGTTGGAAAGGAATAAATTGGGAATTATTTTCATAGCGTAGACATGCCTGATTATATAGAAGTGTGCAAATTTAGTAAAGCGATCGATCACCACCATTATTACTTAATAACGGGTAGACAACTGTATCTCCTCTATAAAGTCCATATGAATGTCAGTCCCACGCCTCTTCAAAATTGTTAAGGCTGTAGTAATCTAGATGTAGCAGAAGTGTCATATTTATTGGCTCATACATAATTGATGATGTCCTTTTGAAACCCTTTCTAATAGAATAGTGACTGCAGCCTCTTAATGATTCCTAACACTCCATAATGAACCCTCACATGAAGCTTTCATGTATTATGGACACGATTCTAGTTCGGAGATTAACATCACATCTGACCACCACTCTCTCTTTCGATGGCAAAATCTCCTAAGGCCATTGATAAGAGCTTAATGTCAGCATGCCATTAGACACTTAATTATCAAGTCTTGAGTGGTATGGTCATTCCTTTAGCTCTCCTTTATTTCATTCAACAATTGTAGTTTATCTTGAAATAAAACCAAGGCGCATATCGGTATACTTAATACTTGAGAGAGGGCATCCGGAGGCTGGTTATCTCCTCTTTTATACTTGATTTCAATATCATTCTCGAGTAATCTAGGGAGCCACCTTTGTTGAAAGGGTGTATGCATCTTTTATTTTAAGAGAACTACTTTCTTGTATGCAGATTAGTTGTGATGTTTAGTAGCTAAGGGACTGCTTGCATTATGTCAATGGATGACCATTTTGACTCAACATTGGCCCTAGAGCATTGCCACTTAGTGGAGAATGATTTCTAAAAAATTGGTAATACCAAGATAGGGACACTAGGATTTAGTAAATGCAATTAGCACACATGATTTTCTCTCTAGATTCAGCTTGCTCCACTCTCTCGTCTTCTCTCGAATCCCTCCTCATTCATTGCTTTTCCCTTATCCTCCGCATTTTCTCTTCTTCTTCTTCAATCTCTATTTTCATTTATGCTTCTCTCATTCTTTGGAACCTCCAATAAGGTCATTCCAATCTTTCTTTCGTTTAAATTTTTTCCCGCCTTTCTCTATCCACATCATGCTAGACCCACCACCCCACAAAGCTGAAGATTTCCTACCATTATCACCCAACTCATCCCATCCCTCTCAAAACCCTTGCTTACCGTACCAGTGGCTGGTCCTTATTCCCAGAAAACGTGGAAACAGGTAATCGGGGACTCCATTGCCTCTACTCTGTCTTATACCCCACCTAGTGAAGTTGATGGGAAACTTATAGTTTGTCTACATCTGGATACACTTTTTTTTTTGAGTGGACATCTGGATACACTTTAAAAAAGAGCAAATTGTTGGAAAGCCACAACAGTAGATTTTTTTTCCCTAATCAAAAACCAGCTTTTCCACTTATATTGCGATGGGCTAATAGATTATGGAAGAGTAGAGGCCTTACAGATGTTCTGCTATCCACCTCCACTTCAACAACTCATAAAATTCTTGAGGGGAGTCCATGGCACTTCGGGATACAATCAATATTTCTGCAAATCTGGCAGCCGGGTCTAAAACTGGAAACCATCAAAATACAGAGTCTTTCTATATGGATTAATATCCATAATGTTTCCCTGGAGTATTGGACCACACAGGGCCTCAACCAATTAGCCAGCTTCATCGGTAAACCTTTATGCATGGATGAGAACAAGACTACAAAGAAAAGAATTGGTTATGCCCGTATCTGTGTCTGTATAGAAGTTTTGAAAGATCTTTTCAATGAAATACCAATAATGAGGCTAGGAGATGGGAATCAATTATGGGAGGATCGCATAGCTATTTCATATCATTGGAGGCCCCCTGCTAAGGGTCATAACATTATCTGGAAACCCATGGGTAAAGTATTCAAGACTGGAAGCTATCATAAGTTGATGAATCAAGAAGAAGAATACCATTCTGATGAACTCCAGATTTCTGGGAACTTGACTGTTCCTGTAAATAATGACAGAAATGACGTAAATACCCCTGCTGTAATCCTTGTATCCGAACCTTTGCACGAAAAGGATAGTCTTGCTTTAGCTCAGAAAACAGAAACATGTGGAAATTCTGCTGTTGAGGAACTGATATGTCTAAAAAGGCATCTCTTTGCCTTTTAGATACCTTACCTAATACTACTGACTCCATAAGGAAATTATTTATACAAGCGATCTGCTTCAAGCCAGTTTGGTAAAGGCAGAAGATACTTGAAATCCTTCTCCGGGTAATACTACAGATGAGAACAGTGGGAACTCCCAATCCATATTAAGAAGAAAATCCCAACAGGGCAAGGGTAAAGACCTCAAAAGTACCTCTACTTAATATGACTATTTTAGCTTGGAATGTTAGAGGAATAAATTGTCTTCTAAGTTACTAGCTTTAAAGGATTTTGTTTGGCGAGAAAAACCCCTCTTGCTTGGTTTACTTGAAACAAAAGTGAGGTTGGTAAACCTGAATAAGCTGCATATTTTGGGTCTTCAATGGAGATTACTATCAAATCACATTCATCATGCATATGGTTGGATTATAGTTTGCTTCAATTCAGATGAGATTAAGGTTGAGCTACTTGAGGCAAATGAGTAGGCCATGCACCTTTGAATCTTACTATTGCAAGGTAATATAGATTTGAATGTCTCTTTTGTATATGCTAGCAACTTTGAATTCCAATGAAGAGATCTATGGAACAACATAAGACAATTTAGTGGCAATATTAATAAACCATGGCTCTTGTGTGGGGATTTCAACTCTACTCTCTATACATCTGAGGCTCAAGGCAACGCTAGTTTGAGAAATTACTTAGCTGATCAGCTGATATGTTGGATTATGTTGAGCAGGTTAACTTGACTGATCTCAAATATTTTGGCTACTTGTTCATGTGGTTAAATAAGCAAAAAGCAAGTTGGTTTATTCAAAAGAAACTAGACAAAGCCCTCGTAGATGATCTTTGGCTACAGAATTTCCCCGGTAGCATGGTTAGTTTTTCGGATCCTTTATTCTAGGACCATACTCCCATTCTTGTCTCAAACTTGTCTACACCTGTTGCTACCCACCATCCTTTTCGCTTCAACAATTACTTAGTAAAAGAACCTGGTTTTGATGATGCTTGCAGGAAAGGGACTATGTACAATTGCAGAGGAACAAAACAGTTCGTTTGCATTCAGAAGTTGAAACAAGAACTCAAACTTCTGAAATCTTCTAAAGAATCTACTGTTGAAGCAACAATAACACTATATTGGAGTTGATCAGAGCTCATAATCTCTTAGCCTCTAATCCAGGAAATCAAACTCTTATTGACAAAGAGAAGCTAGCTCTCACCAATTTCCTTCATAGTTAATAACCAATATTCTCTTTTGTAGCAGAGAGCCCAAATTAATTGGCTACAAGATAGGGACAGCTGTTCTCAATTTTTCTTCCACTCGATATTATCTAGAAAGAACAACAACAAGATATATTCCATTACTTCTCATAATGGCAATGTTATCCACAATCCAAAGGATATTCAAGGAGAAGCTTTCAGATTCTTCAACTCCTTGCTTGGCACTGATGTATTACACTTTGCGATCTTCAGCAACTCATCCTTAAACAAATTTCTCATTTTGATTTGGATTTGTTAACTAAGCCAGTGGAGGATAACGAAATTGAGAAATGTGTTTTTGGAATGAATAATAAAAAAGTTCCTAGGCCAGAGGGTTTTAATGGCTATTTCTATTAACACTGTTGGAATATTATTGGTAGATTTGTCAAGGAAGCCATACACGAATTTTTTAGAAATGGGATACTACTTAAGCAGATCAACAAAACATTCTTGTGCCTGATTTCGAAAGGGGCTATTCCATCAACCTTTGCTGACTATCGTCCCATCTCATGTACTAACTTCCTTAGTAAAGTGATCTCTAAGATACTGGTAGCTAGATTGAAGAAAGTCTTAGCTCCATTGATTAGTGATAACCAAAGTGCCTTCTTGTCGGATAGATATATTAAAGACAACATACTTATTGTACAAGAGCTATTGGAAGGCTACTCAACTTCTAATGGCCCTCCGAATTGTACAATGAAGATTGATTTCCACAAGGCATTTGATAGTATTAGCTGGCAATTCTTGCGATCTATGTTGGAGGCTTTTGGATTTTCAGAACAATTTATCAAATGGTCATGGAATACATTATGTCAGTTTCTTTTTTGGTCCTGATTAATGTATCCCCTTCCCAATATTTCAAAGCTACAAGAGGTATTAGACAGGGAGACCCCATTTCCCTATCTAGCTTTTGCTTCACAGGTGACCTTCCTCTGTTTTGCAAGGATGATTTGGAGTCAATATATACTTTTATGCATGCTCTCTGTGTCTTTAAGCTTATTTCTGGGCTGCAGATAAATTTGATCAAAAGCCATTTCCTATTGTTTAAAGGTGCTGCCAACTTGGAATCCACTATTGCAGAGGCAATGACCGCGTGTCATAACGCCAATCAAAATTAATTAACTAGACTACTACTATAGCAGTGGCAAGTCTAGGTCGATCCTACAGAGAATGCGTGTAAAATTTTTGAAATAAAAATAACCGGTGTTTACGAAAAAGGGGGGTTTTGGATTTTTGAAATAAGAAAAATAAAATAAAACTAACTAATAAAAACTAATTAAAGAAAACATGCAAAAATAATAAAAATGGAGAATTCAATAAGGACTCGGTTCTTCGGTTCAATCTCGACCTAAACCCTGACTAAGCATATTTTATTAATTTGTTGTTCGTTAACCTCTCCTAGAAATTATTAATCGTGGGTTAAAAATTAACCCGAGTTTTCCCTTAGGTTGTGCTTAATCAAGATACGATCGTTAATTAAACCTAACCACATAACAACCTAGGATACTATCTCTAGATTTAATTAGACGGTAGCATTACAAATTAAGAAAATTGATTAATCAAGGCAACAACTACATACAATGCGTCACTTAACCTAGGTCATGTTATCCCTAATGATTACGAATCATTAGTTGCTACACAAATTTCAACATAATAATTACAGATTATATCGAAATTCTAGCAATGGGATTCAAACTAACGATTCAATGAACGCATTAAAATCATCAATTTAAAATACCCAATAGGTTCATACACAAATAACCGAATAATAACGAAAATCCGATTATCCATAGAAAAATCTAATTAATTTAAATAGGATAACACAATCAATTTTTAATGAGAGAAAGAAACAACAAATTACTTAAAAAATACTTAACCCGAGTCGTCAGCGTTGATTTCACCTTTAAATCGGCGTCGGGACATTTAGCTCATTATCAGTATTTTTCGACAAAATGCTTCAGCCCCATCCAAGTCCTTAACCGAAAATCCCTCTCTGCTGTTCACTGCCGCAGCTCTCTTCTCCACTATAGCTGATGGACGTGTCAAATAAATGTCACTCCTCTCTTAAATCCTTCCCTCACTGTAGCTTCGATTCACTGCTTCTTATCCCTCCGCAACCCACAATAGCGTCCAGCGCCTAAAACAAGTAGCAGACGCAAGCCTCAAGCCGTCAGCCTTCAGCTCACACTCTGCTCTCTGGCGCCGGCGCAGTTCCTCTACTTCTCCTTAGCACCGCACTCTCCAATCCCTTCTACTGTTTTTTATTTTATTCTCGCCTCCCCACGTGTTGCTTCTCCAGGGGCATGTTATTATGGCCGTCTACTGTGTGCTTAATTGAACATTAAGCTGCTGGGTCCCTCTTGCAATGTTCCTCTAAACGCTGGTCTCCTATTGTGCTGGCTTCAATTAATTTGCGTCCCTACTGTGCGTTTTACACCTCCGTAGCTGTTGATGTTGCGCCACATGTCTCTCCTCTAAACGACGCCACCTGGAGAGCTCCATCTGCTCATTTAATTCCCTTGTGCGGGTGTTTTAAATACTGCCTCTCACGGTAGCTTTGATTGGACCATTAAAGGCCTCAATTAAAATATGTGACCATTTAAATGCTGCTTCCCAGTCCTGCTTATGCCTCGTGTTCTACGTGTCTCCTCCAATGTTGTTGTGTATGTTGTTGTGCTTGTTGATTTCTTGATTTTTAACCCAGCGTTGATTTAAATTTTTCTCTCTAGCTGATTATTTCCCAAAACATGTACGTCCCTCCAGCGCACCACAGCTGTCCCTTGTGTCGTTTGTTATGATAATTAAAATTGCTCTACCCTCGTTAATTCCACGTGTTGCCTCCAACGACGCCTTGATTCTAATTTATTCCTCTTTATTATGAAGCCCGCCCCTATTTAATGTGCTTCTCATTGCGTGATGTTCGTTTGATTCGTTGGACAATTAAATTGTCCCACCTTTCGCTCCTGTAACCTCCATGATTTATTTCACGCCTTGCTTTAATCACTATACTTTAATTTCTTTGCTCTAAAATTGTACTTAAAAATAAATATAAATTAAAGTAGATATCTTAAACATTTTTGCATCATTAATCGTTAAGTGTAAACAATTAAAAATATCAACAATTAAGCACATATCAAATATAACCGCACGTCGTAACGCTAATCAAAATTAATTAATTAGACTACTACTGTAGCAGTGACAAGTCTAGGTCAATCCCACAGAGAGTATGTGTAAAGTCTAGGAAATAAAATTAATCGGTGTTTACGAAAAAGGAAGTTTTGGATTTTTGAAAAAAAAATAAAATAAAATAAAACTAACTAAAAAAGCTAATTAAAGAAAACATGCAAAAATGATAAATATGAGAAATTTGGTAGGGACCCGGTTCTTTGGTTCAATCTCAGTCTACACCCTGACTAAGCATATTTTATTAATTTGTTGTTCTTTAACCTTTCATAGAAACTATTAATCGTGGGTCAAAAATTAACCTGAGTTTTCCCTTTGATTGTGTTTAATCAAGATACGATCGTTAATTAAACCTAACCACCTAACAACCTAGGATATGATCTCTAGAATTAATTAAGCGGTAGCATTACGAATTAGGAAAACTGATTAATCAAGGCAACAATCACATACTATACGTTATTTAACCTAGATCATGTTATCCCTAATGATTACGAATCATTAGTCGCTATACGTGAATCTCAACACAACAATTACAGATTATATTGAAATTCTAGCAATAGGATTGTAATTAATAATTCAATGAACGCATTAAAATTATCAATTAACAATACCCAATAGGTTCATATAAAAATAACCAAACAATAACGAAAGTCCGATTATCCATACACAATACTCAAATCAGTTAAAAACAGAATAACACAATCAATTTATAATAAGAGAAAGAAAAAATCAAAATAATTAAAATATACTTAACCCCAAGTCGTTGGCGTCGATTTTACCTCCAAATTGGCGTCAAAACTTTCAGCTCTTCATGGACTTTTTCCAATAAATTGCTTCAATACTCGTCTTAATCCCTAACCACAAATCCCTTTGATTTCTCTTCTCTTTATCGCAAGCTTCTCGAAAATTTACTGTTCACTGTGCTGCTTCTGTCCGGCACTATTCCTATCTGTCTCTGCCGCTACTGTTCCTTAAACCCTTGGCTTCCAACTCTTGTATGTGTTTCTCCTAAAACGCACCACGTGTGCTGTTGCTTCTCTCTTGCCGGCATTGTTCATGTGTCCTCGTCTCTTGTGCGCGTAGCTTTTTATCTTTTCGCTATATCCTCGCCGGCACTGTGGATGACTTTACAAATAAAAATAGCATGGTCTCTAAAACCCTCCTCTCTCTTATGCTTGCGCCGACCCTGATTTATTTCTTGTCCCCCTAAGCTTCCTTCCGCGTTATCTCTCCCTCACTGTAGCTTGATGTGACTATTAAAGGTCCACATCAATAAAACCTCTAAGAGCCTCCACTTGGTTCCCCCTCTGCGCCGACAACTTCTCTACTTTTTATTCTGCTCTTGCGTGAATTTTTCCTTGGCTATTTAATTGGCAATTTTTTTCGTCGAAACCCTCCAGCTATCCTCTTTGTGAGTGTCTATTGCCTCCGGAACAAATGGGTCATTTAATTGCCGTAACCCCAGCCCGCTACTCCTTTCTTGCTACCTATTTTCCACGTTGATTTCCTCTATTAATTCCTTGTGTCTCCTCTGCGTGAAGCTCTCACTTGTGTTTTAATTTGCTGTCTCACTTAATGTCCGTCCTTTCCGAAAGCGTGTACTACTGTTTTGCTTGTATGCCTTAAGCTGCTCCTACCTCATGCGTGTTTCTGGCAGCTTATATATTCCTTCAGCTCTCCTTGTTTCTGCTCTCTCTATTTTCCTTTAATTTGCTGCTCCACCCTCTCTCAATGCTGCGTCGTCCACGTGATTTGCTTAAATTAAAACCATCAGTTGTAGCGTGATTTACCTTTGTGTTTTGCATAACGCATTGGTCCAGTGGCCCTCCTTGTGCGCCAATTACGTGTTGATCTCCTGTTAAGTTAATGATTGTGGCTTCCCATTTAAACACTGCTTTGATTTTAATTTTGTTGCTGATCCCAATTAAATGCAACCTCTTCTTTGTCTTTCAATTTCTGTCTTCTAATTTTCTTTGTCCATTTCATGAAGACAAATGAGCATTGATCTTTAGAAGAAGTCTCAAATGAGATATTTTTGACTCACTTTAATTTCTTTGTTCCCAAATTATACTTAAAATCAAATATGAATTAAAGTGAGTATCTTAAGCATTTTTGCATCATTAATCGCTAAGTGAAAATAATTAAAAATATCAACAATTAAGCACATATCACATTAGCGACACCTACTAACTATAGGTTGCTTGTTTTGCTTTTTACATTTTCAAATCATCCAGAAGATGAGGAAAATCATGATTAACCAGTCTTCTTGTGATTTTAAAGACCTGGTGCTGAAGTTCATTCCTTGAAGCATTGGTAGAGAGATTTAGAAGGCCACATCAAGCATATTTCCTCTATAGAATGCTTCATTTTATTCTGTACTATTTTCTTTTTTGTCAAAGTATACATGATCTTTGTAACTGTTGACTTATCAATAGGACAAGCGAATTTTATAGACTTGTTGCACCATCCCCCTTATGTATTATTATTAGTAATATTTTCTCTAACTTTTACGCGGTGTCTGACCAATATTTTGCTTATAACCATACATCAATACAAAACATCCGACGAAGAACTATCGGTTAGTAGTTCATTAAGTATAGGTATACTAAGGAAGAAGGGATGGATGACCACAAAATTCATCCCATCCGTCTATTTCCTCTAACGATTATTTTGATTTCGAACCTTTCCTCAATTCGATTTCACACAACCTTTGTTTTTTTCAACCCCCACTTTCAAATGCTCTATCTTTACATATTGATAGAGCCCTCTACTCTTCAACAGACACTTTCGAATGTTCTACTTTTAAAGCATTCGCATAGCTCTTTCTCTCCTCCTCCTTCGACTTCGTCTCAGTTGATGATTCTCAGTTTAACAATCTTATTTATTTTCTTTTAATTGTTATTATTATTCAATTCTTGCCTTTTCTTTTATAATTCGACTTCTTGAGACAATTTGTAGGTCTATATCTTTATGTTACTCCGAATTAAAAATCATCTCATTCGAAATCTTATAGATCTAGATATAATCAAAATATTAAGGGTTCAGTAAAACAACATCAGTTCATACCATTCTAACAGATTCTCTTACTTTTGTTCAATCAATCTTTCTCAATTCAATTCATAATGCTACAAAATTTTATGGAGGGATAGGAAAATGTCTTACGAATCTAATAGTTCAAGAATCAAGTCATTTGGAGGTCTAGAGAAAAGGTTATGATCAAAAGAAGCAAGACTGTTCAGTAAAACACAAATCATTCACCACAATCCACACTACCTCTAAAAAGCAAAACAATTAACCAAGTTCTATCAAGATAATAAAAAATTCAGATATCCATTTTCTCACTCTTTATGCTTTGTCATACACCATTCACTGCATTTTCAACTTTTATTCACATTAACTATTTTCTTGTGAACTTTCATTCGTACACTCATTCCCATCTTAGACCTTATAATTAATATATTCATTCTATAATTAAATAGAATTAGTACTTATATTTTTCATTTTTATTAAATATAAAATATATAATTAATTGAATTATTATAATATATTATTGATTAATTACAAAATAATTAATTATTTATTTAATTAAAATAAAATACAAATTTATTTTAACGTAACACTCACATCATATAAAATCTAAAGAATCAAACCATTTTACCTCTTATTTTCATGTTCATCCCGTAAAATATCAAATTTTAGATTCTTCTAATTATATTGTATAACAGAATTATATTATGTTAATATGCCCCATTTTTTCCAACTTTCAGTTCCATTTTTAAGGTTGCACTTTATATAACCAATCAAATTTGATTCTGTTTATATTTGTTTATTGTTTTCGGTACATATTAATGAAGATTATTAAATTTTTTATTTCAAATTTTTTATTGTATATTATAACTATGTTTAATTATATTACCAAAATATACTATATAATATTATGTTGTGCTTGTTCATCGCATATTCGTTTTTACTGATATGATAATTAACTTAATATAAGAAACGCTTTTTTAAATTCAAGCTCCCATAACGCTTGCAATTGCGGACTAACAATAACTGCTCTGCTTGAAGTGCCTGAACTAGAATTAGAATCAGAATAAGAACTAGAACTAGAACTGCAAGTTTTCTGGCCTGAACTAGAACGAGAACTAGAGCTAGAACTGCAACTCTTCTGGCCTATCGCGATTGAAGTTTGAACAGGAGTTTCAACTTCTGTATCAAATCCAGAAACGAAAAAGAAAAAAGATAGTAAAAGCTAAAAGACAAGAAGACTATGTATTAGTCAACAAGCAAAAAAAATTAAAGATAGGGATTAGGTAAAACCTTGAGAAAGATTAAAAGGGACCGTAGGTTTGAGAATGTGATTCTGGCTACGAGAAGAGCATTGAGAACTTTAAAAATGACAAAAATATATAGGCTAATTAGTCAATAATACTAAATATTAATTAATCTATTAATTATATTAATTTTTAAGTAAATTATAATTTATTATATTATAATTATCAACAGTTAAATCAAAATTAACTAATTAGTCTTGCCTATTATTAAGCGAACGCCCAAGCTTATACAATGTGAAGCGCAGAAAAAAAAACATTTTTGGAATGTTCTTAATCAAAAACAATTTACTATGTACGACTTCCATATAGAAATTGAACACCTTAGAAGCTGAATCAGGATTCAGCTTCTTCATATGATTTGTAGCCCTATTTCTCTAGTTTACTCCAAATCAAAAATCATCTCAATTGGAATCCTACATATCAAAATATCATCAAAATACTGAAACATGTTCAGTTAAATATCTAGTTCATGCTCTTCCAACTGATACCCTTACTTTGATTCAATCAATTCTTTTCAAATCAAAACCAAAAGCTATAAATTTTTTTGGAGAGACAGAGAAATGTGTTAGAAATCTAATGCTTCAAAATTCAGGTCATTTGGAGGTCGGAAGAAAAAGTTATGGCCATAATAGTAAAACATGTTCAGGCTGGAGATCGTGACAAGTCACGATCGCAACCTGCGCGCGTCTTCAGCGGACTCGTGTCTTCGGCAGATTCGCGATCACGACGCATCACAATCACGACTTTCACCCTCTTCATCCCTTTTCTCTTCTACCTGTTTGGTAAAATTGGCATAAATTTTGCTACAAATATCGGATTAAGGTGATTCAAAAATCATTTTGAGGAAGAATTCTAGACCTAGAACTTTCATGCAGACCTCAAAAACAAATTTTGCCTCTATAAGGGTCAACATTTCAAATTAATGTAATTGTCCCGAATACCCATTCCATGTAACATTACAGACTTCTAAATATCATATCTCTCAACTCCAATGTCCAAAAATTTCATACTTTATATCAATGGAAAGATAAAAGAAATATCTAAAACTTTTATAAAGACAATTTTGTCAAAATATGCATAAATCAATTCAGTAAATTCACGAAAGTTTCAGTTCCAAAACTCAACATTAATTACCGATTGAATTCTTCTTGCACAATTCTCACGATTACACCCTTTTGTTTTTGCACTCTGATCTTCCATAATTTTCCTATATTCATCTTCTCACAAGTATAAATTAACATCGTATGAATCGCAGTTGTTGAAATCATTAAAAAGAAATTAATATCCCAACGTATCTGTTAAATGCCGATTTGGATAGAAAATCTTTCCAACAGATTTTACAATCGATTTAACAGATACGCTGATTCTACCCCCACAATTTAAAACATATGATGATTCTACCACTAATTTAAGATACACGTTCATTTAAAACCCTGATGAATTTGATTCGGTTGTTAGTGATAAAATTTAAGAAACATTTAATACTCGTCGTTTCAATTTTCTCTCATTTGTCAGCCATATTCATTTTCTTTGTTTCCCTTCATATTTTCTTTGTTTCCTTTCTACTGCTTAACTTCATCATATTTTCTTTGTTTCCTTCCTATTGCTTAACTTGATATCGATATCAAAACCATCGTTAATACCATGTATACTTATAATTTGGACCAATAAAAAGCAATGTGAAACCAATTACATAATTTCATTGACCATTTCAGATTTTCCTCCAATATACATACGGGTCAACTTTGCATGATAAATCTAATAAAGTAAATGGCACAATTAGGCAACACTTCCTTCTACAAAGTTATTTTACAATGTCTTAAGTTTCTATTGACACCAAAATTACTCAATTTGGTTCAGTAATTTGGAAGACATGCCTCAAACATTATGGGGTTGCTCACATTCAAAAATAGTGTACTATGCACAATTTCCATAAAAAATTTCAACATCATAGGGACTGAATCACAATTCGACTTTTCCTTATGATTTGTAGTCCTATTTCTCTAGTTTACTTCAAATCAAAAATTATCTCATTTTGAATCCTACAAGTCCAAATATAATGAAAATACTGAAGTATGGTCAGTGAAAGACACCACTTCATATTATTCAAGAGCCCACTCACTGTACTTGTCCCACCTTTTTCACTCAATCTTTCTTAATTCATTTCAGAATGCTACCAATTTTTTTGGAGAGGTAGAAAAATATCTTACGAATTCAATAGTTCAATAATCAAGTCATTTGGAGGTCTATTAAACTAAATGTGCATTATTACTGCGCATTTGCGCAGTATTAATCTGCTAGTCACTACTAAATTGAAGAACTTGAATGTGCATCGCCCATCATCTTCAATGGATCTTACCGCACCTAGTTGTGAAACTTGTGGGTCGGTTATGCACATATCGAGTGTAAGCCCTGAAAGATATGAAGAATTGTCGACAGTGTATCCAGGAAGGTAAAATCAAAAATGGGATCCGTACTCCAACACATATAATGAAGGATGGAAGGCTAATCCGAGATTTAGTTGGAGAAATGACGAGAGCAGGGCGTCTAACAAATTTCAACAAGGAGGTGGAGCAGGATCGTCAAATAACCAATTTCCAAATCAACAACAAGCTCTGACAGTGCCTGCTAAAGAGGATACAAATCAATTGCTTCATAATATGATGACTCTGATGAAGAAAGAAAGGAATTCTAATGCCAACCAATTCAATGCAATAGCAAACCTGATTCAGCAGGATTCTACTAAAACCGCTGCTTGGTTCAATGCTTTGGAGAAAAGAATGGAATAATGGCAGACAAAAGCGGAGAACATTAATACATATGTCACTCAGTTATCAAACAACATGAGTGAGAATCAAGCTAGAAGCAGTGGGACAATTCCTTCCAATACCGTGATGAATCCGAAGAGCTTAAATGCAATTTCTCTGCGAAGCGAAAAACAGGTAAGATTTGACACTCCAGAAGAAGAAGCACGCAATGAGGAAATTGAGGTTGAAGAAGCAACTCAACTTAAGGAAACAATAAAGAGATCTAAGAGTATCAGAGAAGAGAGTCTATTGAAGGAAAAGAAGTCAGCAGTTAAGGACAAGGAAATTACTCCAAGAAGTTAAAAGGACCAAACTGAGCATGAGAAATTAAGCGAGCACGAAGCCACAAGTAAGGAGGTAAACCTTTGAGACCTTCCTTTTCTAAACTCCTATTTGATGGGAAAACGTATGAATGAAATTAAGCATGAAAAAGACATTATTGACTTATTTGGAAAAGTTGAGATAAATGTCCCCTTACTTTACTTGGTAAAACGAGTTTCGGCCTATGTGAAATATCTTAAAGATTTATGCACAAACAAAAGGAAGTTTAGGCCTAATGAGAGAGTCCAAGTGAGCTCAAATGTGTCCGCATTGTTTAAACCCCAAATCTCGGTAAAATGTCAAGACCCTAGATCTTTCACCATTCCATGCATCATAGGAAAGGTAACTATAGGAAGAGCTCTGTTAGATCTAGGAGCCGCTATAAATGTGATGCCCAAATCCGTCTATCAAGCCTTAGGCGTGAAAATTTTGAAACCTACATCTGTGGTCTTACAATTTTTAGCCCTTAATAGGTATTTTCTGAAAAATTACTTCAACCCTCATCTTAATCCCTAGCCAAAACTCCCTTAATTTTTGTTCATTGCTTCAAGCTTCAGTCTCCACCAAGCCTTTCACTGTTACTCTTCAATGTGTACTATAACTGATGGGACAATTTAAGTGGGAGGGTTTCTTATTAACACAACTGTTCACTGCTTCTACAAAGAACCACCGTAGCTCTTGATTCTCTAGCTTGCCAAGCCGAAGATAGCAACTGCGCCAACTCTCCAAGCCCCCTGCTCCCCTCTCCACTACATTTTATTCCTCTAGTTTCGCTACTGTGCTTGTTCCCTGTGGCTTCCTCATGGGACAATTAAGTTGCTCCCTCCTTTAAAAACCCTTGCTGCATATGCTCCTTTTGGAAACCCTGCTTGTCCATTTTCAGCCTGTGTTGAACGCAGGTGTGTTGTGTGTTTAACGCACAATGCAAAGCATAACGCACAACGCTTGCGTTTGTGCATTGCGCTGGTCCCTCTTGCTTGTCTTCAAACGATGTGTTTACGCAACTGCAGTCTACACTGGGATCCTGCGTTTTTTAGTAAAACGCTGCACCTTTGTTTGTTGCGTGATTGTGCTACTTTTACTATGCATTTTTCATAAAATGCATAGCATCCTACACCAAAGCAGTGCGCCTCTCTTTCATGTGTTGAACGTTGTGTTTCATCTCTTTGCATTGTCATTTTTCTTTTTTTTCAGCTGATTGCTTTTAAATTTTTCTTCTTCTTTGTGTTCCAATTTTCTTGTCTTTTTTTCTTCTTGCTCCATGAAGACAAGCAAAAATAAATCTTTGAAAAATGACCTAAATGTAATGCTTCTAACTCACTTTAATTTCTTTGCTCCCAAATTGTACCTAAAATCATATATGAATTAAAGTGAGTATCTTAAGCATTTTTATGACAACAACCGCTAAGTGTAAATGATTAAATATATTAACAATTAAACACATATCAAATGTCTTTTCAGAGTCTTCATGAAAGTTGTAGATCTAGAATTTCTATTCAAATTCATCTTAAAACAACCTTAATCTGATATCTCTAATGAAAGTTATACTAATTATCCCAAGATAGGTACAATATGATTGAGGACATAATCATGTTTGACTCTTTTGGTCATAACTTCATAATCCGACATCCAAATGAAGTGATAATTGAACCAATAAATTCCTAACACATTTTTCTATCTCTCCATAAGAATGGGTAAGCTTTGGTATTGATTTGAAAAAGAATGATGGAAAGAAAGTGAGGGCATCAATTGAAAGAGCATAAATTGGTTATTTTACTGAACATACTTTGGTATTTTAATCATATCTAGATTGGTAGAGTTCTGAATGAGATGATTCTTATTTCAAAATAAACTATAGTCAGAGAGCAACAATTGTTTTGAAGAAGTCAATTTATGATTCCGCTGCCTGACTAGTGTGGGCTTTCCCCTTGTGAAATGTGTGTCCAAATGTCACTTAGGACGTCGGGCATGAGTCTCATGAGGGCGAATTGCCCAACACTAATGGTATTAGGGATTGAAGATAAACTGAAAATGGTTAAGGAGATTCTATTGAAATAACCTTACTGGGTAATACGCTCACGTTTTATGACTTCAGAATTGGATTCCGGAAACGGGGCGCAACACTTACGATATCAGGGCGATAGTTGGACTCCAGAAATGGGGGCCAACACTTTTATTGTGACATTTTGCATGTTAATATATATTATGTACTTAAAAACAATAATAAATATTGTACATACAAGGTATTTGACATACTTATATTAAAACTTAGTTGTTAAATTAAAATGCAAATACAATAAAATTGAGTCTTTTGTACTCTATGCTGCCAACCATATCATAATTTCATGGTATTTTAAAGCTCAAATTAGTACATAAATAAAAGTGGTTTAATTAATTAAGTGTCTATTTGTTTCTATTTATATTTTTAATATTTTGATGTAAAATTATTACACATTGTTTGATTGAGTTTTTGATTTTAATTTCTTCTAGTTTTTATAACTTACGAAAGCCATTAAAAATGAATTTTGTTTTCTACTTCACTTTTCTATAATAGTTTTATTGTCAACTAAACATAATTATTTATTTATTTATTTATTTATTATTATTAAAAATTATGAATATTTAATTTATTTTTATATTAATTAAAATAATTTAAAATTTAAAATATCTTTAATACATAAATTTTAAATAAATTTTGCTTTATTAGTTAAGATATATAATAAAAATAAATATTAATTTATAAATAAAAATTTAATTATTTAATTTTAATAAAATAAAAATATTTTTATGGATAATTTATCAATAACTATTATATAAGAGATTAAGGTAAATTTATTTATAAAAATAATTTATTTTTAAAATATCTTATATATAATAATAATTATTAAAAACATCACTATAATATTATTAATAAACAAGCAAATTTTATGTTTTTATTTAAAAATAAAAATATAAATTAAATTAAAATCAAAATTAAAAACTACAACAAAAATATACAATTAAAATTAAATAGCTGCTAAGGTCTTATTCTAAAGTCCAATATGTTTTTACTAATTCCACGCCATTGACAAAAGTTCACAAAAACATGCATGCATTTAGGGGCCCTAAAGTCTAATATGCTTCTTCTTCAAACTTCTGCTTGCTTAGCAACTGCGTTGCTCTCTCAACTCTAGAGAGGGAAATTAAAAATCATGGCAGACATAGGTATATTGACGAGAGAAATTAAGCGAAGGGCCACCCTTGTTGGAATCGATCTTTCACAACTCGATCATGAATCCATTCGTCTCCCTGCTGGTGATGATTTCGGTATTAGAACACCACAAGAAAATAATAAATTTGCGACCAAAAAGCAACGACAAAATACAAACCATGGTTGCTTACCGACGGAAAACATAACTATGTCGGTAATTATGACGAGAAAATTTAATTTTAGCGACATAATAATATCGTCAGCAATACAAAAGAATATAATTGCCATTGCCAACGGAATTAACATTTATGTCAGTAATATTGACCGAAAAATTTAGTTTACTGATGGGAATAATACTGTCGAAAAACAATCACATGAATCGAACGCTAGTTAATGTATTTTGATGTTACCGATGGAAATTAACGACTGTATATTCTGTCGGTAAATTGGAAAACCTATACGAAGCCGTGTGCTTGCGACTAAACATTATTAGGTTGAAGAAAACGACGTCGTTCATTTTGATAACGTTATAAGTTCCCGAATGTCCCCCCACCCCCACTGTTGGGCCTCGAACTTTTCGTGGAAGCTAGAACTGTTAAATGGAAAATTATTGGCAATTACTCATGTGTAAAGAAAGGAGAATTATTCAATTTGAATTCATATGAAAAAGATGGTTCAGGTACAAGATGGATTATATGTGAAATGTTG
>JANVCL010000004.1:9224139-9239572 GCA_026546855.1 Erythroxylum incrassatum
ATTGGATATGGTTTTGATATATGTTATGTAATTGGATAAATGGAGATTGTATATGAGTATGAAACGATTTGGGTATGCGAACTAGTGTATTGAATTGAGATTTATGAAGTGTTTAGGTATAGGATTTGATTTGCGTTTGTGTATGATAGGATTCCGAACATGAGATCCGATGAATTGTGGTATTGGATGTGTGAGACTTATTGAGTGCTTTGAGGAAAGTGAATAAAGATGAATAAGAAAGAAAGAAAGAAAGAAAGAAAGAAAGAAAGAAAGATATATATATATATATATATATACCGATTTCGGATGGCTTTAATTTTAGGGTTTCCAACGCGACGCTTTCTAAAGCCTTTTCTGAAATATTCGTTCACGGATGTTAGTGTCGGAAATTCGTTTCAATTCGATTTGTTTTCGATCCTTTGAATTTGTAAATCCATTTCTTTGATTTCGCTTCGGATATGATTTGTTCGCTTTTGTTCTTCGTTTCCGTTTTGTTTTTCGGTTGGGGTCCGGTTTCGAGATCGGGTCCCAACATTGTGGGAGGTTATTTGGAAGTGGTCAGGCCCGCAACGAGTTTGTTGCTTCCTCTGGCTCCTCTTTCGTGATCGACTCCTCACTACTTAACAACGTGTTTGTAAGCACTTATCAACGGACGTCGATTGTTATCACTGCAACTCAAAGGAATCCGCTCTTCATGTAATGCGAGACTGCAACAAAGCTCGCCAAGTGTGGCATCTTTTTATCCTGCATCTAGGGTCTACCGACTTCTTCTCTCCACCGCACCGAGAGTGGATATTGGAAAATCTACAACAGCACCACCAAGTTCTTGGGCATGCTTGGTCTACCCTATTTGGAATCATCTCTTGGTTCCTTTGAACGTGGCGAAACATGAACATTTTTATGAACAGTTTACTTGGCCATGCTCACCTGATTTACTTATTTTGTCCTTTGCAGATCAGATCCACCTGCCCGATGTAAGGAATAGCCGCACTGCAACCGGTCATCGTCCTCGCCCAAGCCCAATCATTGGATGGAGCCCACCTCCCACAGGATGGATCAAACTTAACATACGGAGCTTGCAAACGGTCCCAGTCGTTGGCCATAACAAGTGATCCCCTCAACGACAGTACTAGACAATGGATTGCCAGTTTCAAACGAAATTTAGACTGGTGTTCTTCGGTAGATGCGAAACTTTGGGGAGTTTTTACCAGACTTACTCTTGCGTGGGCTCTGGGGTACCGCAGAGTTGAACTTGAGGTGGATTCCATCGTGATGATTAACATGCTTTCCTCCTCAGACGACCGGTCTATGTCTCTTAATCTTATCGTTCGGGGGATTCACAAACTGCTGACTTATAACTGGACTGTTACTCATCGACATATCTATCGAAAGAATAACAGATGAGCTGGTTAGCTTGCACATTACGCCGAACAGTTTGATATAGGAATTACATATTTTGATAATACACGCTCTAGGTGTCATCTTATCCTTCTAGAGATATATCGAGAATTTGTTTCTTTCGGCTCGATTTGTAATTTTGTCATGTATTTCTCTTTAATAAAAAAAAGAAGCAAGACGTAAGTTTCATTTATTTCTGCTTTCATTTCAACTAAGCACATTACCTACACCTCGTCAGATCCCTGGCAAAAGTTTCCTAATATATACGAATTGAAAACTAAAAAAACACAACCACCTAGTGATAAAGTCTTTTTCTGTTTCAAGTACATTCCTTTTCTTGACATATGGACTTAACAACAGATGGGTGATTCTGAAAACAATCCAAAGTTGAAGGGGAAAGATTCCTAAGACCCTTCACACTGGCTTTCGCCCCATAAGTCATTAACAATAAAGCAACGTTTACATGTCCGGTTTCGACCGCACAGTGAAGAGGCGTGTAGCCTTCCTTGTCAACAACCTCGACTTTAGCTCCATGGCTAAGCAAAACTTTGACGCTCTCAATCTGGCCTTTAAAAGCAGCTCTATGCAACGGAGTCCATCCATTTTGGTCTCTTTGATTCACATCCGCGCCTTCTTCAATACAACTACTCACCCCATTAACATCACCAATTCTAGCAGCTCTATGTAACTCGTCCCCTAGATGTAGAAGATCGTAAAGATGTGAATGGCCGTTGTTTACTGCTATTGCAAAAGGAGTCTTTCCCTGTTTGTTCTCTGCATATTTAACATAATTTGAAAACTTCAGTAAGCACTCGGCAGTCTCTAACTGCCCCTTTTCAGCAGCCAAATGAAGAGGACTCCACCCTTTATTGTCCAAGACATCAGCTTTCCCTCCAATAGAGACCAAGAACAATATCGAATCGACATGCCCCGAACTAGCAGCAATGTGAATTGGAGTTCTACCTTGTGAATCAACCAAATTCACATCAATTCTTTCAAAATTATTACTCCACAAAACCTCCATGAAGTCCACCCTGTTCTTTTCCGCTGCAAAGTGCAAAACTTTGTCTGTGGACCGATCAATTACACAACCAGAAGCAATCAAAGTCTTGAGAGCATCAAAGTTTCCAGCTTTAACAGCAAGCGAGATCAATGAATGTCCTTTAGAATCCTTGCAATTGACATTCCCACCGACATCAATCAAGCTCCTGATCATGTTTGTATTACCAACTGACGCGGCAGACTTCAACAGTGTCGTGATCTGAGACCCACTACACCTAGAGATGGCCTTGTTAAAATAAGAAGACACATCTGCAGTTTGGCTTTGGCTGTTGATGAGATATTCAGCGAGAGAGGCACCGACAAGAGAAATTGGTATCACCGCGTCTCTGAAAACATGTGGTCCAGGTCTTGAAAACAGACGGCGGAGATGGTCAATATTGGCCTTGCCGGTGGGGAGCATAGAAGATTTGACGGTGATGACGTCAGGACAAGTAGTAAAAGGAGGTTGATTAGATGACTGAGAGAGGACAAGCGTGTAAGACGACGAAGAGAGAGGTGGGATTATGGAGAAAGGTTTTGTGAAAGAGTAGACGGACGGGTTTGTGGTGGTCAAAGAAACAGCCACAGACATGGTATGCATAAGGTTGCTTACTCTGAAACTCGCTGTGCACTTGTGAGCTTTCTTGAATGATATCTCCACTTCGTTCACGTCGAGCTTCACTAATCTGTCCATGGCTGCTCAACGATCCAATCTTTTTTTGTTGTTTAAAGGAATGGGACTTGTGGGTTTGCGTTGGTGGACGGTGAAGGGGGAAAGGAAGACGATAAAGCTGGTGAGAAGCTTCACGCAGTCGCCACTCTGTTGTTGCCTTGGGTTGTTCTTGAGCTAAATTATTGTCATGCCGATTGATTAATGGATTAGTTTATTCTTAGGTTGGTTAATTCAAGGGTGTAAAAGGAGAGATGGGGTCACTGACAATGAGAGGTTGCAGAAGTCATGGTTGGCTAGCCTTAATTTATGCGGTAATGGGGACAATGAGGCACTACATTAAAAGACCTGGTTACAGCTTAGTTACCACTTGAACATTTTTCTAAGTTTAATTGATGGCCTTGTGGGGACTTCTTTCCCACAATTTCCAGGTTAGGGTCCTTTTTTGATTCAATATATTTTTAGGTTTGAGTATGATGTATTGGAATTAGAAACTGATGTAACATTTTGAATTGTATAATGGGTTTCCAATGGTTAATTCTAATTGTTTAAGAATGAACACAAATTGCAGAATTTTGGATCAATCTAGTTTATACTGGTGTCAACTTAAGTTAACATGTTAAGAAAGTTATAATTTTTTTTTATTTTTTTAATCAAATTTCTCAATAAAACTTTCTACATGTCATAGTTTGGCTTATACATTCTTTTTTTGTTGTTGCTTTTGGCAGGTATAACTAGCGTGTTCTACTTAAATTACCATTTCCTTAACTGAACCAAACATACCCTTAAACTAAGGACAAACTTTCTCACACATCGGATAACATAACATATGACACCAATTAAGTTAAAGGCATGCATTAACTTAATGTTTTAATAACCAATTAAATAAATCTCTTTCAACATTAATATTTATAATAAAGAATCTCATATCTAATCACGGAAAAAAATTTAAAAATACATCACTAAGTTTTAATATATCAAGATTTACATTATTAATAAAGTTTAGTAAAAACATTTAATATAAGGTATTTTTGGATAGTAAATGTGACTTGACAGGAAGAGGCAAAATAATTGTCTATTTTCTCCTGCCCTTATTCATTCCTATAAATTTTATTTATCTACTTAAATTGTAAAGTTGGATAAGAATAAAAAAATTAACAGAAGACCCTGGCAGTGTTGCCAGAGTGTTTTGAATTCCAAGACTGAAGTGGTTGCTTGAGGAATAGCAAGTCTGGGAGCATCTTCAAGCAGTACTTGACAATCATACAATTTCAAGGCTGAGCATTGAGGAGAAACACTAGCAATAGACACTTCGAATCCCCAAGGTTTGCCATGTGATTAGTGAATAATAACGCCCATGATTGTAATCACTATTTATTACACTGGTGCAATAAGCTGAGCTCATTTTCCGAGTTACTGGATTTCTTGGTAATGTAGCCAACTAGAGGTGACCGTGTGGACAATCTCTTCTATTCTTTTGCTGAATGTTGAAAATATGATTCCTTAGCAGTGGCTGGCTGATAACTTTCACATCTGTAAGATATTGACGGAAAAAAGAAAAAAACTCATGTTCTGTCCCGGCCCCTTTCCTAGTCCTTTTGTTTGAGAATACTCTGTTCTTAAAATTTTCATTCCTGCTTGGAGCCATTTTATTATTCATTATGGGAAAAGACGAAAAGATGAAAAAGAGTTGCTAAAACATATTACTCGAACCTATGGTAAAGACCATTAATCAGACAACAGTAACGTTGGCTTTTGTCTATGACAGTTTTTGCCTATCTTCTTCCCATCAGCTTTACGCAAATGGTTGCTTTTTATTATTTGTTTGTCTTCAGGAAGAACTAGTAAAACGAAGTTTATGATGGAACTACGCAAGCTTTCTCTCGATCTTGAAACGTTGTACAAAATGTCGGCATAGAACAATGAGACACAGGCTGATATAAGAAAACCATATCATATCATAACGGCATTTTAACCTGTTAATATATATGCTAAATGGTGTGCATATATGCATTCCATACACATATCATGTGTGAATGCACATACACTACTTGTTCATAGGTTTATTATGATCCCCCATTAGCTTGAGATTCTTTGTGAAGTAGCAAAAAGTGCTTATTTGTCTGTATCATAATTGAAAAGTGAACTTAAGGTAGAAAAATATATCCTTGGTAACTATGATCTGAGGGAAAGAACTTGTACCAATTAATCACTTCGAGCCAGATGATTCCCAGATATTATTATAATCAACTTATTTTCTCAGTAACGCAAGGATATGGTATCAGTTGAAGGGTCAGAGGTTTGTAGATTGACTACTACCAGTCGTTTGCTAAAAAGTGATTGATTGTTGGCTAGCATCATTAATCCTGTTGTTCATTCACGATTAATATAATTGCTTTGGAACAAATTTTTTTTATCGCGTTAGATGAAGCTGTACATCGAATCATAACGTTAACAAAACAGAAGGTCGAGAAGATCATCCGCATTAAACAAACATAAACCAGAACTTGACATCAATGGCAAGTTATTAAAAGCTTGCTTCTGTAAAACCAAATGTCTTAGACGAAGGCTAATAAAAGAAAGTCAACCTTTAGCAATCAGATCTTATGGCTACGCACCAAGAACGTTTTGATCGTCAATTGTAATTGACAAAGTAGCAAAAGGTGCTATTTGTCTGTTTCATAGTTGAAGTATTCCATCCATGAACATGATTTAAATTAGACAACACTTGAATTTGAACCAGTGCAAACGATTATACCTAACCCCACACCCCCTCCCCATCAAAAAAAAAAGGGAGGTCCCAATCGATCTTCTCGAGCCATGATTGTCCAGACATGAATTGATTATCATTTATGAGCAGAAGGTGGTCTTAGTTGACCGGTCAGAGGTGTCTGATTGATTCATTCCAGGCATTTGCTAAAAGTGATAGCTTGTCTGCTAGCAACACTAGTTCTGTTGTTCAATAACGATTATGATGCTTTTGGAATAATTTCTGATCACGTTAACTCGAGATTTCTCGATGGAAAAAGCGTTCCTTCGTCTGGTAGCGTTTCAAAGTAGGAATATTGGTTCACGGTGATCAAACTGCACATAAAAAACCAACCTTAAACAAATCAGAAGAGAAGCTAGAACTGGTGATAATATTATCTTATGCCGGGTGAAGACCGTTAATTAGTTGACTAAATCATTGTTTATTGGCTTACGTAGGTGCGTTAGTTGAAGGGTCGCAGGTTTGTGGTCGCTTGCAGGCCCTACTAAAAAGTGGTTCTTTGTCAGTATCTCACGGGTCCAATGTTCCTCGCTCATCACGAATATCGGCTCTTAACGCCATAATATAACAATTTCTTAGTGGATTACGAAATAATTGCTGACCCTAAAACAAGGTTATTTGTAATATCTTTTTTCTTAAATTGTTGAAGAATTTAAAGTGTTACTATTGAGTCACATGAGTGACAGTATATAGAATGAATTTGGTACATTTGTGATATAATTTTATGATTGTATTCATATGCATAATATTAACATACACACATTGTGATTTAGATAAATTGCACTCAAGTGATATATTCTGAAGAATGAAGCTAAAATGAATGTGCAATTCCAATGTCCCGTACTTTGGATTACTAATGACAAGAATATATGGATTATAATTAGTAATTTGAAATTTATTATTACAATTGAGAAATTGATGAATTAAAATATACATTTAGTCTAGGTAAAATGTCAAGTGGCAAGACAAGTAGATACATGAAAAATTAGGATGACAAAGCCTATAAAAAGAGTGACATTTAGCATAGATAAGTGAGTGACATTTGACATAGCATATATAACAAATGACATTGATCATTGATTGACAAATAGCCTAGTATAAGCGTGACATTTGGCAACTTATTTATGGGACTGATGGAAGGCATGCCTAATGATGTATGTCAAGGTAATAACGTGACACCTATGACCTAATATGTCAAGCTAATGCAGACATGTTTTTGCTGAGTTCATTTTTCTTCTTTCCTTACTCTTCCACTGAAATACACTCTCTTCCATAACTTTGTAATTTTGTTTCAATTGTGTTCAATTACCACTCAAAATCCCTACAAGATTCTGCACCAAGAAAGATATATGTTGATGTCTTCTATTATGTTATCATCTTGTTGCTAAACCAACCTACTTCCATTTTGTACTTGGATGATTTTGCATGCATGGAGAGCTGAATTAGCTTGATCTTTGAGGTGAAAATTTGAGCTAGAAAAGTAAGTATAAGATTGATATTTATGGCATGTTATAATAGAGAATTTATGATGATGAAATTGGGATAAATTGTATATGATATTGATGATGAATTGTGCTGAAAATTTCTATATGAACTTGGATACTTTTCTGTTGTGTTCTTGATGTATGAACAGTAGGTTATGGATTGTTTTACGAATTAATTAGATTAGGAATTGAGGTATAATGAAGGTGAATTTATGTTAAAGAAAGGTGCTAATATAGTGATCTTAAAATGGCAATAGAACTAGGATACATGATTGATAGTGAATGATAATTTTTGTTTTAATTTTGATGTGTGAAAGATAATAATTTGTGAGTTGTCTAATCAATGATTTTTGAATTGGGTTTGGACATGAATTTGATAAGGGATTGAAGCATGAATAAGGTATAATTGAAGTAAAATTGATGGACTTTGGTGAAGGTGTGTTGGATAAAGTATGAAGGAGTAAAAATTGGAAGCAAAATGAAGGTTATGGATGAGTGAATTCGGTTCACTCATCCCAAGATCGTGGGATTTATAAGGCTCCTTTCCACAGATGTGGGAGGTACTTTGGAAGGAGAAAGGTTGGTTTTGAACAATAGTTGGACTATATAAGGTTAAGACACTTTATAATGGTGTAATTGGACTTGATTGAGACTTGAAATGAACTTATTTTGATGTCGAATCAATTGGTTAAAGGTTTGATAAGTTTAGGTTGTTAATTAATGTTACAATTTAAAGAGTGAATTGTTTGATATCAGTGTATATGAATTTGAGAAGTATGAGTTATTAATGGTATAAAGATGATCGTGTGAATGCAAATGTGATTCAAAGGATATAAGTAATGAATTGGGTATGATTGAATGAAAATTGAGAAATTGTGTGAATACTAAATGCTTGGAAATAATTGATGAATGTATGATTGATGAATTTATGTGACACCCTAATACCTACTGGGAGGATATGTGGATGCCACACATAAGATAGTACAAACAAACCAAAACATTTCACGGAAGCATAGCATTAAAAAATAAACATTTCCAAAAACATACGAAACATTTCACATACGCATTTTCAAAATCTCAAACAAACATACAATACATATCATAATTTCAGAAACCAGTCTGAATTAAGGTTATTACAAACCTTCAAACAAAATTCCAAAGTTATATATAAGCCCAAAATAAACTCAACAAAATATATTTTTGAGCAATACAAAACTCAGACTCCTTTGGCCAAAACGGTTGACTTATCGCATTCCTTAAGTCATTATCTCTGAACCCACACGGTGTAAATCTACCGTGCTAAGCATATAGCTTAGTTAGTAATAACTAATCTATACATAAACTGACAAATCATCACACTCATGTAACAACATCAACATGCATTCAAAGATTTCTTTAATAGTAAGTCGGGCAGAAAGCATTTCTGAATAGAGTTTTATAACTAACGAAACTGCATAACACAATAGGGTATAAACCCTTCAGAATTAGAACATAATTTAATTTATGTCAAAATCAAATAGATATCAGAGTATAAAATCAGATGACTGCTAAATCCATATACAGAAGTAGGTGACGAGACTTATATAGAAGAGATCGAAGTCTCGACACTGAAGTGTTACAGAAGAGATCGAAGTCTCGACACTATAGTGTCACTAACAGAAGACACCGAAGTGTTGATAACATAAGACACCGAAGTGTCACAAAAGCAGCTGTAGACCCTTCTAGGCATGCCTATTTATCTACAACTAGGGCTCAACAGTTTTAAAGCAAAATAAAGCCATTTTAGACATTTTATGTGCAAAGCAAGTAGTCAATCATATTCACATACAAGTAGCACTCCTAATGATATAATCATGCATCAAACGCCTCAGACAATCATTGTTCGAAATTCAGAATACAATCAGTATAAATCAAATTCAACAAGTAGAACAAAGTAAGGTGTGACCGTCTACGATTACTCACAATCGTTCCCTTTCACTTATTGCCTTGAAGTTTCGGCAATATCTGGAAATGACCGCTCTACTTGCCCTTCTATGTACAATCAAACATAAGTTCATATTACCATATTTTTCATGCAACTAAATCAGCATTAGCATGAATGTATCATATAACATGCATGTTCAATGACATAGTCCAGCTTTGTTTTCAAATTAGACTTTCAGGTCTACTTTGCATGACCATTTAGATCAAGAAAATGGAGTATTTAAGTAACACTTTCTTATAGACAATTGTTCACCTTTGTCTTAGGTTTCTAATGACACTAAAATCATAAAATTCGATCCTATATATTGAAAGTTATACTCAAAAGAGTTCAGACTATTTTTAAGCTACAACAAAATTCTTAACTCAACTTAAAATCATATTTCGAAATTCTTAAAACTAGAATTGTAATTTTATTACTTCAAGAAAGTTGTGTCCTTATGTCTCCAGTTTAATCTGAAACAAGAACCAACTCCTTTGGAGATCCAAAATTCAAGATATAATCAAAATACCGAAGCATATTCAATAAAAAATACTCCAGTTTATAACATTCCAACAGACTCCCTCACTTTCATCCAATCAATTCGGATGGCTATTTTGACAAAGTAACTGAGGCTTCTAAGCAAAGTATTCTTCTAAAAAATGTTCCTTTATGTTTTAAGTCTCTATTTATACCAAGATCATTCAATTTGGCTCATTATTCTATGAGTTATGCTCAAAATACCACAGACTGTATACATTTAAAATTTTGGCTAGAGCATGATCATACATTCAAGTTGTAAAACCCATATCTCTCAATTCCAATATCCAAAAATTACAAACTTTATACCAATTTAAATATAAGAGAATAATATATAACTTTGGTGAAGACACCTCAGTCTAATTCGGCCTACATCAATATAGTTTATTCAATAACTGCATGATATTATTTCTGTCCCTAGTAGTGCTACAACCTAAGCTAATACTCAATTTCATGCCAAATTTTGAAAATATTAGAGAAAGAATTAACATTTGACTTTTTTAAGAAAGTTGTAGAAATATGTTTCTATTTTAATCCGAATTTAAATTCATCCAATTTGGATACCCACAGGGCAATATATGGCTAAAATACCGAAACCTATCCAATAGAACTACTCATCCGAACCAGTTTTCAGCATGTATCAAACCTCAATTCTTTCCCATTTCAGTACACAATTGATCCATATCAACATCAAACAACGCATGTTATCACAAGATACCAAGTTTATAATTCCCTTACCTTACTAAACTTTAAATTCAACTATAAGAATCCAACTATTACAGCACCTTCCAAGCAACTAATACACTTCCAAAATCAAGATAAATGTAATATGCTTTTAACACCCAAAGCACATCAGCCTAGAAATTCGTATGAGAGAGCTTCTTCATGCAGCATATGGTAAGGAGTTTAACGTGATAGTGCAAAAAAATCAAAGTAAAAAGGCAGAGCAAGGAATCGATGGAGAGAAGAGAGCCAAATGAAGGCTACCAAAGTCTTGTAAATGCTTAACACCTAAGCTACTAGGTGTCTTCATTATGTATTGCCACATATATCTCCAATGCATGACTCCCATTTGCCCTCTATTTATGCTGCCAATTGCAACACTTCCATTTGTCCACTTTTCAACTTATTAACTATGCCATTTGTCAATGTATCAACTATGCCAAATGTCACTAACTCATAGGCTTAATCATTGCAATTTTCATATACCAATTTATCTTACCACTTGAAAATTTTCCTAACTACATATACATTTAAATACCTCCATTTTCTAATGGTATCAATTAATTCTAATTTACTCACTATAATCTATTTGATCAAAAGTTCAAGTCATAAATCTTTCATAATCTAATCATAGCAAAATTCTAACTCCTATGAAAGTATTATTTCAACTAGGGTATATTTTGGGGCCTTACAATTTAGGTTAATCAAACTTACCTTAAGGCATAACCTAATTGCAAACAAGTTATATACAAGCTATGATGAATGAATGAGCAAGATTTGTGAATAAGGATACATACCTGTGATAGTTAATTGAGCATGCATTGAAACATGATCTATATACATGTGAATGAATGAGTAATCATATGATTGATAACTTAATGAATTGTGAACTCTGTGTGTATATTGCAAGAAGATAAATACACAAGTGATCGCCAATATCCAGACATTACCGGTTTACCAAGGCAATAGCTTATCTAGAGCGTATTGTGAGTTAACCTAGATGTTTTCTCACTATGATTGAATTGTTTTGATTAATGTCAATTACTGAATTGTTACTGATATGATCGTGATAATTCTAGACTGTCAATTATCCAAGGAGTTTAATATTTGGGACTGTATTGGAAGTGTATGCAAATTGAATGTGAATATGAAAATTGTGTTTTTAACTAAATGTTGAATGTCAGACTTAGATCTGATGAATATGATAAATAACTGTGCACACTAAATGAAAGTTATTGATAACACATTATGTGAAATGATGCATTTCATCACATAAGTATGCATAATTAGATAAAGGAGTTGTGACAGGAATAACCAATATGAAAAAGAGCTTCAAGCTCAGAAATGTTCACAAAGAGCCATAGGCTCAACAATTAATGAGCCAATATCCACAATAGGTATGAAACAATATCTGAAAATGAGTCCGGTATCCAAAAGGGATATGTGATAGTTAAATAGGTGCTCGGTCACAACAAAATAAAAATGGAAGTGAGTCTCATGTGCATTTGCATCTAGATCTTTACATGTGTTCATAAGATTGATTGCAAATAAATGTTGAATTATGTTGATATAATGATGTGCAATGCTTGTGTACATGTTGATGATACGAAGAATTGAGATAAATGATTGGATTGTTCTGAAATGACTATATGAAGTCTTTAAATTCATAATATGCTTGTTGAAATATGATGAGTAATGTGATATATATGAGATTTGAATTTAGATGAGGTGTTATACTGATTGAACTGTGTTTTATACATGAGATGTTTATGTTCTGTTTGAGTGAGTACATCGATGATGGTTCATTCACTAAGTTCGCAAAACTCATTAAAATTGCAACGTTGATTTTCAAGTTCAGAGGAGATCTAGCTAATCTAGTTGAAGTAACTTCTACATTTGGACATGGGTCAGTGTCAGGATCAGTTGTACCTGTAAATGTCTTAGTTATGTTTTATTAAGAATTGTATCTCTCAAAAACTATATAGTGTACATGTGAATTTTAAAAATGAAATGACATTCGAGACTGTATATGTTTGTAAATAAAAATGGAACAAAATGATTGTGACTAAATATGATTGTGAATGAAATGATTAAAAATGAAGATTTGAAATGCTTTTGTTTTGAAATGATTAAAATATGTAATGAGTTGATATGTGATGCCTTAAAAATTTGAAAATGAGACTGTCTTAACATGCCCTTTTGTAGAGTATGTTCCCGAATATCCTTCGGTATGTCGGGCATATACTCTATGGGATGGTATGTTACATTATTGGTGTGGACATGAGAACTGTTCTCTTCAAGTATTTGATCTGGTTTTTCCTGTTTGTAAGATTATAAAATGCATAATCGAACTTAGTGTGGAAGGTATAGATGTTGACCAGTTGAGCATAATTGACAGATTCCTACAGTAAACTTTTACAATCCCTTTCTCAAAATTCATTAAATTAGTAACTGAAAGAATAGTTTCCAATCTTCCTGAATCAGAAAACTGCAATGTGGCTCAATGTTATTAATGAAAATGACACCAAAAAATGAGACATGAAAATGGGCTCAGGTGTTGAAACCAAAAGGTTAGAACAAATGTTTGCTCAGGTACAACTAAGAATGGATTGAGTAATTGTAAGAGCTAGGATAATATAAAGGCCACTCCGTTTTGCTGCTGATAATATAAAGGTCACTCTCTTGTTTCATCGTTCTTCATTATTTAAAAATGTCTCATCATATCAGCAATGCAAAGATCAATTCAACCAACTCTCAGACATTCTTTTTCATTATGTTCCAAGGGAGCAAGGCATTTGTTATCATGTCCTAAAAGATTTCTCATGGATATGACACTGAGGTACTAGCTTACCTGCTTCTATTAAGTTAAACTGCATAAATGCTACCGCATAACTTTGCATATATGGTTACTGGAATGATTCTCAACAGATTTTTGTTTATTTTATTTCTATATATTTTTATAAATAAAAAGTTGGTCAACAAGAAAAATGCATGCATGCTGATTTCTATTACATGTTTACTACCTCAGGTTCCTGATTTAGTTTCAACCAGTTCATCCAAAAAAGAAAACAAAAAGAGTTACTTTGTTTCTCCAAGTCTGCTTATACTCTAGTAAATTACTCATTATCAAGTCCAGAAAAATAAAAAGGACCACAACATATATTCATGACCATCGGATCTATAGATTGGATTAGGTAATTAAGATTTGAGAAAATAAACAATGTATTATACGTAATTGATTACATTATAAAGGATTTGGAATAAAAAACTCTTATTAAATGTGTAATTCCCACATGGAATAGAAAAAGAAAAAGGAAGATTTATAAGTAAAGATGAGATGTAAATTTTTTTCCTTTACAAACCACTTCTCCCCTTAAATAAAATTTTTGACATATAAAAAAAGGTTCATAATTCAATGATTTACGTTAGGGTTAGTTACAAAAAAATCTTTAACTTTGCACAATTTTACAAGCATAGCCCGAACAAAAAAAGTGAATTAAATACTCAAATTTTTAATTTTTTTCAATTCTAGCCTGACGTTAGTGTCTCTGTTAAGTTTACTGACATGGCTCACCTTGTGTTCCATAAACTCTAAACATTATACACATCAGACTTAATTAAACTAACAATTAAGTTTAAATAAACTACATCATTTAATTAAACTAACTGATTAAACATACTAAACTATACGTTTTGGAAATTCCTAAATCAAACCACGAGTCTTCGACCATAATCCTCATCATTAACAATCTCATGTTCCTCACTTCCTTCAACACCAATATGCACTCCACCTTCTCTGGCTCACGCTTTTGTCCACTATACAACAACGAACATCACCCTATAATAGACCCTCAAAGAAATATCAGTCAGACTCTAAGTTCTAGAGAAAAAATCCCCTTGCAACTTCCTAATCTTTGGCTTAGGCCGTGATAGTTTGATGTGGGCATCTTTGCATCACAGTGGAAGAACAATATTCCTCGATGAAGACGAGTTGGATTAATTAGATCAAAGAAAAGCTCCTAACTTTAGAGTCCTATCACATGACATATGACACTAAAGTACACCAAGCCGATATACTCATGAAAAGAGGCGGTGTAGAGGAGTACAAGGTGGTGACTGATTCGAGGTTCTCAAAGTGCCCACTTGCTTTTCAATAAAAGTTTAAGAGAAGAGATAGAAGAACGTAGTCAATTTATACTAGTTTATCTTACAACCCAAGCCTACGTCCAGTCCCCAAGTATCTAACTTGAGTGTTTCATGATGAAAATCTAAGTAGTAATTTGACGAGCCTCTTCAAGTTCACGAGTACATATTTTTTAAGGTTTTCAAACTTTCCACACTAATAGTATTTTGATAGCCTTTATAAGCTCCCAACAAATGAAGAAGTAATTTGCTCCATATAAGCTTCAATGATTTCTCACAAAAAGAATTGCCACTTTTTAAGGTACAAGAGGTTTCGATCAAGATATGAATTTTGGGAATATTGTTGCTTTTAAAGTATTTCAAAGATTTTCGTTTATGTTCTCCCGTTTGCAAAATGTAGTGACTCTTCTTTAAATAAAAATCTTCTTCAACTAGTCGTTGCTTCTCTTATATCTTGAATTGACTTTGAATCTTCAATACCATATTTGATAAAATCTTCTAGCATGTAGATGTCAAGACAAATGATCATATAATGGAGCTGATTGCGATTTGTGAGATCCTTCTAGATATTATATAATCATTTATATTAAATCAGGTAAGTTCGTAAGGAAGGTTTCTGCAAGAAATGAAACATTTATCATATGATTTTATTTCCTTTAGAGAATTAATCCATTAGCAATAGAAGGAAATAAATCCAATTTGAA
>JANVCL010000004.1:9265240-9295159 GCA_026546855.1 Erythroxylum incrassatum
TAATAACTATATATATAATAAGGGGAGGGGTATTTCTGAAAATTACTTTTGTGTTTTGTTTCTGTCACAGGGATAAGAAATCTTGTCCCATAGTTTTGGAAAGAACAAAAAATTTATGTTTCTGTGATCTGGAGTCAAAACAAAAACAAGTTGGATCAGCAACCAAACACTGTGAGATACAGAATGTTTGTGTTTTATTATCTGTCTTCACCAACAAAGACAACAACCATGCGCAGCGTAAATCAATGTATTTTCTTTTTTAAGAAAGTATACAAAATTTTCAAGAACAATAAAAGTTAACCGTCTTCCTTATCATGTGCCTTATAAGGGATAGATGGTCGGAGTTAACATGAATCAATAGTCGAGATTTAGTGACAATTTATATCCCTGTGACATTTGGAAGCATCTCTTTATAGGGTGGACATTTGAATTCCAAAATAAATATTCTAGAAAATTATTATATAGGACAATTTCTATCAAATCATCAACATGTCTCAAGTAGACATACGTAAGAACACCTAAATTGTATGTCCAAAAGTTGATATTTCTCTTATACAGTACTTGTCCCTATTAGGTATATGTAGAGTTATTTATTGGTATTTATACAATAGACAATTTTAGATTATCTCAACCTATGTATTACAGACATATGAAAATATAATAGATGATTATAAGATAATCTCCGAGAGACCTAAAAGGTTATCCTAATTAAAGAACATGTCTTCGCAAACATGATTACTAAAAGTTTCAATCTTGATCCAAGTCTTGAAAAGAATATAGGATGAAAATGATACAACCCTGATCAGTATAGTGATTTTGTTTTATTCAATACGACCTCATTAGCTTTTCTTAGGCATGTACATTTTAGGTCATATATGAGGTTCAATAATCTGAAAAGGGTACGTTTAAGATAAGATTCATCCACACGAGGAGGTGGAGTCCTAATCATAGACCAACTAAGTTCCCTTATAAAAGTTAGATCCAAACTCTCGTAGGATACTTGGAGTCCAACTATATTTCTTACGAGTTTGTTGATAAAATTGGGACACTCCAGGGTAAGTTTTCATAACCATACATTTAATTGATCAATTAAAGATTACATATTTAGCACTCTTAGTTCTCATTAACTTAAGTATCAAATTGTCTTTACTTGAAACACACTCAGTATTTTGAACGGTTAATCTTACAACCTTGCATACTTAAGATTGGCTCAATAAACATGCTGATACGAAATTGTGCATAAATTTAAAATTGTGTTTTAAGCTTGTTAAAATGTGACCGTAATTGAATTCATTAGCATTATTAAGTCTCCATTGTCTTGGTGAGTTGCATCACCTACTCCAATTCTGGCCTACATCAATTATAGATTTTAAAAGGTATTTGTTGTTAAATGTCAATTAAATTATTTTAATAAATATTATATAATTAATTATTGCACATATGATAAAATTTATATAGTTGTTTTAAATTGAGCTTAATAATACTTTAGGTTAAATTAATTTGAAAATTTAAAAGTTTTTTTAAAAATCCTAATACTAAACAACAATGGTTTTAAAATAATAAAAATTGTTAAAAAATAATTAAAATCACAAGAAAATGTATCACAAACATTGTTTTGCACTTTGCAATAACTATTATAGTCTTCACCTTTATACATATTTGAGGATTTTATTAATGAAATGAAAGTTTAAAGTTGAGATTATATTTTATTTTAGTTCATAAATATTTTTTAAAAAAATAAGACATTAACAATACACGTGAGATGTATATGTCCTTTTGTGTATGAAAAAGCTAACAACCAAAGGTGTTTAAATTTGTCTCCTCATGAAACGCATGCTCAAGCTCAATGATGTAGCCTCTTTGAAATTATACATGACACTAACAAGTTTCCATTTTGTTAATGCCAAAATTAGAGACTAACCCATTTACGTGCATGGAAATTAAATCTCGGTTTCATTGACAAAATCACCGAGTATGGCCTTGTCTGCTTATTCCTGATCTTGGACAAGCACGTACTAAAACAAAATCGAATTCCCCTAGCATCTAGTAAAGGATAGGATCAAAGTGATGTCCTGGAGAAAAGAAAGACCAAAACCTAAACAAAGTGAAAGATCCGCTCCGCTCTTTTTCAATGGAGATAAGTAGGAACATGGAATGCTTTTTTGGGGGGTTAGATGTCTGGTCCAAATACGATTAGAAAAAAAGATAAATGGCAATAACTGATAACTCTTTCCACTTGGTGGGATTGACGCAATCGGCACAAGAAGCCGAAAGCTGCTCCTAGTTGTTGACCTAACGCGCAAGAGGACAAGAACGCCCCATTGTGGGCCGCACGTTAATTTAGGAAAGCTACTGGCGAAAGATACAAAAATTGGTACAAAACCCCAAAAAAAAAGCAGAAAGGGTAGAACAACACGGCAAATATGTTTGGTATGGAGAGTGTGTGTGTGGCACATGCATAGCCACCAAACTTCGTATACGACAAAATATACTTCCCAACACTTTAAACCACCAATTACCAAAATTTACTGTTTGTCTATTTTATTTTTATAGGGGAAATAAAAGCAAGAGGGTGATGGTACCACGTGATTTACTTTTACCACCGAAACCAACTAATTAGACGTTTGAAGATTTTAATTATTTTGATCAAGTCGGTGATACTTAGACTTACGTCATTCTTATATAAGCAAACGTACTTGCGTTGTCTGTTTCACTTTCAAATTGTACGGACATCTGTTTTAACTCGCGGTAATTAATGGGAGGTGACAGTTTAGGAAGTCGGTAAATTAAAAGATGTCAAATTTAACACGTGCTTTTATTAAATTTAGTGAAATTTTATGTACTTTGAAAATTTTGTGGTCTTATATTTTATGCTTAATTAAAAAAAACACCTTAATCTCCTTCTTAATTTTATAAGTATGTCTAATCTTTAAAAAAAATAATTAAATATTTAAATTTTCTACCTTTCTAATTTCATCCTAACATTAATATTTTTAGTATATTTGGTGGCATAACTTGTCACGTATTTAAGTAATCCTAATTATTAATACACATCAACCAAAAATAATATAAGTGGCAAAAATTAACGAAAAGGCGGTGTTTTAAAAATTAATAAAATTATTATCATATTAAAAATTATAAATATAAATGTTTCAATTTTATGGAAATAAATTAATATTACATCTTACGTATATATTATTGTATAAATAATAATATAATTATAATCGATTAATCAACTCAATATATACTATTTATGCGTTTTACTAATCTCTAATCATTACCTCTGGTATAGTTATCCAAGCTAACAAAAATTGTAAGTAAAACTTAATAAAGGGAGTGATTCTAAAATTTCATAAAGAATAATATTTTTATAAAATTATAATAAATTAATGAAACTAAAAAATATTAATATTTTCTACCTTAAATTAATTTGCTATACTTGATAGGGATCAATTCACTTGTGTCTATTTTTGTGTGCCACTTGTACCCCTCTCCATTCATCCATTAAATGGATGGATGGACAAAGGTACAAGGTAGTACACGAAAACGAACACAACCACTATATGCCTCATTTGATGGCGAATGATTACTTTATAAATGTGAAATGGTATAAAATTAGAAGGAAGTTCTTAGTTATAATAGATCGGTGGATTGAGAGAAGTACTGAATGGCACACAAAAATAAATAGAGTCATCCTGTGTCCCACTTAATGGAGTATGGTTACCTTATAAATGTGAAATGATATAAAATTAGAAGGAAGTTCATAATTATAAGACCAATCAAACAAACGACTTGATAGGGGTGTTGAATTTGTATTTCAATCTAGAAATTAAGGGTATGGTTATGTTTATTACAAAAAGAATGAGATAAATTATGTATAAATCCAATTTTCTGTGATGGTAAGAAAGTGTCCTTGACCAAGTCCAACGGCCAACATTAGGTCTAAAGTATACAAATACGTGCAGACATGAGTCGCATGAAAATGGAGTAGTGACGTGGAGCGAGGAGTGACCACTTTGACAAAGAAAACAATCTTAGGATTACCCTATCAATTGCGAGTATTCCCCACCAAGGAACCGCATCCTACGGTCTCTGTTCACTTCAAGTACCTTCTCGGTTTGTCTGATATAGAATTAAATTATAGAACATCGTTGGTTTCGATCATTCTAACAAATCAAAACCAACGGCCAGAGATCCAGGAGAAGGGGATTGGAGCACCTGTTCTTTGCTACTTAAGGTCCCACATTGAAAGAAAAAAATCTACCAATCACTCCCAAAAATCGAGGTCAAAGAACCACGTGTCAAAAACAGAGTCAGTAATTCCCATCACGGGGAGTTTTCGAGGGGGCCCCACGACGAGGGCTTCGATCATCGTATCAGCTGGTATTAAGAACAAGACTTTTGAGGGGAAATGTCTTGGGGAAGTTGGGGGCATCATAACAGGCAGAGCTCTCTGCTGAAGACAAGTGTCAAATTGATGATGAGATGTACAGAACACAACCATAGAATACGACAAAATCCAAAACCCACATTCGATGACCCTAGAAACAAAAGAAAAATTAATTTGTGAAAGGCGAAAAACGACACCTCAGGCCCTGACAAAAGACATGCCGTCACGCGCTTTCCCCTAGAGGACAAAAAACGTGTCTTCCTCAGTGGCGATGTCGTGGTTGTGGGAAGGAGACAGGGGTACTTTAGGGAAAAGAGGGATGGTGGGGTTAGGCAAAAAGAGTCGAGACGGAACCCTTTGTCGCCACGTGCCTTGGCGTCGGCCGCACGCAGCAAGGTCTTTGTCTGCTACTGCCTGCTTCCCTTATTTCTTTTTCCTTCACGTTTAGCTTTTAATTTCTCATGCGTACACCTATTGCCAAACTTGGAAATCGGCTATCTAGGACTTCTTTAACAATTAAGAAATTGTTGCATCATTTCACCCCCAAAAAAAAAAAAGGAAATAGTTGCATACTCCAAGAGTTAATGCAACAAATAAATTATATTGTTAGGCTTAAACTCCATTATCTCATAACATTAGATATATTTTAAGAAAATTTAAAAGATAAAGATAATTTCAAAGAAATAAAAGAAAAATAGGAGAGAGGGTGGTGAGAAGTGACTTGGTTACAATTTACAAAGAGGCAGTTAGTATTGGTATGGATGGAGTGTCTACGTGAGAAAGAAGACAGAAAAAGAGGGAGTAGGTAGGACCCACAAGAACACCCTAATTTTGGCCGCCTGCTTTTGTCGTCTCCGTCCATCTCCGTCGTTCCTTCCCTCTTTTGACTCTCCGCTCTGTCCCTCTCCCTCTTCCTCACTTACCATTTACCCTCTTCAAATCCGTTTCTTTTCTATTCCTTTCCGTCCATATCTTCTCTCTACGTACTTTCTTTCTCTTCTCAAACAATCCCCTATAACTGTCTATTGATTCCTCACTGTTCCTCGTCTCCTTTTATTTGCTTGCTCCTTCACCTCTCACGTACTGAACAGGAATCACATATTGTAAGGGCAGGATTGATCAAAATTGTTCCTTTACGTAGCTGTTAAGCTTGCTTGCTTGCTTTTCTGTTCCGGTGTTGTTGGGCTGTTGTCGTCTTGAGTTGGGTGTTCTGGGGTCGAGAAGCATGAGGTTGTGAGATGGTCTGAGTACGAGGGCACGTGTTCATTCCTTCTTTAAGGGGCAATTTGTTTGTTTTCTGACTAGTGTATAGGCCAGTTTTTTGGTTTTGGGTGAAGAATTCATCTTCATGGCTGGTGGCAATGAGGTCAACCTTAATGAATCCAAGGTATTCTCTTTTGTCCCTGACTCCTGTTTCCTTATCTTCGCATGCAATCCTCTCTCTTCTTTGATCAGTTTTCTATTGACATAATTAGTACAAGTCTGTTCATGGTCTCGGCCTTTTTGTTATCACCTGTTGGGACTTAGATTTTTACTTTGGTTTACGACATTGGAGTTACACTTTTTTTGCTATTTTGGAACGAATGACTCTGTGATCTTATTATTCGTTAACATGTTTGACTTCCATCAACTTTTAAACTTGTTTCTATCTGGTGCTTCCGGTAGACATAGCTTGTCGTTTGGGGCTGTGATTCGAGTGGTTTCCGGTTTGTTTCTGTTTGTCCTCAACTTTACTTACCTAATGGATTGAGTGGCAATGGATTTTTTTCAGCTTTTATTTGACATTCCGAGTTCTGGGAATAAAGTAAACTTGATATATTTTCTGAATCTTATGGAAGCGTAATTAGATCGCTTCTTACCTAAAGAGCTTTATGAATCTTTCGTTCTCTTTCTTTTAAAATCCTCTGAAATACTAGTACTTGCAGATGGTTGTTCCACTGAACACGTGGGTCCTCATCTCCAACTTTAAATTGGCATATAATATACTTCGCCGACCAGACGGGACCTTTAACCGTGAATTGGCAGAGTTCCTTGAACGTAAAGTCCCTGCCAACACGATTCCAGTAGATGGGGTTTTCTCATTTGATCACGTTGACCGTTCTTCTGGTCTCCTAAACCGTGTTTTCCGACCAGCCCCTGAAAACGAGACTCAATGGGGGATTGTGGATCTTGAGAAGCCCTTGAGCACCACTGAGATTGTCCCTGTGATTATCTTCTTTCACGGTGGAAGCTTCGCTCATTCATCCGCCAATAGTGCTATTTATGACACCTTTTGTCGCAGACTTGTTAGTCTCTGTAATGCTGTTGTGGTGTCTGTGAATTACCGACGCTCGCCAGAGTATCGATATCCATGTGCATATGATGATGGTTGGGCAGCTCTGAAGTGGGTCAAATCCAGAACATGGCTTCAAAGTGGTAAAGATTCTAAGGTTCACGTCTATTTGGCTGGTGATAGTTCAGGAGGTAATATAGCTCACCATGTCGCGGTGAGAGCAGCTGAGGCAGAAGTGGAGGTACTTGGTAACATGCTTCTTCACCCAATGTTTGGTGGTAAGAAAAGAACAGAAGCAGAGAAAACATTGGATGGCAAGTACTTTGTCTCGGTTCAAGACCGTGATTGGTATTGGAGAGCTTTTCTACCTGAAGGTGAAGACAGAGACCATCCAGCATGTAATATATTTGGCCCCAAGTCCAAAAGATTGGAAGGACTCAAATTCCCCAAAAGTCTAGTTGTTGTGGCTGGTTTGGATCTCATGCAAGACTGGCAGTTGGCTTATGCACAAGGGCTCCAGAAAGCTGGCCATGAAGTGAAACTTCTTTATCTAAAACAAGCTACTATAGGTTTCTACTTTTTGCCAAATAACGATCACTTTTATTGCCTCATGGATGAGATCAAAAGCTTCGTGAATCCTTAACTGTTAATACTCTACTTACTCTTAACTACAGGGAGCCACATACGTAACAAAAAGCTTCACGTTTCACTTTTTTTTTTTCTCCCCCACTCTCTGCCCCTTTGAAAGTGTTGGTGTGTAGTTACAAGATTTGTGTAGAACCGTTTACTTCTTACCACAATGTCACTGATGAGGGTGATATCGAGTTCTGTATGTTTTTGGATTCAAGCTGTTCTTGGTCTGAAGAGTACTTGTTGTTCTGGGTTCATAAAAGTATTCCATCTGATCAGAAGGCGAGCTCCAGGCATCCCAGGATCAGAACTTGTTCGTGGAATTTGGCTGAACCATCAGAGGTGTAACCAACCCCTGTTTAGCTTCCGTCACAGAGTAACGGGGGAAGAAAAAGTGGGGTGTTGTGATCTTTGTTGGGTTAATCAGTTGTTGTTAGTAAGTTAGGAATTGTAAGCACTAATTTCAGAACATGACTGGACTGGAACTTATTCATCCATCTTGATATGGAGCTTGTATGTTATACCTGTGTTCCAGAATTATATAAAGATTTTGGTAACGTTGCAAGCCTAGATCCTGTCTCCTTACCAATGCTTTTAGCTGTAAGGTATCAGTTTGATCGACCGACCAAGTCTCTGGTAAGCATATCAACTTAATGAGAAAGAGTGTATGCAATAGTAGGACAGTTGACTTTAATGGTCTCCATTCCAATGACATGCATAGTTTGAAGTCGTCAAAGATTACTGATTCCAATTCATCTAATTTTTGTCTTTTTGTGTAGTGGAGAAAATTGATTCCCCACTAAATCATTATCATCTCCACTCTATACTTGTATCCCGGTAATGATATACACACTTGACCCTCAACTTGGCGTCGTATAGACCATGCTAAAATTGCTAACAATCAATGTTAGAAAAGGGTGGGTACAAGTCTCTAACACGACGTCGTTATGATATGATGTAACGCGATCACAGAGAGCAAGTCAAAGCCCTGTCCGCCAAAAGAGCATCAATGTAAGAAAAAAATGATTGGAAAGACATCAGGATCAAAAACTGAATAATTCTTGTCAGCTCCTTGTTCGTTGCCCAATTGTAGTTGGGATATGCAAATACAGGAATGGGTTTGGTAAAAGTATAAGGGCAAAAAGCTAAATCAATTTTGTTACAGGTGGAGTGGACCACTTGGAAAAACAGACTATTCGGATTCGTTTTTATGGGATGGGACTGGGGAGGGTACTTTCTACTTAGTGGGTATTGTAACCAGCAAAGCTACAAGACACGGACAAAGAACTTTGTCTTGTAATTTGACTTTTTAGGGGGGGCTTGCTTATACAATACAATACACTGCTACTTGCTTGCTTAGGTTGCATGTGGCAGTAGTATCCAACCCAAAAAGCATTTCACATTTGAAACTTTGGTCTTTCACCTTTCATTTTACTATTACTATTACTAGCACTAGCATTAGCATGGGGTCCTGTCTGAATTTGTCCCAAGCCCAAGTTGTGTATGCCTGTAAATATTGTATTACTCAAAGTCATTGTCATTGTCACTGTCTTTTATTTAATCTTGTGAATTTCCTTGCATTGGGTGCGGCCGGTACCCCCACACCCACACTGTTCCCTACTTTCTTTAATGGCGTTCACACCACATTTGGTATTTGTCTTTTCAACACATGCATGGGTTAACCTTTCTTTGTGTACTTCCAAATACCAACTAAACCAGAGCCAACTTGCTGAGCTGTTAAGGCCGGTTTGTAAATTATTTAAATACCAACTTGGCATACAAGTAATTGTCACTTCAAGCTTCACTTACTTGTCTTTGTAATAATTGATTTCTTTTAGAATTTGAAAAGAATTAATAGGTCATATCATAATAGCAATCTTATTTTGATTCAAGAATGGTTTTGGTTTCAGGGATTGGTTGGACAATCCCACAAGAAAAACCTTTTGAGTCAGACACTGAATGCGTCAATATTCGGAAATGGGCCTATCACAATCCATGTGCATTGCGTGGTAGACAACAATGGAATAAGCAACAACATTGAGATTAGAATAACTCAGAGATGACCTCTTGATAGACACAGAAAAACCAAAATAAAATCAAGCCAAACCGCCCTGAAATTTTATCTTGTTTAACAAGGCACGACTCATCCTCCCATCACCAATCTATGGGCCAACTTTTTGACAGAATAAATTCCTAAAGTTTGCACCACGATATTCAATCAACCCCCTCAACTTCAGAAAATTGAAATTTTACCTTGTTTAAATGACCACATCAATTTCCTTCAATTGAACAGAGTAAATGTCAGGGCTTAATTGACGCTTTCCCTTGCAAATAGCAAATATGATGGCTAGTATTTAGATAAATGTTCATTCTTATAACTTCATATCAAAAGTTTTGAGAACAGACAAGGAGAAAGAACAATTTCAAGGTTATAATTGCAAATAGAGATGAAGTTAGGTTCAACAAGAACTAAGATTCAAGAGAAACTGCAACGATTGCAAACTTGTATTACACTGGTTTTCAACCCCCCATCTTTTTATGTGCTACACCAGAGGCAAATTCGTCATGTTCTATATCATTTCTATTTCTTAATAAACCATTTTCGATGATGCATCTTCACCCCGAGTATAGGCAGCAAGTTCTCACAAACTGCACCTTACATGTGCAGGTGCTTACTATGTAAAATTATAGACTTGACAGTAACACCTCACTTTCATAAGGCATATCTTCGAACATATCGGCAGTATTCAAAACATACTCATCGAGAGTAGTATGCTATAACAGTCAGTCAAACAAAGCTCATAATAAATTTTTCAAAACAACACACACATTTGCAAAAAATCAATAAACAAATCGGATTCATTTTATTCATAAACATTTTCATTCATGAGTGTTACTACACTCATTGTTCAATCTCAACTACAACCATTTCCAATTTGGAAAGTCGCTACAAAATAAAATTATTCAAATAAACCAAAGTACAATAATTGCGGAATACACAATTTGATACGAAAATAAAGAAATATAAATGCAGATGCGAACTGTTCCCTACCTCTATCTCTTACTTGAATGCAGCGGCTAAACTCTAATTTGTCTAACTGGAGTAACTCCTCTGAGCCTGTAAAATAATGTTGCAATTTTGGGGTGAGTTTTGCAAACTCAGTGAATTAATCATCCTCAATGGCTCACTCAATCACATAACACATCAATACATACAATCACATATTTCACATCATTTTATTTATCATGTAGCATCACAAAATTATTTTATTCACAATTTCACATTTCACATTCAATGCAATCAAACAGTTCATTTCGATCATTCAAATCACACATATTACTTGTATATGTAATGCACATGGGACTCACTTTTAGTTATTGTTGTTGTGACCGAGTACTTACAATTGTCCCATATCCATTATAGATACCGGACTTATTGATAATTGCCTCGTATCCATTTGAGATATCGGGCTCATTATAGATAGTGAGTCTTTAGCTCTTAATCACATTCTGAGAGCTTTTTTTTTCACTTTCTAAGTTTTAAGCTCTTTCTCGGTGGCTACACCGATTACAACAGCCTTTATATTGTCATGCATTTATGTAATGAAATGCATCAATCACATAAGATCAATCAATCACTTTATTTCACTTTACACATTCACTTTCATATGTCATCGGACCTTGATCTGGCATTCAACATTTAATTTGAGAAAACACATAATCAATCCAATTCACATTCAATGAGCACTTCCAATATTTATTTCATGCATCAAACGCCTCGGACATTCAATGTCCGGAATCAGTACAATCACATTCACATAATCATTCAATACATAATTTAAACAGAATAATCATTTAAAGTAAGACAATTTAGGTCGACTCACAGTACACTCCAGATTAGCATTAGCTTCCATGATCCGAAAAAGTCTAGATGTGGACGTTTTATCCTGCACATCAACATTATGCAATACACACATTGCACACATTATTAATTGCACAATCTTATAAATACTCAATCACATACATATGTATATGTGTTGTGTATAATGCATGCTCAATGACAATCCCGGGTATATTATCTAAATCCACATCTTATGCTCATTCTCATTTCATAATTCATATATGTCTAATTGAACTTAACACTTCATTTGTACATGATCAATCTAAGTTCACCATTCAATCCTTATCTTTTGTATGTGTCTGGCTTATTCTTAGGCTTACACCTCAAGAACACTTAGTTATTTTAATATTATAACTCAATTTCTCGTCATTTCTTTTCTAACATTATATGTTCTCATAATACCCAAATGCCATTCACATTTACTTAATACATATTACTCAACTCCTTTGAATCATAACTATAATCATATGAACATCTTCATTCACATTATACTTATGCCTTTGGTATTTTGATATCATCAATTCATTCACTAAGTTATAACACCAATTATCACTTCATACATATCACACATTAGTCACTTAATCCAAGCATCATTCTAGGTTTAATATAAACTTCTAGCCTAAATTAAGACCAAATGACTAGTGGCGGACTTTCATGTCTGCTCAGCGGACCTTTACGGGTCACTTATAGAAATTTGAATATTTGACCATCTGGACAGCAAAATCTCTTCTCGACCCTTCATAGAGGTTCTAGAACTCGAAGTCCTCTTTGAAAGCATACTTAAATGACCTCAATTCGAGATCCATAGAAAAAGTTATGCCTCTTGCCCTAACATATATCCAATTGCATTCTTATTTTCATATTTCTAACTCTTTACTTACTACATTCAACACCTGATGTTTAGTCTATCATTTCTAGTTCAATTACTCATCATTTTCCCATCATTCCTAGCTCCATTTAATCTTAATATCATCCATAAACAATTTATAGTCCATGATTGTTCATGAAGACTAAAAGCAGAACATATATATATATCATTAACTTTCAACACATATTCATCTTCATTTCACTTCTAACTATCACCTTAATTCATCTCATTTCAAAAGCATAACCCAACATCTTGGTTAACATGACTTTCACTTCATTATACCCTTAATTCACAACTTATAACATCTATATAACAACTCATCACTTATGGTTTTCATACTCTCAAAACAGAACACAAACACATGTATTCATCCATCAATTTGCTGCACCCAGTATACAACTTCAAGTCAAATTTTGAAACTCTTATATAAAAAATTTGAATTCGATGTCTTCATAAAAAATGTATCCATATGTCTCTAATTTAATCCAAATCAAAATCATCTCATTTGGATATCTAGAGAACAAGTTATGGCTAAATTACAGATGCATAATCAGTGGAAAATGTTACAACTAACATTTTTCCAACACACTTTAAACACCATTTACTCAATTAATCCAACATTACATCATTCCATAATCTATTACCCATCAAAACACCAAAGCAAGACATTAATCCACCACATTACTCATTCACGTTTTAGCATGTACCCATCCTCATTTTATGAACATTTAACATCTAACTATCATCAATCATGCTTCATTCATCAAAGCCATGAAGATTAATAGGTCACTTAGTTGATTTACCCAAAGCTTCTTCAATCACCATGAAACCCTAGCTCCTCCAACATATACAATCATCACCCTTTTAAGGTGGAATAGGTTGGTTCTTTTAGTGACAAGATGGAGAAGACAATGAATCTTGAAGAAACAAAGTGAAAGAGTTGAACAAAAATCAACATGATGAGGGTGAGGTGGGATGGTTGTGAATGAAGGAGAGAAAGGTGAAGAAAATGAAGAAGATGGAGATGAAAAAGTATGTATCGTAATTAGTAAGTGAAATAAAAATCGTGATTTAAACAAGTGGTGTGGCAAGTGACACTTGTCATTTGCCACATGTCACTTTCTCACGATCCTATTTTGGTTTTTTAATCTACTAGTCCATTTGTCTCTAATTTTCAACCCAATTTTCTCCCAATTTTCATTGACACTTGTTATTAAATCTTAATGTCACATATAAAAATTTCTACTATCATTTGAAATTTATTTCTATTTTCATTTATCAATCGTGTTGCCATTTGATATTTTTCTTAGTCCAAAAACACCCTGAAATTCCAGAAAATTCTCATATTTCACCAAAATTTCTAATTCACTACTTATACACTCCAACTTAACTTTTAAGACACATAATCCATAATTCGCATGATAATCACATTAAAACAATCATTTATATCCAAAAATGTCAAATGAATGCATGAACAATTCATTATAATGTGTGCAATAAGCAAATTCACGTTTGCAACATTATGTATGAGCATGAAATGCATTTTTCTAATCTCTCATTGCTATTTCTCAATTACATAAATCTAGGGTTAAACAGGTAGTTACATTTGAGGTCTTGAACTATGATAATGTGGCACACTCTCTTATAGGGTTTTTAGGCTTGTAAGGATTTGATTGAAAGTAGACATAAGGATGAAATGATTGATTTGTTGTCAATTGTGAATATTTTCAAGTATTTTTCCAACAAACTTAAGTTTGAGGTGAAAAATTATTTTTGTAAACCTATTAAACGAGGACAAATAGACTATTGGTAGCAGCAAGAGCAATGTGGGGAGTGTTAGGGATGAATTTGTCTTTAGGCTTATTGACTAATGATTTAGATTCTTGTATTTTGTATATTTTGCTAAAGCATATGTGCATATATACTTTAGCAAGATGATGCCTATAATAAATGAAAAAAAATTATTCAGATATCTTGTTTTATGCTTTTTTTAGTTTTGATTGCCAGACTTGTCACGAAATAATCACTGCATCAAATTTTTTGGTCCTATGATTCAAAAATTTGTTGCCTTAAAATTGTTTGGATCTCATAAAAATGCCTAGAGTTGATACTCTAGCCTAGTTAATTGCTTAGAAGTTTTGGGTAACTCTTGTGTTTGTCATTTTATAGGTTTGTTTTCTTTGTTAATTTATAATTTGTTTTACTTGATATTAAGTTTATTAGTTATGTGATATTTGGTATACAACTCAATATGCTAATTAGAATAATTTCCATAAGACATCTAGGTTTGTCATTTGTGTGGATTATTTGATTTGTTCTATTATTGGTCGATTATTTTATTTTTTTCACCAGATGTTCACTTCATAATTTTACATGAAATCTAGTTTGTTGTTTGTAATACATTTGGTTTGTTGTTTTGCAAGGTGTTTAGTCTGTTATTTTGCTAAATGTTTAATCAATCATTTTTCAAAATTTAGTTTATCATTTTACTAGGCATTTAGCTTACCATTTTTAAGGTCTTCAATATGTCATTTTATGAAGCATTTAGCAATTTGTTTTATAAGTAACTTAGTATGACATTTTATGTAATATCTTGTCCAAAGGTTTGTGGCATTTATAATTAGCCAAGGATTCCATCATTTATAATTACAATGCATTAAAGTTTTAGGTTTTCTATTAAACCAATTTTGTATTATATATAAAAGTAAAATGTATGATAAATACCTTGAAAGTCTAATGATATTCTATTTTGTATCTTTATATCCCAAGTCTGATGATATCTCTCATGATATGGGCATTTCTAGTTTAGAGCAAGTTTGCTTTTAGTTTTCAATTTGTTAGTCATACTAACCCTTCTCAGGACAGACAAGGTGTCCTTCATTAATTTTTTGTTGTCTAACTCTTTTTTTACTTAAAGATATTAATATGCTGTTAATATATGAGATTCTTAATGTTTGTATCTTGTCTTCTTTTATTAGGTCAAACCCTGTTCTCATTAATGATTCAATATCATTAGGTTTGAAGCTTTTAACACAAGATAATGAGATTCTTAACTCAACTAGTACTAAATCTTCTGCTCTATATGCTAACTTGAAAGGCATTTCTCTTATGGTTATCCTTGCAGTTGTTTGACAAATTTAAATAATACTTTGTAGTTCATATACCCATACAAACTTTACTTTAGTTACTTTTGTTTTTATACCTTACAAAATGTTCATGTTAGTGATTTATGTTAGCTCTTTAGCCTGTGAATTCACAACATATGTAAAATTTTGTTTAACATCATATGAATCATAAATTTTCTTTAAATATGAGTAAATGAACTAAAGACCATTATTCATCATAATGATTAAAGGAATGTTATATCAACTTACTATATGCTTCATTAAAATTTCTCCACTATATTCCCTATAATAGTCAGGATAAGAATATGTAAGTTTACTAGAAGAAGCTTATAAGTTAAGCTCAAATTATGTCCTATACACTCACCTCAGGCCTACTTATAAGGACTTAAGCCTAAACCCAAACACGTAATACTCGAATCCTCCAAATTCAATTCATATCATTTTGTGTCCATTACAAGGCAGTGATTGGTTAATCTTGAGAAATGTATGATTGATGATTGATGATCATTGATCCACATCTTTTTCTTTTAACAAAATATGGAACCAACATACTTGCCTCACCGACCTGCACAATAACCTTTTAACATTGATTATGTAATTCTTTAAACATTGCTCAAGAGTATACATTAATCATTATTGACCTTAACTGTAGCTCTCTAGTCTAGACCCAAACTTGTATAGGCTTATATAGTCAAGTTTGAATTGCCTCATAGCATGTTGTAGGCTAAACTAGTATAAGATGAAATCTACCATACAATGGGAAAGATTTGAAAATTAAAACAACGTTCTAGCCCACCTCTAACATACGACCGCATACTAATGACACTCGATGTGCCGTAAGAATAAGATTAAGAGCATACTTGCATTGACTTTGATAGCACTTTCACTAGAAAAATAATGCTAGAACCTTTACAATTTCAAGTTGCCACCATTGAAGCCTTATAATAAAATGATAGGTCCCTATGATCATATCGTATAATTCAAGAACAATATGGATTTACATAAGGAAAAAAAACACAATTAGGTATCGTTCTTTTTTGTCTACTTTGATAAAACTAGTAAAAGATTGGTACCAAACACTCCCTACAACCTCAATAGTATGCTTTAAGTAATAAAACAATGTTCAAGACTTATTTTATTGACAATTGATGCAAACCTCACGAATCAATAATATTGTTTAAAGTAATGTAAAAGTGAAGCAAGACCCTTAGAGACTACATGAGGAAATTTAATTTTGAATTCATATAAATACCCAACTTAACACCTTTATCATACTATTACATTTAAGAAAATGATGAAAAGAACCAACCTTTATGAAAGTATTTATATATAGACATACTCATATCTTCAAAGAGATTCATGAAAGAGCACAAAGATACATCAACTTTAAGGAGGCTAAATTAACTATAGAGGGCCTGAACAGGTCCTTAAAACACAAATGATAATATGGATGTACAGAGTAATATTCATTGCATATAAAGGAAAGAAATATAACAAAACTACTAAATAGAGCAGTGTTATCGAACATCTAAAGAAAGACCGTAGACCTAAAGGAAGAACATAGATCAAGTTGTATATGCTGAACACATCTCTAAATCACATCTTGAACTTATTACAGAATAGAATCTAACAAGCCCTCTTGGATTGACGGCAATAAGTTGATGATTAATAGAAATTAATATAGATATTAATGATATTACAATATTGGAGAACTTTAAATCGGGAACATCTAAAATAATTCATAAAAAGGGACAAAGAAGATTGCATATGAAGGCCTTCATTATTTAGGACCAACTAGTTGATTAGGCAAACATTAGGAAGTCTAAACCTAGAAAGGGAGCATGAAAGACCACATAGGTCATAATTATGATTGTTAGTAGAGATAACAATTGTAACATGTCTTAATTAAAGAAGTTAACCTAATATAACTAAGTCAACACCATAACAGATGTTAAGATTAAAGACAACATATAGGGAGGAAAATAGTATTCAATAATACTATACAATATACCAAAATGATAAAATTCCATATTATAACTAGACCTGCCATATATAATGCTCTCTTTTCTTTTATAAACCTTTATCAATAAGAGTCATCCTAACACCATATCAACTGTTTATTGAATTTCTTATTAAGAAAGGAACAAGGAAAATCTTGGGGATCACGAAATTTCAAAACAGTGTGACGTTATTACCATAAAGGAAAAAAGTCAACTATGATAAATGATCATTGAAGAAATGGACCCTAGGGTTATAAATAATGAAAACATGGAGAAAGTAATTGAAGAGAGTCAAAAAAATTAAAGTGAGAGATGTGAATTGCAGTAGAGTCTTACAAATCAGGATAGACATAAATCAAGAGAAACATATTTGACTTATGGAATTCTTAAAAGAAAAGGAAACATTCATTTGCTCAACTTCAAATTGAACACATATAATAACATACAAGCTTGACGTAAAACCCAAGGTTAAGTAATGAAATAGAAAAATAGAATTTCTGTGAGAAAACAATAATAAGCAGTGTAGGAGGAAGTGAATTAACTCTTATGTTTCACGAGAAGATCAACATAAATATGGATGTCTATATGGAAAATATGAATTTACTCTTAAATGGATGGAATGATGATAATCTATGTAATACTTTTATCTCATCCCTTCCAGATCAACTACAACCAAAGCAACAAAGGACCATAGTTTTTTTACAAAGAGATATGACAAATATATCTCTTGGAGAAATCAACCAGCTTGCTTTAGCTTCTCTTGATAAGCTATGTGATCAACATGCCTTATTCAAGAACATCATTAAGGATGGTCCAGTTCTCAAAGAGGCTTGCAAAACGCCTTATCTTCAAATCAAGTGCGAAGACAAAAAGACTTGTGAGCGTCATAGCAAGAAGAAAGCTCATTTTCGACAAGTTTATTATAGAAGAAAGTTCCGTAGACAAATAGAAGGCTACAAGCCTTTACGCAAAACTTATGAGAGAAAGAACAAAATGAAAAGAAGAATGGTCAGATTCTTCAAGAAATCCTCTCATCGTCAGAAAGCTGAACAATGCTTTCTTTGTGGAGAACCTAGACATTTTGCACGAATACGTCCTCACAAAACAAAAAAGTATGTCAAGATATTGAAGTAGATGTAATCAATTATACCTATTCATTCTTCCAACAAATTTGAAGATTTAACTGAAGAACAATCTCAAGAAGATGAGGACACAAAGTTTGTTGTTTCTATCACAACTTTTGAAGATGAAGAATCCTCTAACTCCTTCGTTTCTCTAGAGGATGATTCATTGTCTATGTTACAGCAAACATGCATGAAAGTATATCGTACACCAGTTCAAAAACCATATGTTCAGATCCAACTCTTTCAACAGGATAAATATAATAAGCCCATTAAAGCTATCAGGTTTACAGATACTGAATCTAGTCGTACTATTATGAAGCCCAATATCTTATCATCTAATGCATGGATTTCACATGATGAATATTTTACTGTGCTAATGGTAACTCCTTCAAGATTGGGTTAATCACCAAAAGAAGAATCGGAATTCGATTCTTTCCACAGTGTATAGTTTGGACTAAAGTTCTTGGAAGCAATCTACCTAGCCCAAACCTTCTTCACTGGTATGGATGTTTACAGTAAAGCTGTCCTTCTTCTTCTTTTGTTTTGTTTTATTTTGTTCTTTTCTTCTACTTTTTCCACGTGAGGTCAGCAGGCTTCAAAAGGGTGTCTATCTTGTTTTTTCTCATGTCTTTTTCTCTTTCCGGTCACCTATCATTCTTTGCTTTTTTGTTCTATTAAGTTAAATCCAATAATAGTTATTAGTGAACCTAAATACCCTCTCATATGTAATATATTGACTATTGTACTGAGAGGACAGATTTGTCAAATAATCTATTAATCATTTCTCATCACCACTTCTCTTTAAACCACAGGCCAGGAAGGAAAGAAGTTAACCATAATTTGATGCTTTTTCTCATTTAATTTTTTAAAATATTGTTTAATGACCAAAAAGCACTACACCTTAAAGTCAAATTTTTGCGATCGCTTTTAGCTTTCAACATGGAGTAGTTTCATGATATTGATAAGAGTGAGTAAGAAGAGAACCCAATAGTTATGGAAACACTACCAAATGACCTTATTCATCTGTCTTCAACTTTGTCTATGTCTAGTTTACCTTTTAGTGTTAAGCGTATTTTGTCTAATCGTATAAAAATTTAATTGAAATTACCCATGTTCCTGTAGAAAATTATGTTTGTGAGTTTTCTTTACCTTTGTTGAGTCCTTACAATTCTACTCTCGTGATCGCTCTTGGATGAGAAGTATACGTACTATTTTGTCTACATCTAAAGAAAAAGTCAAGGAAATTCAGAGCTCCAGATTAAAACAGTGTGGTCTTAAATCTACTGTAGCAGAACAATATGTAAAGCTTGAGATACCAAAGGAGTTGAGCTCTCTTCGGAGAGAACACAACCATACACATCTACATATAGGAGCTATATGCCTTGTTTTCACACTTAATGGAAGAAAGGGAATACCTGCTACAGCCAAGATATCTCTTCTAGACACTGCCTACACAACGTACCAAAATGCTTTGATTGGTATCTTGCTGACTACTCTCAACAATGGAAGTGTCATTCTAATGATAGCATATGATTTTAACATTAGGTTGGATGATCCCAGTTTGTCTGAACGACTGCAAGTTCAGATTCAGATCACTAGAGTATATCAAAATCCTACAGCCATCATAGCTACCTTACATCACCAGATGATCTATCTTCTGTAAAATCATGCTTTGGACCTCAACTTTTCAAATTCTACTTTGGATGCTCTTTATATGGTTGTTGATCGTTCCAATGAGTAGGCTACTATCATCCAGATCCTGAAGCAACTACCAATTATGAAGCTTAAAAAGTTGATGCCTACTGAAAGGATCATCAATTACCAGAAGGTGTTCCATACGCCTCATCGACACTCTTTTCTTATAACAACTCCTCCGATTCTAAAGACATTAAAGGATGGAACAGTGAAGTCCATCTACGCAAAGCCCAACGAAGATCCATCTAGACCTTTTACATCCAGTGCTACATTTCTAATCTAGCCCGTATTTTCTTGTACGGAAAGTAAATCTGGTCCTCCTATCCATTATTTCAAATCTAATGGAGATCCAGTTTAGGTAAGCCATCATCGTGGACACTTTGGGATGTTGACCCATCTATGTGTGAACCTAACTATAAAGACTGTCTCAACCCTAAGTCAGATAGTGATGATGGTGATGAATGGTATGCTAGACAACTAGGGATGGCAATAAGTAGGGTTCAGTTTGGGTATTACTCTACCTATATCCATATCTATTTTTAATGACTCAACCTATATCCATATCCATATCTATCAATTTTTACGATTTACTACCCATATCCAAATCAATTGGATTGTTTAGGTTTTTGGATATCGATCAGGCTGTATAGCATATAAAAATATAACTTATAAATAGAAAATATAAAGAGCAAATTTTTATGAACGCTTCAAATCAAAATTACTTTAATAATAATAAGTCAAGATTTTGATTTGTATGTCTTAAAAAACCATAAAATTGGAATAAATCATAATGTCTATTATAAAGACAACAATTTTTTCACAATCAAGAACTAGAACAAAGATTGAAATATCCAAAGCTTTAAATTGTCTTTGCGTGAACACCACAACATTCAAAGCTCCATCTCTATATTATTTGCATTATTATCATCCTATAAGAAAATAAAATATGATAAAAAAGGTGAGGACTGAGGAGTAAAGTGGAGATTTTAAAGATGTTTCTTCTAAGAAAATATTAATATTTTCTTATATTTAACCATAAATATTCAAGAAAAAATAGAGTTAATAAAAAAGGGTAGGATATAGGTATCCATTGGTTCGGGTTATCACTAGACCCATATCCACATCCATTTTCCAACATCCATTTAAAATCTTTTTTTAGCTTCCATGTCTATTTTTTCGGGTCGGGTAGTGCAGATATTAATTGGGTTGAAAACCCACTACCATCCCTACAGACAACAAAGAAGGAAGAAAAAGTCTAAATCTTGTTGTATGCTTTCATAATAGTATCATCCACACAAGGATGATTCAGATCTATATGATTCCAAAAAATCTAGTAGTCTACCCACAAAAAGATTAAGACCTAGATCTCTTCGTGAGATGTTGAAATCTACTACCTGTCAATCTAAACCAGCATTTCTTGTCATTACTCCTACTCCTATACCTTGCATGATGGTTAAGTTATATGAAGAGTTTCCTTTTCTATACAGGAGTACAGATAAAACAACTAAGGTTATCTCTATCCCTTATGTTCGAGCCACAGGAACCACTTCACAAGTGTAAGGAACACTTGTCTCAAATCCTTCTGATTAAGTTCTTAACTGGTAGACATCAAATGCAGTGGCACAAAACAAAGTCCTTTGAAGAATTGATTCCAAGTTAGATGGATTCAGTCAACAGGCTCATGCTACTCAATATAAAGTTGACGCCGTCTCTAAGCAAATCCAACAACTGTACCAGTCATACAAAGCTCAGATCCAGCAGCTTGACATTGATCTTTGACATTACATTGCTACACAGTATTTTGGACCTGACTTTGACGTCAAAACTAGAGAACTCAGGACGATACAAGAAATTGTGCAACACATGGAAGTTGATATGCAATCTGCACAGTCGAAGACTGTATATGGCCCATCCTCTTCAGTATTTCCAAACATACAGCAAGTTTATACTCCTCCTTTGTATCAGACGTATCCAGAAGAAGCTGACTATTCAAAGGTCTTCAAGTTCAATTACCTTTGGTCAGACAACATATACATCCTCAGGCAACTCAAACTAAACCTAAAAAGCCAATGCCAAAGTCAAAGCCTGAACAAGTTCCTGAGCCATCACCTTCATACACTAAACTTGAACCAGTTAACCAGCGGAGTAAACCGTTACAGACTCATACACCTCCCACTTCTTCACCAAAGTTTCAACCTTCCACCTCTGTTGGGAAGGATAAAGCGCCTCAAACAAAGTTCATAACAACTCTTGCACCTACACTTACTTCATAATATTCCACTGCCCAACCAGATAATTCAGAAGCTTATTCTGAAGCCTCTATCCCAACATTTGAAATCTCTGTAACAATTTCTGAGTCATCATCTGAACAGATCTTTGAACCATCTTCTAATTCCTCAGCCTAGCTAGTTGATCTATTAGATTTAGCACAAGTTCTAATGACTATGTATGAACCTAATGAAGTTAAACCAGATATAAGTGAAGTGGAATCCACAGGTACTGAACCTTTTAGACCTGAACCAGCACCACACGCAGCACCAGCTCAACCGACTGCACAAACCAATCCTACTTCAAGATCGTGGTTTACTTTTCACAATCTTCCGTCAAAGAAATGGAGAGATAGCTTGCATGAATTCAGTGCATGGATAGATCTTCAAATGACTCAATCGAATAATCCTTGACAGGATATTTTTTCTTAGTTTACTTCTTGTTCCACTAGTACTTTGCTAGAATGGTGGCAAAGTATAGACGACTATCGAAGACTTAGTTTATCCAAGTCACTATATCCAGAGCTCTTCTTGGAATAATTATTAAGGAATTTATTGGTGACTTTCAACTTATAGATAAGCAGATCTGATAGGAGTATTTTGCAATGAAATGTTGTTTCCTTGATAAGCGGGATTTACAAAAGCATTTTCAACATATGATGGAAACGTATTATCTTTTGACTGGATGGAATAATGTTAATCTTCGATATACTTTTATCTCATCCCTTCCAGATCAATTGCAACCAGAGCTACAACGGACCATTGTTTCTTACAAAGGGATATTACTAACAAATCTACCACCTTGCTCTAGCGTCTCTTGATAAGCTTTGCAATCAACATACCTTATTCAAGAACATCGCTAAAGGTGGTCCACTTCTCAAACAGGTTTGCAAGAAGCCTTATCTTCAGATTAAGTGAAAAGATAAAAAGAATTATGATTGTAGCAACAAGAAGAAATCTCATCACAATCATGTCTATCATCGACGAAAGTTTCGCAGACAAATGAAAGGTTACAAACCCTTCAAGAAAACTTATATAAGAAAAGACGAAATAAAAAAAAGTTTGTTCGATTCTTCAAGAAGAAATCCCATCATTCTCAGCAAGTTGATCGATGTTTCCTCTGTAGACAACCAGGACATTTTGCATGAACCTGTCCTCACAAAAGCAAGAAAGATATCAAGTTATTGGAGCACATGCAATCAATTTTGCCTATTCATTCTTTTAATAACTTTGAAGATCTTATTTAGGAACAATCCACTGAAGATGAAGACACTAAGTTTGTTGTTTTTATTATGACCTCTGATGGTGAATCCTCTAACTTCTCTATCTCTCTAAGGGATAATTCTTTATATATGCTACAGCAGACCTGCATGAAATTAGATCGTACTCTAGTTCAATGACCATATGTCAGATCTAACTCTTTAAACAAGACAAATGCGATCGACCCATCAAAGCTATTAGATTTATAGATACTAGATCCAGTCGTACGATTATGAAGCCCAACCCTTTACCTTCAGATGCATGGACCTCACATAATGAGTACTTTACTGCTATAGATTGCATTTTATTCAAGTTCAAGGTTATTACAAAGAGAAAAATCGGGATAAGATTCTTTCCACAGTGTCCAGTTTGGACTAAAGTTCTTGGCAACAATCTACCTGGCCCAGATATTCTCATTGGTATGGATGTCTACAGCAAAGCCTCACCTTTACAAAGCCTACCCACAAGCCTCAGGTATCGATAATTTTTCAATCCCTATACTGAAATAAAAAATGTGTTTGAACTTTCTCAAGTTCCTACACCATACACATCATTGAGAGATAAATTGTTAGACTACTATCCTAAATCATATGCACAATTTCTCATTTATATCCTTTTTGAAAAAATGATGACTTTTTCATAAGTCTACCTTTCGAAAAGAATGAGGGTATCAATCTTACGAAGGCCACATATCCAGCGATGAACCCTGATGACCTCAAACTTGCACAAGATAAGTGTGCTATCCTTCTGAAGCAAGGACTCATTGAGCCCACAAAGTCGGATTGGGCTTGCCAGGCATTCTATATGAACAAATGTTTGAAGCAAAAGTGCAAAAAAAAAAAAAAGATTGGTGATTGATTACAAGCCTCTGAATGCATTCCTACAAGATGACAAGTTTCATCTCCCTAAGATCAGTAATCAGGTACTATTTTTAAACGAAACTGTTATCTTTTCCAAGTTTGACCTAAGGCAGGATTTTGGCAATTGGTTGTTCACCCAACTGAGCAGTACAAAACTACATTCTACATTCCCCATGCATAATACCAATGGACTGTTATGCCATTTGGTCTTAAAGTTGTCCCATCACTTTTCAAAGAACCATGACTAAGATTTATGGGCCTATCCTCAACAGTGTAATCATTTACATTTTTGACATTCTCCTGTTCTCAAAGACCCATGAGGAACATCAAGCCTTACTTCAACAATTCTTGGATCTTACTAAACAGTATGGAATTCAGCATCTAAAAGCAACATTGGTTCTAAGGAGATTGAACTTTTGGGTATGCATTTCAAAGATAGATTCTACCAGCCTGGTCTATATATTGCACAAGAGTTGTTACACTTTCCTGATGAATATCTCACTATAAAAAAAATACCAAAATTCCTCGGGATTCTTAATTACATCCGTGAGTTCATACCACACGTCGCAGCTTATACTTCATCTTTATCCAAGTTGCTCAAACAGAATCCACTCTGGCCTCCAAATATTTTCCTTCCTTTTTCTCATTATAAATATCTTTTTCCTCTACAACGAGGTAAAGTCTTTGTTCGTCATGTTCTTATGGCTCATCAAACCCTCTTTGCCATCACGAAGAAATAATTTCCTCCCATTGTTAGTACACCTACTAATGTTTCTGAGGTTGCCTCACTTGCTCGTATGAGTTTGTTTTATTATTTGCATAATTTTCTAAGTGAAACTAACTCTCTTGGTAATCCCACAATGTTCAACCTCAAAGCACCTTACCTTTATGTGCCTTTTCTTCATGACCCTCTTTCTGAAAACACATTATAGTATCTTTGGGCACTTTCTGCCCTTTATGCTTGTGTCGTCACTCTATCTCCTCTTCAACTCTACCAACATCTCTGTGACATAAACAATGAAAAGTCTTTGTTATGGTTTCAACCATTAAACCAATGGAAGCAACAATGTTCTATGTTTATTTCTCAATATCGTCTATGGAAAGCTTCTACTAGACAACAGCTTTACTCATTATTTCTTCGTTCTTAATCGTCCATATTGGGAAACATATATTGGTGCCCTTTACACTAAACACCGTATCCATTTTATGGTACTTGCTTATACTGGCCACAATATCAAGATAGTGTGCTTCAATGTCTTAGAGATGTTCTCAAAGAGATAAATCAGTTTCCTCATACACCGATCATTTCCTCCTTTATTAGACCTTATCCAGGTGAATTTGTTCCTGCTGAACCAAAAGCACCAAATGTTAACACACCAAGTCCTAATAGCCCTCAATATGACACCAAAGAATCAGTCTCAGACTTTGCAGGACCTTCTCAACCTTTTGACTCAGTCTTTTAGGATGCTTAATGTGACACCCGCATATACCCCCTGGGAGGATATTGCAAGTGCCACACACACAGAGAACATACAACATACAAAGCATTCCAAAACATACGAAACATTTCATACATGCATTTCCAAAATCTTAAACAAACATACATACATATCATAAATTTGAATACCAATCAGTATTAAGGTTATCACAAACCTTCAAACAAATCCAAAAGTCATATACATCATATACAAGCCTAAAAACAAACTCAAAAAAATAATGATACATTTTTGACAAAAAAAGACTCAGACTTCATTGGCCAATGCGATTGACTCATCCCAGTCTTTATAATCCTCGCTCTGAATCTACATGGGACAAATCCACCGTGCTAAGCACATAGCTTAGTAAGTAATAACTAATCTATACATAAACTAACAATTATCAATACTGAATCAAGTTATAGCATAAGCATGCATTAAGGATTGTCTTAACAATAACTCAAACATAAAATATTTCAAAACAGATTTTATAATTAACATAATTGAATATCATAAAAGGGTATAAACCCTTCAGAATCAAAACACAATTTTGTTTAAGTCAGAAAGAAACATACATATATCCGAATACAAAATTAGATGACTGTTAATCTATTTACAAAAGCTAGTAATAGGACTTATACAGGAGAGACCAAAGTCTCGACATCGAGGTATCCAGGAGAGACCGAAATCTCGGCAACGAAGTATCCAGAAGAGACCGAAGTCTCGGCATTGAAGTGCCACAGGAGCAGTTGCAGACCTTCTAAGCATCCCTATTTACGCACAACTAAGACTCAACAATTTTAAAACAAAACAAAGTCATTTAAGACATTTCATGCGTAAAACAAATAGTCAATCATATTCATATGCATGTAGTACTTCAATATCACATTCATCAATCAATACCTCGGACGTCCATATCTGGAATCAGTACACAATTTAGTACACAATCAGCATAAACCGTTCAACAAGCAGGACAAAGTAAGGTGTAACCGTCTAAGATTACTCACAAAAGCCCCCTTATTACTTATTGCCTCGAAGTCCCAGCAATATCTGGAAGTGGTCGCTCTATACGTTCCTTTATAACATTTAACACATACAAATCACTATTGTGCATGATTAAGAATTCATTTATGTATACTGAATATGTATGATGCATGTTCATGACAAATTCTCGGGTATATTTTCTTACTAAACTGATGTAAACATCAATTCTACTTAAAATTTTTCAAAATTCAAACATTCAATTACTATTCCAGCTTTTGCTGGAAGCACCCCTTTCGGGTCAACTTTGCATAATCAATAAGATCAAGAAAATGATGTATTTCTGTAACACTCTCTTCTAGACAATTGTTCCTGTGTCTTAAGTTTCTAATGACACCAAGATCATACAATTTAGTTTATTATTCAATGGGTTATGCTCAAAATACCATAGACTGTGTACATTTGAAATTTTGGCTAATACATGACCATGCATTCAAGTTGTACACCTTATATCTCTCAATTCCAATATCCAAAAATTACAAACTTTATACCAATTTAAAGCTAAGAAAATAAGCTACAACTTTGGTGAAGACACCTTAGTCTAATTCGGCCTACATCAATATAGTTTATTCAATAACCACAGGACATGATTTTTGCCCCTGATAGTGCTACAACCTAAGCCAAGACTAAATTTCATGCCAATTTTGCAAGTCTTAGAGAGAGAATTAAAATTCAACTTCTTTAAGAAATTTGTAGGCATATGTCTCAAGTTTATCAAGAATCAACTCATTTGTAAATCTACAGATAAAAATATAATTATAATACTGAAGCATGTTCACTATAATATCTCCGATTTATAAAAATCCAGTACATACCCTCACTTTGAGTCAATCAATCTTTTTCTAATCAATTCAGATAGCTCTAAACTTTTAAGGAGAGAAAGAAAATATCTTAAGAGTCTGTTGGTTCAAGTTTCAAGTTATTTGGAGGTCGAATTACAAAGTTATGGCTAAAAGAGTAAAAAGAGTTCGGTTTTGGTGCAACTAGTCTTCTCTTCTCTCTCTAAAAACGCAAGTTTCCTCCTTCATCACCAAACCAGTTTTCTTCGTCTTCTTCCTCTCTTCTACTTAATCCCTCATCACAAACTTATACCCTTACATTTACTCCTTTTACACCTATATAACTTATCTTATGTTAAAACAACTCAAAATGCAAGATTAGCTACAAATACCAAAACCAGAATTTTTTACTACTATTCATCATCTTCAACCTTTGTTACATTTTCTGCACTCTCTCTTTCCTTATTTCACGGTTCCTAAATCATTTCTAACTTATATTCTTTGCATTTCTACTCCCATTCTAGCCCATCTTACTCTCCTACAACTCAAAACTCAAGATTTAAACCAAACACCAAAATCAAAACTCACAAATGGTTTTTCATACATAATTACTGTACAATGTATCAACTCATCTATCTCATGAATGTGTTTATTTCCAGGACGCAAAACATCACCAAAGATCAATTATAGAACTCAGAAACTTAGAACTTTACTTACCTTGTTTTCAGAAAATCACAGCAGTGAGAAAGAAGACCAAACCTATGCCGAAGAGAAACCAAAGTTACAGAGTTTTGCCTTACACAATTTGTAATATCTAACTTTAATAGCTCATTGACACGTGGCCCCCTTGCATGTGGGCCACTTGTCATCCTCTTATAAGTGTTACATGTCATTATGTTATTAGTCCATTTTTCTTATCTAAAATACCCCAAAATTTTCAAAAAATTCTTACAATTCTCAAAAAGAATTTCAAAATATTACTAATAGTCTCTAAATAAAATTTTACCACCAATAATCCATAATTCACAATTTAATCTCATTTATAAATCAATTATACCTGAAAAATTTCAATGAATGCATGTACGATTATTTGTATATGTCAAAATTGATATGCACATATCAACGAATACTCAATTATGCAAAGCAAACGATATACTGGAATTCCTTAATTTTCTAACTCCTAATATGAGGTGTTACAATTCTTCCCTCCTTAAGAAATTTCATCCTCGAAATTCATACCTGGTCTGAATGATTGTGGATACTGAGCTTTCATAATTTCCTCTCGTTCTTATATTGCTTCCTCAAGTCCATGGTGTTGCCAGAGGACTTTTACCAAAGGTTCTGACTTGTTTCTAAGTAGTTTAAATTCTCTAGCTAATATAGAAATTGGTCATTCTTCATACGAAAAATCTGGTTGCACTTGAATTTCTTGCACAAGAATCTTATGTGTAACATCATACTGATATCTTCTTAACATACAAACATGAAATACATTATGTAATCTAGCCAATTCTTCTAGAAAAGCTAGTTGATAAGCTACTGGTCTAATTCTTTTTAGAATTTCATAAGGACCAATGTATCACAAACTAAGCTTACCCTTCTTCCGAAACCGAAGTATGTGTTTCCATAGTGATACTTTCAAGAATACCTTATCTCCTACCTGACACTCAATATCTCTTCTTTTTAGGTCAGCATAGGATTTTTGTCAATCACTGGCAGATTTCATCCTTTGCTAGTAACTTGAATCTTTTCTTCAGTATCTTTCACAATATTTGGCCCAGTAATCTTGTTTTCACTCAATTTAGTCCAACATACAGGAGTTCTACACCTTCTGCCATACAACACTTCGTAGGGCACCATGCCAATACTTGTCTGATAACTGTTGTTGTAAGCAAACTCCATTAGATTCAAATAACTATCCCAACTCCCTGGAAACTCTAACACACAACCCTGCAACATAGCTTCTAATATATATATAACTTGTTTAGATTGTCCATCTATTTGGGGATGGAAAGCAATACTAAACTTAACCTGAGTTCCCAGAGCCTTCTGTAAACTTTTCCAAAACCTCGAAGTAAATCGAAGATCATGATCAGAAATAATCAACAATGGTACTCCATACAGTCTCACTATCTTATTAACATAAAAAACTGCAAGCCTATCTAAAGAGTAATCAGGACGAACAGGCAAAAAATGAGCAGATTTAGTAAACTTATCCACAATCACCCACAC
>JANVCL010000004.1:9301845-9332592 GCA_026546855.1 Erythroxylum incrassatum
TCTTTCAGAATTTGCTGCTGGAATCAAACGAAGAAATTCTGCAGTGCTCTGAGAGAGTTTGGAGGCTTCTTGTTCAGTGCTCAGTGGAGGATTTGCAAGCAAAAGGTAATCAGCAAGCTGTGTTCTTGCAATGGAGCATCCTGCTGTGTACCTTGACTGCAAATGTTTTAGATCTGATGGAGTGGACGATGTGGACCTTTATGTGTTGCCCATTTCAGAAGCTGGTGTGTGTTATTCAAGCATGGGTCCAAGAAGTAAAGGGCAATTCCTTTCCATTCACCTTGAGGACAAGGTGCCTTTTGAGGGGAAGGGAATTGTTAGCATTCCTTCTAATGATCAGCATGCTAGTGCTGATCAGTCTGCTAATGCTAGTATAGCCCACTAAACCCATCCATACCTACATCCGTAGGGGTAAGATGGGTAAGGGGCAAATACCACATAGGCTAAGTTGTTAGAGTTTGTTACGGAGAGAGAGAGAGTGGGAAGGTATAGAGTATATATATAGCATTCGGTATAGGAGGGGGAGATCATTCTGGATTATTGTGGAAAATACAGCTATTGTATTGGCCTGGGAATTACATTTCCAGGAGGGGGAGCTTGCTCCAGTTATTATTTCCTATTTTTACTATCAATATACTATCAGCTATACAATCTTTGTCGAGATTCCTAACATTTCCTTTCTTTGTATCATCTCTGAACAGTATCCAATCCATCTCATTATGACTACAATAGAAGGACAGTCATGTTGTAGATGAAGTGGGGCTTCTGCAAATACTAAGCTATGCTGTCATTTTGACCTTAGAATTGTGATCAATGACCATGTCATTATTGTTTTGTGACTGGTTTAAGATACATATTATGTGATCTGAATTGACTTTTACCTTACTGTTACACGTTGGTTTCAAATGTGATCATTGACTGTTGACACAATTATAGGACACATGGAGTTTGAAATTATTTTGGTTCAAACTTTCGTGCCTGACTTTGCCAATAGATTGGACTACTAAATATTCTGTTGTTGAAGGGTTCTACAAATATGGAGGACAGGAATATCAAGCGTCAGCTTCTCCTTCTGGTTCAAGCTTAGAAGGATGTAGGCGGATGGCTTTGAAGGCTCTCAAAGTTAATGAATCAACCTGCACACACATGAAATGTACAATTGGTGGAATCTGGAATGGTGGAGGGGGTGATGGACAAAAGAATTTATTTGTTGCTTCATTCTTCTTTGACAGGGCTGCTCAGGTACTACATGTTTTGAAGTCCATGTCGTGGGAAAACTTTTGAAGTTTGGGACTCCTGTATTTAGAATGCTAATTAGATGATCATTATGTATAGGCTGGCTTTGTTGATTCCAATGTCCCTGTTGCCAAAGTTAGTCCTGCGGACTTTGAGGAGGCGGCTAAGCGTGCCTGCGAAACTAAGCTAAAGGATGCAAAATCCACCTATCCAAACGTGGAAGAGAGTAACCTGCCATACATATGTATGGATCTTGTATACCAGTACACCTTACTTGTGGATGGATTTGGTAAGTCGCATCCTTCTTAGTTATTTCTCAAAATATTTACTGCTTGCTATTCTGAATATTCTGCTAAATCTTTATCTTGTGATCATTCTTGTCCACAGCTCTTGATCGTTGGCAACAAATTACATTAGTGAAGAAGGTTCAGTACCATGATGCCCTTGTTGAAGCAGCATGGCCGTTAGGCAGCGCAATAGAGGCCATTTCATCATTAGCATGACTTTTTAAGAAAAAGTGTCAATGGAGATTTTCAGTGGCACGGCAATCTCTAGGGCTGGTAGGTTTGGAGATTGTCTTAATTTTGTCCTGTAACATTGTAATAATGTAGGGAGGAAAAAGAAGAAAGCTCCATTTACCTGCATTTGTAATTACAGTGCGAGCGTGCTCTGATTTTATATAGAGTTTTGAGAGAATGATTCGATTCTATTGGTTCATTTTTATCATGCGACTAGACACTGAACCTTGTAATAGCAATATACTATGGTCTCCCGTTTTGAAGTTTTTTCTACAACTTGATTTGAGCTTTAACTTTATTGTTGATTTATAAATTCATTGAAAAACTCACTTGTAACAAATTTCATTTTCCGTCATTTTGCATATTCGAACGGCAAGTATTTTTTTTTAAAATTGAGTTTAGAGCTACTTTTTTTTTTTTACTCACGTATGAGCAATAATTGAATAATGTACAATTTTAGTGAAGTTTGCACTTAATCGTAACTCCTTGTAAGTTTTGATTCGGACAACAGACTAGCTTTGGTCATTTTTCTTAGCCATATTTCATGCCCTAAAACTTTTATTTGTAGCCTAATATTATGTTTGTTTTACGGTTTATTAATGGAATAGAATGAAATGACGGTTTATAATATAATAGAATGAGATGAGATAGAAGATATTATATCTAATTCCATCTTAGACAGTAAAAATAAGAAATCTTTAATTTGAAAAGTTTATGATAAAATGTAAAATAATAAACAACTTTTTAGTACTTTACATTATAAATCTTTCTTTCAAGTAACATTTTATTATATTAAATAATAAATTTTTAATATTATATCTATTTATATTCTATTCCGTTATGAATCATTTCATTCCATTAAAAACCTTACTTTTAATCAAATATAGTTTAAAGAATTCTGAACTACTAATTAATACTGCGATAAAATTCCGGAAGATCATAAAAGTTGATAATTTAGAAGATTAATTTTGATCGAGGTTGTGTTGCATTCGTCTTTCCAATATATACGAAGCGGTAATAGGAAGGTGGATCGCCGCCTTCCCTTCTATTGAACTCGCTATTCCTAAGTTCCTAGCCAAATTTGTGTCGTGATTCAATTTTCTTAGCTACATAGCACACGTCAGTGGGTCATTTCCACAAACACGTTACGTTCATCTTGATTAAGTTCAATGTTATCTCTAGTTAGGCGAGGAATCATATTTCTCAGACCAACCACAAGTTTGTATTCTGTTCTAGGTCGTAATTTTTTATATGCATCCGATATTGGTGTTCTCCAAGTTGCAATTCCAGTTTTTGGTGCCCTTCCTACTAGGACCATCAGTTCTCAACTTTCTTCTCTGTTTTCTTTCTCCATCTCCCTGAATATTCATACTCGTTGTGCCTCAGACGACGACCCACAAATGCGCGAAGATGGTTCATATGATACTGACTATGAGGTTAAGAAGTTAAGTATTAAAGATGATGAACTTGCTGAAGATGCGAAGTCGAGTATTAAAGATGATCAACTTGTACAAGATGTGAAGATCATTATGAACATACTGCGTGGATTGCCTGTGGAAGTGAAGAATAAGATTGAGCAATGCGGTGTTAAGGTGACACAAGTTTTGGTACTTGAGGTGCTTTCACGGGTGCGGAACAATTGGGAAGCTTCATTTACTTTCTTTCTGTGGGCTGGAAGGCAGCCAGGTTATTCTCACTCTATTCGTGAATACCATAGTATGATATCTATTCTTGGCAAAATGAGAAAGTTTGATACGGCATGGTCCTTAATTGATGAGATGAGAGGGGCTCAGACCAGTGTGACTCCACAGACGTTGTTAATTATGATTAGGAAGTATTGTGCAGTGCATGATGTAGGTCGGGCTATCCACACCTTTTATGCTTTTAAGCGTTTTAAATTGGAAGCTGGAATGGATGAGTTTCAGGGCCTTTTATCTGCTCTGTGCCGACACAAGAATGTGCAAGATGCTGAGCACTTGATGTTTTGCAATAAACATGCGTTTCCCTTTAACACTAAGAGCTTCAATATTGTGCTCAATGGGTGGTCTAATGTAATTGGTAGTCCGCGTGAAGTTGAGAGAGTATGGAGGGAGATGCGAAAGAGTGGTATACCTTATGATGTTGTGTCCTATGCGAGTATGATATCTTGCTATTCCAAGACAGGTAATATTTATAGGGTGCTTAAGCTTTTTGACAGAATGAAGTCAATGGGGATTGAACCTGACAGGAAAGTTTACAATGCTGTCATTCATGCTCTTGCAAAGGGTAGGCACGTAAAGGAAGCCTTCAAGCTCATGGAAACAATGGGGGAGAAGGGTATAGCTCCTAATGCTGTCACCTATAATTCATTGATCAAACCTTTGTGCAGGGCTAAAAAGATAGACGAGGCTAGACAGGTCTTTGATGACATGCTACACCATGGTCTTCCTCCAAACATAAAGAGTTATCATCCATTCCTCCGTATGTTAAGATCAGAGGATGAAGTGTTTGCATTGTTGGAGAAGATGAGAAAAATGAACTGCTGGCCAACAAATGACACCTACATCATGTTGATTAGAAAATTTTGTCGATGTCGTCAGCTTGATAGTGCCCTGAAGTTGTGGAATGAGATGAGTGAAAACGGGCTAAGTCCTGATCGAAGCTCATATCTGGTTCTGATACATGGTTTATTCTTGAATGGAAAGTTGGATGAGGCCCACAAGTATAATAAAGAAATGAAAGAAAATCACTACTTACCAGAACCAAAGATGGAAGAGATTCTTCAGAGATGGTTGTCTAATAAGGAAATGGTCAACTATCAGACAAAAGAACCAAATGGCAATCAAGAGATAGGAAAGCAGATCAAACCTATTTATAAGAATGCTAATCACGAGAAACATTTCCTCCGACAAGACGAAAGTAGGAGAGTCTCAAGATAGCTAGTCTTTCCTTTTGGAAACGTTCATGCTTAAAACTTAAAACCAGGCGACTGTGTATCCAGCAACCTAAAGGCGCATCATATCAGACGGAATTACCGCATCCACCGTTTTAAGTATGTTTTTATGTGACAGGTTACAGTCATTCAAATTTTCTTCTCACAAAACTTACCATACAACTGTAGCAACTCCAGCCTGTCCAAAGGTGAGGTTTAAGCTATTGATCACATATATATGTTTGCCCTCTCCTGAAGTAACATATTGTAATCCAACAGGTGGATTACAAGATGGATCTAGTGCACTGGATCACAAGATGGTAAAGGTGCGGAACAAGACCGCAACCCAGGTACTAGTGCAATGGTCTAATAGTTCCCCATCGGTGGCTACATGGGAATCCTTGATGGAGTTGCAGAAACACCTCTCTGAAGCGAAGCTTGTGGACAAGGTTTTCGAAGAAGGGGGTGTTGTTACAGGACAATGAAGAAGGAGAAGCGCGGGAAGCAACGGTCTGAGTAAAATAAAGAGCATCGACGTTTAGCAGTATCTAGTGGCTACGTAAGTGACGCCGTTTAGGGAAATAGCATAAACTAATTTTCAACAAGTGTAAGAACAAACATTTCTGATACCAAACATACTTGTTTTGTTGGAACGAGAGAAGAGAATGAACGAGCAAGAGGAAATTTATTATTAAAATAATAATAAATGCTAGAAGCGTTTGAATTTTCGAGCAAAAGCTATTCCAAGACTGCTAACCTATTTATTCTACTTGGGATATAAATTATTCAGATCTTGCCCTTTAACAATAAATCCGTAAGGCTACAACAATCCATGCCAACTTCTTTCAAATCTTGTTTGAAATATTTCCATTCTCACTCTTAATTGCATAATGAAAGAGCATTCCGTTTTCTTCTTCTGACAAAAAACATGCACTTCTAATTGAAGTGCATCTGAGGAACTGCTTAAAAAGTATACCACTAGCTTCAAAGCACATACATTTATAGGATCAGATTTGGTTTATACCAAGTACAAACTAATTATAGATCATCTTCACGGCCTTTCCTTCACCAAACCACAAGTTCTATGAAAACTGGCCATTAAAAGATCAGAGGTAAATATTAACTTCACACCTATTTTATGCAAGTTGTCTCAGTAAGACAACAAACAACACGCACTGGTTACTATACATACGCAGAAAGAAGAAAACAAGGAAACATCTTGTTCACATTAGGAAGCGCTCGCAGCAAAAGAAATGCTCCCATATCAGTTTTAAGTTGTCTTCAAGCATGTCACGGATGGAATTACTTTCAGCATTTTGTCCCTGAAAAAAATAGTGTAGCAAGCTTTACACTCATCATAGATTACATTATGAACCAGAGAAATGAGATCAATTAAAGAATTAAGAAGATGATGTGCTCGTACGTAAATTATTAAATTCTCTGACTTGCACATAGATTGAAATGCAGCAACAACTATAAGTGAAACTATAAATCATGTTATGCAAATGCAGATGTTTAATTAAATGTTAGCCCAACAGACCCTGCTCCTGTTAAAAGAATCACGACAATAACAAATACAAAGCTCCCATAGTCTAGCAATTAAGTTTGTTCTTTTATCCAATAAATCAGTTTCCACACAATAACAACAAAAATATGAAATTTACAAGAAAAACGATGTTCAAAATGAATATGAAGACGTATAAAACTTGTATCTTCTCTTTTTTGGAATGGGGGAAATTATATTATCACTGGGAACCCATTACTCGTGTAAACACAGATCACACTATAAAAGGAAGAGAAGAGAAGTTAACTGCACAAATAAAACTTACCTGCGATTCTATAACTATTCCTTTTAACTTGAGATACATTTCTCTTGTAGTTTCCCCAGTTGCATTCCTAAAGTCAAATCGATCAGCATGTCGAGCTTTCAGCCTGAATGACTTATTTTTGTAGGCTTTAGAAATGGTGTGCCAAACCCCTACAACAGTATATCTATCTCCAGAAGATTCCTTCCCCAGTGGCCATCTCAATCCACCTTTCACATTTGAATCCAAAACTGCAGAGTTAATCAGGTCTCTTATGCTATCCATTTCATCATCCTGCAGTAATACATAAGACCAATTGGATCTCAAAATTTCACATACTTATCTTCATTTTCTTCCATACCACCATAACATGGTAACACATGCTCTTGCTATTTAAAGTGATTTGACCTCAAAACTCATGTTAAAAGTTCTAACAAATGTGCTTGCTGTTCAAGAAAAATAAAGAAATATAGTATTATATGTTTTAAGCAGGAAGGACCAATCATGTCTTCTGTTTGAAGCAAATTGACTTTATGAAAGACATGTTTCTTATTTCATATCTTACAAATAAGAAAACTAGATCATGTTCATCAAATGAAGTCAGATTAGTTGAAAAAGGAACCACTTCTTTTTTAACCCAGATCGGTAATATGCCTAGAGAATTATCTCTTCCAATTAAGGAAAAAGTGAAAACCATCAATTTGTTTTTTGAGAGGGTAACATAGGATGGAATAGTGTTTGAATGTTTCCAAATTCATTTCCCAAAACCCTCTCCGGAATCAATAACTTGAGTCAAGTGACATCTAGCCTTACACAAGCTCCCATATTGTCTCATAAATCAACATGGGAAGACATCTTCTTCTGTAGCAGTGAATTTGTCTCATCATCCTTTGCATCAGAAAAACGAACTCTAAGGACAGTCTAATGATTATCAAAAAGAAAATAAAGATGGCCTAAATTAATGTATCTTTATAACAAAGGTAATGCATTTACTTGAGGTTTGGACAGTATATGAATGTTTACTAGTAGTTAACAGTTTCCGGTACAGCCTAGCTATTAGCAGTTCCCAGTAAATGATAGTGAATAAACTTACGGTTAAAGCGGTTAAGATCCTCTTAGCACATAACATGAGCCTTAGGTCTATATTCTTGTCAACGCATGATACATCTGTAACCATATGGCGTACTTGGTTCAATTCAACCTGCAAGCATGTGCCTTTTACTTTAATCAAACAGTCATAAAATAGAACAAAGTAGATTATGTGAACATTGCAGACACTAATTCAAAATCAGGAGGCTGGGACAAGTTTTCTCAATTCCCTACAAATGACAGAAAGGTTTATATGAAGAGCCATCTTGATATGTTAATGAAGTAGCTTAATAACCATTCAGAAACAGTCCAGCTGTGCAACAGAAAACCTACCTTGTAGAGTTGAAGTTTTTTATCCTCCTTTACACTACATTTGCATGAAACTGTTGAATCTGGTCGTGAATTATCAGATAACTACAACAAATGTTAGAGGAACAAGTCAGTACCGAATCAGGATTATGGAACAAGATGCATAGCTTAAAAAAATACCTTAACATGGTATACGTCCTTCTCCTCTTGAAAATCAAGTCCAATCATGGGGGCTACTTTATCTTGTATGTTCTCCGTGTATGAAGAAGGAACATTCGTGTAAAATGACTTTTTCAATTGCCTTAAAATGGTTTCTGTAACCAGATCTTTTTCAACACTTGCTAGCCTAACTGAAGGGCTCCTGAATAAATAGAACAATTTGATTAATTAGTTGTGAAACATAGAGTGCATTCATCAAAACTTTAACAATCATAGACATGAAGGACACAACTCAACTTTTTTGCAATAGGTCCAATGAACATATAAAAAGAAACAATTCTGATCAGTCTCAGTTAGGGTTAGCAGCAAAAACAGCGACAAACCATTTAACAGCCAAGTAATAAAAAGCAAATATTTGGAAGTTTACACTGGAGAGCAAGAGGAAGCAACTTAAAGTAATCAAAAGGGAGAAAAATCTAACACACACCAATGAGGCTTGACAAGCTCATCAAACAATAACAATCAATGACTACTAAACCACTTACCCGTGAAAAACAATTTTTCCAAATCGGGCAACCAATGTTGGCTTAACTTTTTCCACCCCTTGATCCTCCATTTCATTCCTTAAAATTTTGAAAGAAGAGAACAAGTTTTCTTGTACATTTTCTGCTATAATAACCCAAGGACTTCTTGGGAAAAGCTGTCTCAATTCAGTATCCTCTACAACATGTTCAAAACAAACAAAAGTCAATGCCAACTGTTTGTGTTCAAGTAAGAAAATTTAAGAGATAGGTACAAGAAACATAGAATGCCAACCTGCAGCTGAATGACTACGAACCAAGATGAGAGGTTTTTCCCCTGTTTTGCGCTCAATATTCTCCAAAGAAATTGGATCGAGATGAATATAGGATGGAAACTGGCCATTCTCAGCCAAACCAACAGCAAACCATGTAGATATAGCGTGATTGGCATATACTATCTTCCCAGTCTTACCTAAGTTAGAGACACTCGATTTGAAATTCAGATTTTTCCTAAATTGTGGAACAAGCAACTCAGGAGTTGGTGATGCCTTGCCCTTGTCCTTTAAAAGCCGCTTGTGGGGAGGAACGTAAGCCATGAAAAACAGTGGCAATTCTATGCAACCTGATCACGTCAGAAACAAGTCATATTGAAAATGTATCATGTATGTAGTACTTGGAACAGAACATACAACTTGTATAGTTGAAACATGTCAATAGCGCAGCCAGTAATCGCCAATATACAATTGCAGACAATGTTGGGTAGTTTGGTTTCAAAAGAGTGACAACCCCAAACGAACCCATCAACCTAGTCGTACTCTGCTGAGAAATACGGTTACAATTGAAAGGACCTTATAAACAACTGACCAACCTGACAATTGATCAAGTTAACTTCTTCCACATGTCTTCCAAACACCCATTATGATTTTTTACAAACGTGAACCAGTTAAATGACCACTAATTGAAGTAAGAAAAGAAAAACCCAGGAGCTACAAAACCCATAACTGTAATAATTTGAGACCACTCAAGATTAAACTAAGGGAAGTAGAAAAAATGTTACCTTGTCGAAGAGCTTTAAATCTTCAACTAATCTATCAAACTGAACTGAACTAGACTCTTTATATAGAAAAACGGACAACAAACTGCGATCGAAGCTACTTCACTACAAAGTCATTAATCAACAACTTGGCGAACAAGGTGAAACTACGAAGCCATTAATCAACAACTTGGCGAACAAGATGATTTTGAGTTCCTTGTCCACGCGATTTTTGAAGAATAAGTTCCACTAACTGATACAGTTCAGTGACGTGGACTCCATCTTTTTTGCATACTGTGTCAAATAAATAAATTCTCCTCGACCGGCTTACTCGAATGATTTCGTACGATTAAATAATCATTTTCAATACTCGTAATATTGTTTTAGTTATATTTTAATTATTTAAAATAAATGTTATTCTTAACTTTGTATGTATGTTTATAATTTTACTTCTAAAATTAACCTTTAATTTCTCTCACATCTTAATTACACAGATTATATTTTCAAGACACTTTAACATGTAATTAATAAGAGTATATCAGACATTTCATTAACTTTCTTAATAAGTGTGCATTCTTCTAAAACGACACTTATTATGAATCGGAGTATTTTTAACACGTGGCATGTGAGACAGGTGGTAATAGCAGATTACACAGACACGGTCCTTTCAAGTGAATTGATCCGATGTCGTGCTGTTCATCCGTAATCTTGAAATATCATAAAAAAATCCAAGGTTTATCCACTGGCACGAGTCACTGGCTGGCCTCGACCCAGCAACCAGCAGTCTTGTTAGGTGTGTGTCTGTCAGTCACTGGTTCACTTTCTTGATCATCTAATTTTCTTTTGTTTCTCTCTTAAAATGGTGATCTTAGCTTTTGATACTCTGTTTGAAACACTTGGAAGAAACTTTGGATTTTGAAGCTGTGGACATCTGGTTGAACTGTTGAATTTGACTTAATTCTGAGTTGGAAAGAGAAAAGCTTGATCTTTTGTCATTAATTCTATGAAAGTCTGTTGAAATCATTGCATGCGTGTGACTTGGTGAGTCTGATAGATTGAAATTTCAGAAGTTTTGTGCTATAATTTGTGCCCTTAAATGCTTGTGGAGGTGGGGATATACATATATGCAAAGTGGTTTATGGTTCAGAGCTTTGAGGATTGTTAACAAAATGACATGTTCTCCTGCAAACTGCCGTAAATGATCATCCTCTGAAAATGGTTGTTAATTTTAACTAGATGTGATGCGGAATATTAGATAGAAGTGAGATGATTATACCTTTTAAGTAGTATGGAGGAGGATTGGGTCGTGGGAAGTAAATTACCGTCGTTTCTTCCTCAACAAATAATTCACTAGCCAGTGTCTTTCTTTGTCAATGATTTTTCATTCTTTTCCTTTTTCAGGTGTGACATGGAATAGGGAACACTCCAAACTGATGTGATATGAAGGCTTAGCAAAATCATGTATGAAAATTTGTTTTGAGCAAAATGTACTTTGTTTTTAACAGGCCTTCCGTAGACGCAATGGGTTATGCAATGAGCAGACTGCAGATAGAATCTGAACTTTGTGATGGTGGAAAGAGTACAAATGAAGTTGGTAGTGGAAAAAGTTCCAGTAAATTATTGAATAATTTAGATCATGAAATTGCACAGCTCACAAAGCTGAAATCAGGTCCTAATAAGCATCTGGGACAAGACATACCTGGTAAATTGCAGTTACCTGTTTCAACAGTGAAGATGCTGGCAGGACGAGAAGGTAACTATTCAGGTAGAGGGAGATTCTCAGCAGCTGATTGTTGTCATGTGCTTAGCAGATATTTGCCTGTCAATGGGCCTTGGCTTATTGACCAAATGACCAGCCGAGCCTACGTATCACAATTTTCTGCCGATGGTTCCCTATTTGTTGCTGGCTTTCAGGTGTTTCCATTTGTTGCTTTCTGCTGCACTGCTTACTTACTATCACTTGCATTTAACTTTCCTTAACTTCTTTGAAAAATGTTACAGGGAAGCCACATAAGAATATACAATGTTGAGAAGGGCTGGAAGGTTCAGAAAAATATTCTTACCAAAAGTTTGCGTTGGACTGTGACAGATACATCTCTGTCCCCTGATCAGCGATTTGCTGTGAGTTCATTCATCTGGATGATTAAATTTTCGAATCTTTGATGTCCGCAATTAACAATATATATTTGAACCAAATGCAAGAGGCAAACTATCAATTGATGGAAACAAATGCACTTAATGTCCTGATATACGCAGTTGTAGAAGATCCATCACATTAAACTAATGGTTCATGTTTTAAAAGTTCTGCCTGTATAATTGACATATCAGTATATTGGTACTGTTATTAACTTTACAAAGCAATGATACGACTTTTTTCTGTTGACACCTTCCCTTTTACACCTATCATTTTCCCTTTCGTACTCGCTGATGGATAAAATTCTATTCTATTCACCTGATCATTTTACAGTGGCTTTCTAACTGTTGAGAAATCTGTTTGACATATTCTTTATTTCAGTATGTTTGTTCTTATTTATGATTTGTACGGGACAGCTTGAATATGCATCTCTTAAAAGTCAGCAGCCTAAGAAGTGACATTCATCCTTTTGATAAAATTATTGTTTAATTTTATTGCAGGTATATGCCAGCATGTCACCTTTTGTTCATATTGTGTACATTGGGTCTTCAGACACAGAATCTCATGCAAATATTACAGTAAGTATTAGCTTTTGACCTTTATAATCAATACAGTTAGTAACTAGTTAATGGTACTGTCAGCCATTATAGAAAATAGTGTCTGTACCCTGATGCTTACTTATTATGGTATCCTTATTGTCTTTTGTTGGTTCTTCTTCATAATCTTTATATCTGGTTGGTATTCTACCAGTAAAATTTTGGACTTTGTGCAATTTATTGCTGATTTACAAAGAAAACATCAAAACAAAACATGATTGAATTATGTCTTTTGTTCTTAACTGATGATGGTACAATTCAAACTAGACCAGAAATACGTTTCTGCAGTGTTCAAGGTTTATGCTGGGAAACCAAGCACTGTGTTCTCTCACACCATTAGTGCAAAAAAATTGTTTCTAACTTTGATTTTAATTGATTAACTTTTCTTCTTTCCAGTTGCTTGGATGTGAAGATGCTATAGATTTCCTTATGGAACAAAGCAGTTCATTATTGATTATCAACAATGTTTAGTTAAGTATTTGCGTTATATTTTATTCTATTCTTTCACAGGAGATTCACGATCAATTGGATTTTACTGCTGCTGATGATGGGGGCTACTCCTTTGGAGTCTTCTCTGTAAAATTTTCTACTGATGGTCGAGAAATTGTTGCAGGAACTAATGACGATTCAATATATGTCTACGATCTCGAAGCAAATAAGCTCTCTCTTCGAATTTTGGCACACACAGTGAGATCCTATACTTCAATAAGCTCCTTCCAGTGTCATCCTTCATATAGTCATTTGTGGCTTGGTTCTTCCTTAGAATTCCCCGTGCATTGATCCTTCAACCAACTCTTGTATGAGTGTAATAGAGAAGCTTACCCATAACATGTGGACTAAAGAATTTATCCACTCTTGGGTTGTTTCCTAGGTCTCTTCCCTGGGAGTTAAAGTGTATGTTTGTCAGGATGGGCTGTAGCTTACTGTCACAACCAGACAATATATAAACAGTTATAACTAACTAAGACATGAAGTAAAGTGAATAAGGTGAATAAAACTTCTAAGAGGATATCTGAAATTCCTCAGCGTCCTTTTCGTCTTGGTTCCTTTTTTCTGTACTTGTCATTTGCCAAGGCAGCACATACAGGTATTCAAGCAAATGGAGGGATGTTAATTAAAAATTTCATCCTCATGTTAGGTAAATGTGGTGCAGGCCATAGATATTTTAAGGTTATAATGTTATGACTTGTGATTGTTATGTAGAATATAGATCATTCTTCTGGATGAAAATGTAGTTTGGATGCTAGAGCTGGAAGGAATCAAGTCATTGTGATCATTTGTTTCTCATCATTCTGTTGTTGGAAGCTCTTAATCAATTTGTGGCTTCATTGTGGTTTCCACTCCCTCTCCCTCTCTTTCTTTTTTGCATGACAAACAATAATCAACGAAGTATTTATCTTATTTTCAGAGTCCCAAAGTAATTTGTATTTTGTGTTGCAGTCTGATGTTAACACAGTATGCTTTGCCGACGAGAGTGGCCATTTAATATATTCTGGAAGTGATGATAGTCTCTGTAAGGTAAGATAGTTTTATGTGCTGCAATCTCTGCGTGAAATACCTCTGTCCATAGTGTTCCTATTCAAATTCCTATTTCAGTCTCAAAGTTATTGCATTTGTTAATTAAAGAAAAAGGGTTTGTATTGTTTTTTAAAACAACTTTAGGGAACTGATTCCGTAAGGATACTGGATAACTTTGAATGTTGCTTAGGTGTGGGATAGGCGTTGCTTTATGGTCAAAGGGAAACCTGCAGGAGTTCTAATGGGTCATCTAGAAGGCATTTCATTTCTTGATAGTCGAGGGGATGGTCGTTATTTTATTTCCAACAGTAAAGATCAGTCTATCAAACTATGGGATATCCGCAAGATGACGTCTAATGCTACTACTTGGTATACTTCATCTCCAGTAGTCCTCTTCAGTCTAGCTCTTGTTGATGTTGATATATTATTTATATGATGCTCTTCAGAACTTATGTATCTATTATTATAAGGTTTATGTTTGTAATCATTAGCTTATTGTAGTCTTATTATATAAACAATGGTGAATTGCAAGATAACCTACTCGCCTATTTTCATCATAAATGCATATTTTAATTTGTTGCCTTTCATATATGCATCATTATAAATCAAGCATTCTCTTTCTGTCATTGACCACGTGAGTTGTTGTGTGTTAAAGAGGAAGAAACATTTAGACTGCATGAATTGCTCTAATTATTCTCTTTCGTTTTTGCAAGTGCTGTGGGTCTCAGGAATTATGAGTGGGACTACAGATGGATGGACTACCCACCCCAGGCCAGAGAGTTAAACCACCCTGGTGATCAATCAGTGGCTACGTATAAAGGCCACTCAGTCTTGCGTACTTTGATTCGCTGCTACTTTTCCCCGTCATATAGGTAGGTACATCCTTTTCTTAATATTTTCCTTACCACTTTGCATTACTGTCTGGCCATTGTAGACCTAATTCTTGCCCAAGAATCTGTCAATAGGCTAGTAGTTCTTAACGTTTTGCCACGATTTAGCTATAACATTGGTAAATCTAGCTATTACCTACTCTTTCACCTGGTGGAGATTTTTGTCCTTTGTTTGGCAACTAACGTGTGCTTTAATTTCACGAATCTCAGTACCGGACAGAGGTACATCTACACAGGATCTCATGATTCTTGTGTCTACATATATGACTTGGTAAGTAACTGACATCGACTGATTTTCCTTCATCTGCATGACTTGTCTGCCCATGTACTCCTGGTCTCTACTTACAAGTACGGATGGTACCTTCTCTTGGCAGTTAATTAAAATGCAATAGAATGCTGTTCTTTTCAGCTAATGCCTTAAAGATCAATTAGGGTATGCAATTCTTGGTTATATTTACCAGTTGAACATTCTATTAATTCTTAGTCGTTGTCCTGGCTAGATTACTGGAGCCCAAGTTGCAGTGCTTAAACATCACAAGTCTCCTGTAAGAGATTGTAGTTGGCACCCACATTATCCCATGCTTGTAAGCTCCTCTTGGGATGGAGATGTTGTCAAATGGGAGTTCCCTGGAAATGGAGAAGCTCCTGCCCCTATTATAAAGAAAAGAATTCGGGGCCGACATTTCTACTAGAAAAATTCTGTGGTAAATATATCTTTCCGTAACGCTGATTATGTTGATTGCGTGAAAGAAAAGGATGAAGCAATTCATGTTTTTGCCAAGTTCCAATAAAGTTGTATCTTGTAACAAAAATTTGTGATTCTTACATTCAACACAGTTTACCTGTACATAAAATAATCTCCAATCCGGAGTTTGAGACGTGCATACATTTTCTGTATGCCAAAAAGACACTTGTTTTCTCCATTTGCTTCATGTTTATGTATGTATCCTGTAGCACACCAAATTTCATGATTGTTATTAAGAGTTAGAGCAACTGGTAATATTATTCCTTTGACCAACTTCCGACCTTCGCAAAAAAAAAGGCCTTGTTTACTCGGATTAACTATCTGGGCTGCACTAATGATATCTAAACAAATACATTGTAAGTAGGTGCTGAGATAGCGGTCCAATTAGCAGTGGTCTGACTTCCAGCTGCCTCTACTGCTTGCTAGCGGTCTTGTAGTCGAGTGTCTAGGTCCAGCTACATAGATGGACGATCTTTTGGATCAAGTTCATTAAGTGAGGTTCGTAAAGAGAGCTGTAACTGTGAAAACGATTTTTCAAACTAGGGGAAAGCGATCCAAATGCTCTAATTAACAAGCATTCTTAAGGTAGATATGAACAGCAACCACCAACAAGGTGGGACCTCCTGTAAAGGAAATTAGTAACCACCAACAAGATGGGACCTCCAGTGAAGGAAATTGAAGGATCATAAGTTGGAAACAAAGCAATGGCCCAATCATTGTGTCTCTTTTACTGCAATAGCACCCATCAGATAAAGCCAGAAAATTATTGTTTCTGTTGGTTGGATGCGCTATTAAGATTTAAAACATCCACTTGGAACAATTGGTTAATCAAATAGGGAGATTTACTTGGGAAAGAGTATTAATGATCATGGTTCCTTTCAGACAACCGGAATATCATAAGATATGAGGGCCCCTACTTTAACTCGGAGAATCAGAACAAACAGAGGTGTCTTAATACATTGTTGTAGGACATAGTTTGCAGACCCCGTCCATTGCTCCTCCGTTCACTTTAATAATAATCAGTCAAAGCCTTTTGTCTTTACAGATGTTTACCTAAAAACAAATGCTCTAACATGCATCCAGATTTAGTTCATTGTCTGAAGTATGAACCGTTGATTTGATCTAGTTTGGACCCATAAGAATCGCATGGAAAGTGGTTGGCAGTACCAAACACATGAAATGCGACAAAAGACTCGAAACAAGAAAGAACAGCGGCAAAGGGATTTTGACCTAAGAAAGGCAGGGACTGTCATGCGAAATGTGTGTGTTTTAACCTTTTGACGGCTTTCCAACTAAAACACAGACATGAACTGGGGTTGCTCTAAGGATTTGGTCTTCAGATCTGCTGCATGTGACTCGGAAAACTTTATTTTATCCTACTCTAACTAATCTCATTTATCTCTTGCTTTTTTCCAGAAGAAGATAGATGAGTTAGTTATCCCACTCTAACCAATCTGATCATTTATCTCTTGCTTTGTTCAAGAAGAAGATGAGTTAGTTACCCTACTCTAACCAACCTCATTTATCTCTTGCTTTGTTCCACAAGAGGTTGAGTTAGTTATCCTACTCCAACTAATCTCGTTTATCTCTTGCTTTTTCTCAGTTTCGGAATGAACAGATTATTACTTTATGTTAATTACTCGAGAACGTTTGGTTTTTTTATATAGTTTTTGTTAGTTATATTTTTATTAATGATGATTGTGATATATTACGTAAAACTTAAAGATAAATTATTTAAAATTAATTAAATTTATTTTAATCTCTTATATAATATTTATTAATAAACTATTAATAAAATTATTCTATCTTTTAAATAAATATTTTAAAATTTAAATATTATTTTAAATATTTGATTAAATATATTACATCATATTCCATTCTAACCAATAAAAATGAGTTATCTCTAAGTTTGGAGGTTTATCATGGAATGTAAAATGATAAATATATACTACCTAATGTATCTTTAATAATTTTTTTATAATACCAATTATATCCTAAACCCTAACGAACAAGCAACAAGATAATACATCTCATTATTTGTTTTAGAATATTCATGCATTATTATTATACATACATTACATGCATCTTTTAAATAACATTTCACTGTGTTACATTACGAACTCTTCCATCCGTCTTAAACAACAATTTTCTAATATTACATCTATTTACATTCTATTTTAGTATAAATCATTTCATTCCATTAAAATCCTTACGACCAATCAAATATAGCTTAAACTATTCAAATCGAAGGTAACGCATTTTTACTATTTAAGATTAAATAAGATGTAATGTGAAGCACTCCCTTTCCATCTTATTTCATTTCATTTCATTATAAACCTTCCACTCAAATGATGGAATAATATTATATTTCATTTCATTTCATTACTAACCGCCCTACTAAACATAGTTTAAGGGGCTTTTATTCCACTTCTGTTTTTCTGTCGTAGTTTTTAATTTTTTCAGTTATATTTTATTATTGATGATAATTATATATTAGATAAAATTTAAAGATAAAATATTTTTAATTAATTAAATTTATTTTAATCTCTTATATAATATTTATTAATAAACTATCAATAAAAATATTTTTTTAAATGAGTATTTTAAATTTTATTTCAAAAATATTTTAATTATTTAATCAAATTTTATTTTAAATTTATATATTTTGAGGATATTTTAAATTTAATTATATTTTTAATTATTTTTGTTTTATTTAATTATAAAAATTAAATTTTCATAATTTGTATTAATAATTAATTTAAATTAATTTATTAAATTAAATCATTCATAATTCTTATTAATAATTAATATATCAAATAATTAAATAATATATATTTAGTTGATACTAAACCATATTAAAAGAACACTTTTTATGATTTTCATAAATTTAAAAAATGAGAAGAAACCAAAACAAAATATAGTAATCGAAAACTAAAACAAACATATTTTTTTATTAAATTTAAAAATAAAAACAAAAACAAAAGCGGACCTAAATCTTTTACATTACTTGGTACACAAACCACAATATGTACACACAATTTCTTTTCTCCAGAAAAATAAAAAAACATTATGTACATACTACATACCAGCTCTCTGACAATACCCTAAAACAAAAGGTTTAAAGTGAATCCTTAATTATATTTATAGATATTAATCGGATTTTCACTGTCCACAGTCTTCTTATTTCTTATATATAATAATTAAATTAATGAATCAGACAAAATAAAAATACTTCCCACTTAACATATTAAGAACAGTCAAAAAAATACAACAACTATGTTGGTATTCTGGTCGTTGTTGTGATTGTATGTCACCTAAAATTCCAACTCTACCCCTTCCACTCGTTACACTGAGCCGTAGGCCTCGTCTTCTGGCTTCCTGCTTTCAACGGACACGGAGTCTGTAAGGGCGGCACCATACAGTTATACTGTAGACACAACGAACTACTCGCGGGAATCTCAGCCGTTGGATTTATCTCAATCCCTGTTAAATAATTATGCTGCAAGTATAGTATCTGTATACTAGACGCCAGTAACCGGTCTACAAAGCTGCCCGGAACCTGACCCGTGAACCGATTGTTGTTCAGGTACAGGTTCTGAACCGTTGACAACATGGGCGATACTTGACCCGACAATCTGTTGTAGCTGAGATCAACGGTCGGTATCGTCACTTGATTCGCCGGTTGAACCGGTCCCCAAAACGAGTTTCTCTGTAGTTGAAGATTGGTTAATGGAAATGTAAAGACCCGGGCGGGAATCCAACCCGTGAACTCGTTCAGACTCAGGTCCAAATAGTTTAATTGATCAAGCCGGTCGATGACCCGGTCCAGGGGACCACCGAGGCGATTCCAGGAAAGAGACAGGGATTGAAGCGAAGGAGGGAGGGAATTCGGTTCAAGAGAACCGGACAGATCATTTCGCTTCAAATCGAGACGAGTTAATGTTTTTGAAACAAAAGATGGAACTGAACCGGTGAGACGATTATGACAGAGGACAACATTGGAAAGTTCAGGCAGTGCACCAATGGACGGAGGTATAACACCAGTGAGCAGATTGTAGCTGAGATCAAGAGTTCTGAGATTGCGTAACTGACCCAAACCAGCCGGAATCTCTCCGTGGAGGAAGTTCCTACTAATCGCGAGAAACCGAAGGTTTCTGAGTTGTGATAGAGATTGTGGTAAAGTACCGATGATCCGACCGGGTACAACGGTGAACTCAGCTAAAGCAGAGAGCTTTCCAATGGCTGGGTCGAGTCGGCCGGTAAGACCAGGAGTACCGGCACTTGGATCACCCAAGTTGAGAGTGATCACCTTATCTGAGTCACAGTAAACTCCAGCGAAGTTACAGGGATCGGAAGTGAAGTCCCATGAAGCGAAGAAGTTGGAGCCCGGCATGTCGTCTAAGCGTTTACGAATGGACTGTAGAGCCAGGAAATCAATAGGGTCTAAAATTGCATGCACACAAAATTCACATTGTAGAAGATAGAGAGTTATGAGAAGCGAGCAACATGGTGCTAAAGGTCTGGGTTGCTTGGTGGCCATTGTATGTCTGAAGAAGAGAGCGGAAGAAGACTAGAGTGGTTAAATAGAAGAAAACGTGAGGGTTTACTGGGACAAGTATACCAATTTTTGGTGGGAAATGGTGTGAAAGCTTTAATGGCGAAACTATCCGTATCAAAAGAGAGTGGCTTTGAAGAGAAGGAACCACGGGGAATTGAGAATCTTCAAGGCTTTTCTTGTAGATGGCTTTTTCATTATTTTGGCTTGTGGGATACGATGCAAATGGAAAACTGGATTCAACAAGTCCTCAGCGACCACTTTTCTCTCTCTTTCTCTGCTTAATACAAGTAAGTAAGTAAGTAAGCTGTTTTGTTGTTTCTTTATTGGGTTTTGAGTCCGGGGTTAAACGGTTGTCCGAGCCTAGGTGGCAGAGTTTAACGTCAGGTTCGGACCGTGATCACGTGACAGACAGGTTCTGCTAGCTAGCTGTGTGCTGGTTTTTATTTTACCATCTTCTTTCCAAAATTCACACAACTCTTGTGCATGTACTTTTCGTACGTATTGTAACTCAATTTCAGTTAATATAGTTTCTTGGGGCGAAAGGAAGACTCTGCGTCTGAGTAGCAACCACCTCCTATCCGTCGCGTCGGTAGATTATTATCTAATAACATTAGCAATGTGCTAAGTGTTGAAGTCAAAGTCAAAGTCAAAACGTAGAAACAAGAAATGTTTTGTTGGCATTATACGTGACGTGTAACAAAATACACCTACCTAGAAAGAAAGGCTCATCACTGCCCTGTGGCTGTGGGTTGGAGTAGAGCTGGAATTTTTCAGTTAGAGTTGAGGGTGGCTTTATCGTAATTATTAATTTTAACTTTGTATAAAAAATCTAATGTATACCCTCAGATATTTACTTAGATTTTTTTTCATTTTCAAATTTAGTAAAAAAATATGTTTGTTTATATTTTTAATTTTTGTTTATGATTTAATTTCTTCATGTTTTCAAAATTTATGAAAATAAAAAAGTAAATTTTTTGTTTTTATTATCTGGTTTAACATCAACTAAATATGTATTATTTAGTTATTTAATATATTAATTATTAACAAGAATTATAAATAATTTCATTTAATATTATATATTTAATTAATTTAAATTAATTATCAATAAAATTTATGAACACTTTGAATTTATTTCATTTTTATAATTAAATTAATTAATTATTAATAAATTTAAAATATTTTCAAAATACATCAATTTCAAATAAAATTTGATTAAATAATTCAAATATATTTAAAATAAAATTTATTTTTAAACAAAATTTAATTAATTAAAAATAATTTATCTTTAAATTTTATCTAATGTATATTTATTATTAATAATAAAAATATAATTTATATTTATATTAACAACTAAACAAGTTTTTATTTGTATTTAAAAAAACCAGAAAACTTAAAAACTGATAATGTATATCCTACTTAAACTGCCAGCTAAGTTTTGACTTGTCAAAAGTGAAACGTTTCACAAATTGTAGCACATTTAGACATTCCCTCTTGTCCAAGTAATCATTTGTTTATTGTCGCTTTCATGCAAGAAAAATAGGAAGGAAAGTTAATAAACAGTGTTTCTTATGATCTACATGGGGATTATTGGACTACGGGCTTGCAAAGAGAATTATGACGTGAAGACATTCTTGAATCTTGGCGTGAAAAGGAAAGTACATTAGAATACAGGCTTTGCAGATGTAGAGAGTTGCACGCAAGAGACGAATTATGTATATCCACCATCACCACCAGCCTCGTTACCAGGGTTTGTGAAGAAGGTCCACTGAGTTAAACTTGCATGGGGAAATGTGTGGTTGATATGGAGTATGGATTACATGGCATTCGCAATCATCATCATCATCTTTCATCACCACCCAAGCCAGAAGTATAATACGTGCCCTGCTGTCTTTTTCACCCAGCTGCTCCCTTCTGTTTGATAAATGGAATCATCACCTTACATACATCCAAAGGAACAACTTGAGGATGTGATGACTTCCTACTGTGCATCAGATGTTTACATCTAGACTCAGTTGAGGTCAATAATTTTCATTAATAGAGCCTAATTCAAGTTCCGAATTCAGAGTCCACTTGTCTTCCTCGATAGCCCATAAATGACAACAGAAACAGAAAGATGATCTAGCTTTTCCCTGCGTCTTCAACTTTTAGCCTCAAGCTGCTGTATGTTAGCTTCCTCTCACTTCATATCCAACAACTCCCACATGTCATCAAGTCATTACCTGCTGTGACCAACTGCGGTAGTTGGTCTCACCTTCCAATCATCAACTCAAATATAGTCGAAACAACTAATAACAGCGCAGTTGCGGAAGCTATAGTTTTCCAATTGTACATGTGACCAAGGATCTACCAGCTCTCGAACCACTACAACTTAAGTTGGAAGCTGGACTTGCCCTTATGCTTATGGTAAGCTTTTATTGCTTGGACTGTAGATGCATACATATTTTCAGGGACCACAAATCAGAAATTATTACTGCGAGGCTTGCGCACACCTAACCTTATTTATTGGCAACCAACACAACTTCTTATGACATGCATACATTCATACATACATACATACGAAGTACTAATTTCTGAACTGGCATATGTTCTGCTATTATGCAGGCTTTATTATAAGGTTGGCAATTCGTATTAAACATTCAAAATAAAAAATAGTAAAATTTGAATATTTTTAATCCAGGTGGAAAATGTGGCAGTGTTTGTTTATTCACACAGTAAATCTTATCTAGGGCCTGTACAAGCTTTTTCAAAGTCAAAAACAGCTTGAACAACAACTACCTCTAAAAGGAATAACAAAACAGTATATGCCTACGAGCCACACTCTTCCCACTTCTTGTGTTTGGGTTGGAGAACATAGCACCAAAGATTATCATTGCAGTGTAGGGATTGATCCACCAGCTGTAACAAACTGCTGCTCCAACTGCAGTGCCAAACAGAAAGACGAAGAAGATTGGTGAAAACTTAACCAGGAATGATATAATGAAGGATTCTTTTAAAATCATAAGAATTTTTCATGGCTTTTACCAATAGTTTGGGCTGTGATTTAAGAAAAAAATAAAAAATGGGTAAGAAAGATGAGTTCCAAGAGGTGTACTAAAGAGTTTCTTCACCTGTATGTTCTTTCTTGATTACAAAATAAATGCTGGCCAAAATTTCTCACTTACCCTGAACAATGTTTGAAGTTTGTTCTTCAACAGAAGACGCTCATGATCCACTTCTTGCAGGCATCTCATACACCTGCACCAACATTCTTCTGTTACTCATTTACAATGCACTAGGCAGTAGATTTGCAACTTTAAGTGCGAGTCATATGCATAGGTCCTTTGTTATATGCACACAAACTGATGTTTTTCACTTCTACTGCAGAAAAAAGTTCGTGTGTAATTTAAGCAGAGGAAGAACAACCTCATAATTGCTTGACAACATAGCGTCCAACGACTGAAAGGTCACCTTGGTTTCCCGTCAAAAAACATTATTCAGAGCAAATAAATGTTTGTAACTTGTTCAAATTGATGTACCTTAGCGTCCAAAGACTGAAAGGTCTGCTTCGTTTCCCGTCAAAAAACATTATTCAGAGCAAATAAATTGTTTGTAACTTGTTCAAATTGAAAAAGGTACATCTTTGGCCAATATTTCTAGGTTTTTTCTTTGATTACTTTAAGTTAAAGGATAGAAGAAAGCTCACCCTTCGCGATTTTTGGCCTCACAATAAGTTCTGAAGGCAATACATATGTTTTTAATTTTGGTTGCACCAATACTGTCAGCAACGTAAAGAATACAATCATAACAAAATTCATTAAAACAGAACATCTGGAAAAGCAATCACAAACGAAATTGCCTTCATGATACTACCTGGAGCTACTACCCTTTAATTGGTGAACAGAAGAATCGACTTGCTTGAAATCCACAGTCTGAGATTCTCTGGAATGGTAGAATATTAACCCATTAAGCAACTTCTCAATCGAAAAGATAAGAAAACCAAACAAAAAACACAAAATGAAGTAACACTCACAGAGCCCTGGCCATGTTGGTAACAAGCTTTTCACAATCTTCAAAGAACAAAGATACAACCTCATTCACAAAATCAGGGGTGCTCTCATCTCGCAGCTTCTGCAGTTGAGTGAACTGCTCGTCCAAAAAACCCTTCTCAAAAGCCACCATTCAACACATCATCATAAAACCCAAAAACATTTCAACCAAAAGAGTCCGCTTTGCCACGAAAACTAACTCAGAGACATTAAAAGGAAAACTAGAAATATTCCTACAGCACCTCACAAGACAATACCTAGTCAAACACACAAAGAATAAAACCTGACCAACCTCTCGATGTAACGAGGCCGTAAAATCAGCAATTTGTCTATGCAAGTGACCGAGAACATCCATGGATGAAGTTCTCACTTCTCAGCGATCTGGCAAATTCAATACTGATGAAGGGGAAAAGAGGCGATAGATTTTATAACCGAAACTCGGAAGTGAAATAGAAACTGTATCCTTTTTTCAGTGGAAAATGAACACAAGACAAAACTGGAGGCACCAAGCTTGGTTTACAGATTGACGTCGGAAACCACTTGTGTTCCAAAATCTTATCAAAGATTTCCCGTACATAGCAAACCAGAAGTGGGTTTTTTAAAAAACCTTTTTTACGTGGGAATGGGATTGGGATTGGGTTTGGGATTGCTATGAAAATGACCAAACTAGCCTGTTTCTCTCACTTGGGCTCTTTTTTCTGTCCTGTCTCTGTCTTTGTATTTTATTACTGTTTTGTCTCCCTTCCTACGTGTGCGGGAGTTGACCTCTATTGAGCACAAAAGATGGGTACAATTCTTATTTTTAAATTGTTTGTTATTTTTTCATTTGAATTTGTGGATAAAGATAAGATATTCAATTATTATATATTAAACCGACTTAATAACAAGTACAAGTCCTCTTTTGGAGAAACTTGAAGCTAGAATCACGCTTCAACTGATCATTTATGTGCTTTCTTCCTTTTAGGCCTATTGGGTTTTCATGTTTATCCTTCCTTCTTTATTCTTAAAAGATTTAGAGGCTAAACTTAGGGCTTTTTTCTGGTCAAGGTCGAGTACTTCTATAGCCTATGCTAAGATTAAATAGTCTGACATGTGTAGACCTAAACAGGAGAGTGACCTAGGGATTAAACACTTGCCTACTTGAAATACCGTGTTACTTGACAATAGGATTTGGATTTTGTTTCATGACCCTGAACCACTTTAGTTGAAATGGGTACATTCTATTATTTTGAGGAGGGACAATTTTTGGAGTATCCAATCGACTAGCAGTAGGTCGTGGAGTTGGAGAAAAATTTTATCAGTGAGAGACAAAATAGGGAACCAATTTAGATTTAGGATAGGAAATGGAGTTTCTATTAACTTTTGGCAGGATCCATGGCATCCGAGAGGAATTCTTCATCACTTCTTTCCTCCAAGGTCCATTAATGGCTCTGCACTACCCATGACAGCTACGATTTCGGAGGTGATCAGTAATCACATGTAGAGCTAGTCAGAGCTCATAGCTGAGACATTGGGTACATTGGACCCTATTCCCTACCAACCAAATACTTCTCAACAAGATTATTTAGAGTGGTTAGTTGGGTCAACCAATCAGGTTGTGTACACCAATTCTTCAGCCTATACCTTTCTACGACCCCCACACAAATACTCCCTTGGCATTCCCTAGTTTGGTTCAAAAGAAATACTCTTATATGCTACTTTATCTTATGCTTGGTCTTTTGTGGCAAATTACAAACTAGAGATCGTCTTACCTACCTTCAAACCCCTAATCATTGTTCATTATGCCTCAAATACAATGAAACCATAGCCCATTTATTCTTTGCCTGCCCCTTCTCCAAAACTGTGTGGGAACATTGTCTATCCTATTTCCATCTTCCCCTCCCCTTACATCTTACTCTCTATTCCATTCCCTCTTGGCTAAACCAATCCCCAACCCTTAGATTTCCCATTGTCCTCCCCGTTATCCTTTCCTCAGCAATCTACTCCCTTTGGAAAGAACGCAATGTCAGGTCTTTCAAAGATGAAGCCATGGAGGTGGATGGGTTGATAGCTCGAGTCCTCACTCAAATTCAGGAGTAACTCAGAGTAAACATTGAGTGAAGGTATGGTTAGAGAGTTTCCTTTTCACATTATTACTCTCTAGGCAGTTGTTATTTCAGGTACACAATCACCTGTAGAAAAATGAAGACAGAGATTGATCACTCAGCAACAATTCCACCACTGCAGAGACTATTTCGACAGGTTTCCAGGCCATACAGAGGCAATTCCTTCCAGCAGTCCAATAACCATGAGTAGAATCCTTTTAGGGAAGCCAACACCTTCACAGTTGAATTGTTGGATTGTATGATTTGTTGTGTAGCTCTCAATGCTCTCAATTGGCACACTGCATATTTGATCCTTTGTTACTTGTGTTTGTTGATTGTTTCAATCCTTATTGGTCCTTTAAGCTTTTAGGGTCTCCAGGAGGCTTAATTTCGAGTCAGGATTCTTGATGTACTGCCATTTTTGTAACTTTCTTTGGTGTTTCTTATTTGTCCAGGGGTTTGTTCTCTGATTGGTTGAGATGAGTGTCCCTACTCTCTTAAGTTATGTATATACTTTCCTTTATTATTTATTTAATTACTGATTTACCAAAAAAACAAGTTGAGGTTATTTTTTTTTTTTGTCTAGACCAGGGTATCCACTGGTGGATCCAATGATTAATCTTCTTGTTGATTTGTAGACACCTCACAGAATGAGACAACGGTTATATTTATTTTATAACATATTAGTTGTTAAAATATTATTTAAAAACAGACTTTCTCAGATCTCTTTAGTTATTAAAACATAACTACTAAAACATATTAACCAACAAGTTAGCTTAATGAAGAAAATGGTTAACTTATTATGTTTGACAAATACTTTAATAAGTATTTTGAAAGCATGACAAAAATAAAAAGTGATATGAATAAATTCAGAAAACAATGTAAATAAGACAATAATTACTAAAGATAAATGAAATATCAAATACTGAAACGTAAATGCTAATTGTTAATAGTTGTTAGTAAGAGAAACATAAATGCTATTTTATTAGTTATTTATAAAGTAAATATGAAATATTATAATTTGATGGATCACAAAGCCATTTCATTATAAATTATAATATTTATAACAGTAAAATAAATAAATCAAAGATAATAAGAATATAAATAAGACACGTTTTATCTTATAAAATTTTATGAAAAATAAAATTATATGGTGCCAAAAGAGGGTAATGTTATGAGTACACTATCGGTATTGATACAAATTTTAGTTTTTATAGGCACGATATAGGTACCAATCAACATCGAGTATTGTTTAAGATAATTTTAAAAATTATAAAATAAATCTTGTATTTTTAAATTTTATAAAATAGCCCCTTAATATATTATGCTATATAATTTTTAATCTTATATTGACCTTGACACCAAAGTTCATAATAATATAAATTTAAAATAACAACTGTCTTTATTTATATTAATATCATAATTAATATAAGAAAAAAATCATTTAATCATCGTACAGATGTAAAACTAAGAACAATGCAAAGTACTTAAATGTTACAATTTATATCATATAATAAAAAATAATTATATCAAAACATCATATAATAAGAATAATATAGGTCTATGACTCCATAAGCATTATAATTTATAACAAGAGTTTATGTCAAGGAATCCAACCAAAATTGGATCAATTAGTGACTGTGATGATAGAGGATATTTGGAGTGTATTTGAAAACTGAAGAGAATATTTTTGAACATTTGAGATTAATCTTACATATCATGGAGATAGAAACAATTATATTGTAGCACCCCACTTCCGCAAGACACGTACCCGACATCCTAAGTGATATCCGAGTTCGTGCCCTGCGAGGGTGGCATGTTAAAGCACTCAATCATTTAAAAGTCGGTATAAAAAGTTTTTTTGAAACCACAAACATAAAATTCATATGCAGAAATCAATTACCAAATCGGGCCACTTTTATTTCATAAATATTTTCAATCACAGTAATACAATCATTATAATCTCAATAGCCGTTTGGGCCCATTTCAAATACAAAACCTTTAGTTATAATGTCTTTACATTACAACATAAATACATTTGTATACACATTGTGCAAAAGTTTTTAAGTACATTATTCAATACAAAAATTTTGGAATATAAATACAATTCAATACAAAAAATAAGAAGTACAATGCAGACGCGAACTGATCCTGACCTCTGTCCCTTACTTGAATGCTGAAGGTATACTCCCGTTTGCCTAACGGGGTATTATCTTAATCCTGAAAAATATTTGCAAATTTTGGGTGATTTTTGCGAACTCAATGAATGACCATCATTGATAGCTCACCCAGTCATATAACACAAAATGCACATTCCTATCATTTCACATTTCACATTCGATTTCACACTTCACATTCAATACAATTTAATCATTCATATTATGCATAGGTAATGCACATGAGACCCACTTTCTATTTATTTCTTTGTTGTGATCAAGTGCCTAAATTGTCCCATATAGGGCTCATTGATAACTGTCCCTTATCCATTTAGGGGATACAGGGCTCATTAAACGTTGAGCCTGAGGCTCTGAATCACTATCTGAGCTCGAGGCTCTTTTCACACTTTGAGATTTGAGCTTTAAGCTCTGAGCAGTGGCTACTCTGGTAACAACTCCCATTATATTTCATGCATTAATGAAATGGAATGCCTCAATCACATTTGCATATACTCATGCAATCACATTCACATATCATCGGACCTTAGTCCGACATTCAACATTAAGTTTAGAATCACACTTTCACTTGCATGCAAATGCACATTCAGAACACATTTAACAATCACATTGAATACATTTAGTTCATCTCATTCACATACAAGTAGCACTTCAATATCTCATCAATCATCAACATCATCGGACCTTCTGTCTGGAATCAACAATCAAGACGCATTCATATTAACAATCAGCAGTCAATTAATACAAAAATCAAACAAAACCAAACAATAAAATGAGACCATCTAGGTCTACTCACAGTAAGCTCCAGATTAGCATTAGCTTCTATGATTCGGAAATGTCTGAATGGGGACTTTCTATCCTGTATCATCATTATGCAAAACATATGTTGCAAACACATTAATAATTGCACAATCACATAAACATTCAGTTTTACACACATGTATATGTGTAATGTATAATGCATGCTCAATGACAATCCCGGGTATATGTTCTAAATTCACATATTATGCTCATTCTCAATTCATGATTCATATTGTTTAATTGAACTTAGACTTACACTTCATTTGCATATGATCACTCTAAATTATCCATTCAATCTTTACCCTTTTATGTATCTAGCTTATTCATAAGCTTACACCTCAAGAACACTTGATCACTCTATATCATAACTTAATTTCTCGTCATCTCTTTTCTATCCTTATATGATCTCATAATATCCAATTCTCATTCACAATTAATCACTTAATACATATTACTCACTTCTTTGAATCATAATTACAATCATATGAACATCTTCATTCCCATTATACTCATGCATTTGATACTTTGATTTCATCCATTCGTTGACTAAGTTTTAACCTTCAATTTTACTTCAAACCTATCATAAATTAGTCCCATAAACCAATGATCATTCTAGGTTCACTTTCAGACCCATTTAAGGCTTAATTAGGGTCACTTGACCCGTGAATGTCCGTTAAATGGACATCCATATCCGTTAAACGGACCTTTACGAGTCACTTATAGAACTTTGAAAATTTGACCCTCTAGACGTCAAAATCCCTTTTTGAGGTCTTCATAGAAGTTTTATATCTAGAAGTCCTCTTTAAAACCATACCTACATCATCTCAATCTGAGTTCTACAGAAAAAGTTATGACTCTTTCACTAAAGTATGTTCAATTGCTTTTTATTATTTCCAGATTTCTAACTCTTCACATTCAACATTCAGTTTCTCATCCTTAGTCTATCATTTCTAGTTTAATATTCATCATTTATCAATTATTCTAACTCCATTTCAACTCAATATCATCCGTAACTAAATTATAGCCCATGATTGATCATAAACACTAATAACAAAACATATATATATATACACATTCATCATCAACTTTATGCTTTCAGTACTCAATTCAAGTCAAAATTAGAAACTCTTAAAGACAGAATTTGAATTCGATGTCTTCATGGAAAATGTAGTCTTATTTCTTTAATTTAATCCAAATCAAAAATCATCTCATTTGAATAACTACAAAACAATTTATGGCTAAATTACATAAGCATATCCAATGGAAATGTTACAGCTAGCACATTCCAGCCACTTTAAACACCATTATCAATTTGTCTCTAAACTTTTATGCTAATTCTTCTCTTTTTAAGACACTATACTGCCTTTTTCTTTAACTTCCATATCCAATCCAATCCATTCATAAAACAACCAATGATCCACGTTTTTCTCCATCAAAAATAGAACTTGGAACTCCATTTATCAGTCAAATTTTTTGTACAATTTCTACATCATTTTGACAATCCTTATATCACTAAATCATCACTACAACATCTTATGAACATCAATCATCATATATGTAAAGGTAAGACAATTATTTGCTCATTTCATCAACCACATTCCATCATATATAAAGCACCATTTTGTGATCAAATAACCCATC